>CM076984.1:24077952-24130452 GCA_039105355.1 Benthosema pterotum | reverse complement strand
GAGAAGGGGGGAGGAGCTAGACAGAGAGAGAGTAGAGAGAGAGAGAGAGAGAGAGTCTACTCTATACAGGAAATCTGCACTAAGTGTTCCTAAAGAGCTTGGTGTTTTTCCTCCCCTACGCAAACAGCTTAATTTATTGCCTGTCTGCTGAAGTCAACAGCCCTTTATAACCCCACAATAATTTCCCATATGTTCCATATATCACCGCACAGGGGCTGGGGAGAGCGGAGGAGGAAAACTAAAAAAAAAAGAAAAGATGACTGAGGCAGTCTTAAGGCCATATTGCATGCTGCTATAGTGAGAGGAATCACTTAAACTCAGCTTAATCTTATGCTGCATGTGTGTGTTGCTATTCGGTATATACCGTTGCACCTGTGGGTGGGCTCTCCCATATCAAACACTCACTTGTTCACATACATTGTTTACTTTAATCATTAAAAGAGAGGTCTTGATAATGGAATCCCCCCCCCCCCCCCCCCCCCCCCCCCCCCCCCCCCTTCATGGTGTGAAGTGCAGGCGAAGACTTGGCATGACCCCCTGTTCTCTCTGGTTGGTTTGTCAAAATTCACATGTGTGTATGTGAGTGTGTGAGATATTATGTGAATGTCTGGTGTCTCAGGTACATGACCTTGGACAGAAACAGTAGCGCTGTCAGGGACATGCTCTGACTGATTGTGTGCAGGAGGGGGGGTGGATGGTGGTGGTTATGTGGGGTGTGTGTGTGTGTGTTGGGGGGGGGGGGGGGTGTGGAAGGCAGTGGGTATAAGGTACTGTTGGAGTCACTCCTGGCGCGCCGGTCGATCCGTGCTGGGCACTCAGAATCTGCACTGACTGCCAAACGAATGTGCACGTATCGTATTCCTATACACCAGTGGTTTTCAGCCTTTTTGATACCAGGGACCACTATTTACTCAGAATTTAAGCCAGAGACCACCATTTGATGACATTTTAGCCCCACAGACCCCCAAAACTAGAGATTTATTTTGCTTTTGTCTACAATTCCAGGCTGGATTTGGGAAACAAAACAGGCAAACACACAGATCAAAATATGACCATTAATCTTCTACGTACATTCTCTAGTTGTGTAGACTTGGGCTAATTCATATGATGAATATTTGAACTCTTGAGAGTGTAAAATGAAACCAAATTTACCCGCAAGGGTCCATTTGGTTTCATTTTCACACTCTCAAGAGTTACATTTGGTCAACCAATTTTCCATCATTTAGCCTGGGGACCACCTGGAACTCTCTCAAGGTCCACTGGTGGTCCTCGGACCACTGGTAAAACCACTGGTATACACTCATGCACACATGCATACGCAGTTGTTCTGCATGATTAAGCAAAAAAAAAGATCGTAATCTACAATAGGTTCAGACACCTACAGTATATGCGATTGAATTTCTATAAATTCGAGCTAGATTGGCTGTCCAATTAATTTGAGTTACTCTTATGTTTTTGCTACAAGCGAGAGTCTTGTCAGGCACTTTGATGTTGTCTGTTTAAAGCCACAGTAGTTGGCCCCAGGTGCTACATTTTGAATGTAGTAAATGTAACTACAGACGAAAGAAGATCAAAATAATGAGAATCGTGTGAGAATCTTGATCTGAATTCTTGGGGAGGAAAAATCGAGAAATGCTCGACATTTGAGCAAGAATTTTGCAGCACATGCATGTGTGCGTACACACAGTCTCACGCCAACTCATTATAAAGGCAGTAGTAGTAAGCTATGCACCCTAAGTCCGTTCATATCATACTAAAGTCCCCACCATTGAAATACAGGATCAAGTCTGTGTTCATACTGCTGAGTGATGGAGGTGTGGCTTTCATAAACAATACAATCCCAGGCTCAGGCTCAATGGATTCGGGTTTTATGATATTTACTATTTTGTGACTATATAGTAATTTGGACGCAGCTGAGTTGATAGTCATTGTCAAATGGGGAGGTACAGTGTTTCGGTAGTCTTTTAACACTTTTGGTTCTATTCCTAGGTTATCTACGGAATGTGTCTCTGTGCTATTTCAATGAGTTGGGGTTGGACTAGGTAGAATTACCTGCCAGGTTGTAAGGATATGGTAAAATGTCACTCAGGGTACAATGGTCTGGTTTGTACTTTTTTACAGTGCCTGTACTGTATCTGTGTATAAAGGTTGCCAACTTCCCTGCTAAAACCTCTTCATCTTGGCTGTGGGAGAGAAAAGAAAAATCTTTTCCATAAATTTGACATGAATCCTTGCGGGTCACTCTTACAGCATCACACTGGAGATAGAGTGGTGTATTTGATCATTATACTGCCAGTCCAGGACACATGTGGCCAAACGTGTTTCATAGTTAACACAGGTTCTCTTCATGTGTCCACGCAGATGAGTGAATCATCAACTTGTGTGATGAGCTCTCTCTCTCTCTCTCTCTCTCTCTCTCTCTCTCTCTCTCTCTCTCTCTCTCTCTCTCTCTCTCTCTCTCTGAAACTCCTTATTCATAAAGAAATGGGTTAAGCCTTGATGTTTAAATCACAGGCACTGTGTAAATCTCCCACAATCCTTTTATGCTTGTTAGACAAAAGGATCCTGCCTGGGAACACGTCTTGTAGTTGGTCGTGGCAGAAACTAATTTCCAATGTTTTGGTGTGTGTGTGTGTGTGTGTGCGTGTGCGTGTGCGCGTGCGCGTGCGTGCGTGCGATATTTCTTTTAGCCTCCCAAACTTTGTGTCTGCTGAGCGAGCTTTGGCAGTTCCATAGGCTGCACGAATTACCTCAAAATGAGAGAATGATTTGGTGTTTGGGTTCCTGGGGATAGGAACTGTCTGGACACGGTGTGCACTCGATAGCGGATCAATATCGCTGTCGAACAGACACAGCCTGCCTTAACTCTGTCTAAAGCACTAACAACATGAAATGAAATTTCATTTGATGTTGCTGCTGTTTGGGTGAATGATAGAAGCATGCCTCGGGCTCGAGATTGTTGTAACAGGGTATAAAGAAAATTAATAGGTCAACGATACCTAACCACATCAACCCTAGCGGCCATATTTTTCTAAATCTGTTCCAAACATTTTCTAAATCTGTTCCAAAACCGCCAAAATTAGCAGATCTGCAAGCTCACATCAAGTAAATAATTATATGCAGTAACATGAGCTTGTAGATCAGATGTTTTCTACAATTTGTCATATAATAATGTATAGGGGGCTTAACCCATTAAAGCCAAGAAAGCATTGGTGCGCTTTTATTTGCTGTAAAAACACTGCACGATTGCACATCTGCTATTTGTGAAAGATCTTGATTGATTTTGAATCAAGAAACCGTTTGAGAACAACTCATTTAGAAGGCACTTGTACAACGTACCTTCAGCCTTAAGCGGTTAAGGACTTATAGCTATGCTTGTGATCCATTAAAGCATGTTTCTGGCACTGTGGCGGAGGAGGAGAGACGTGTTTATTGCCTGTGATATCTATCTTAATTCAAGCCTATTACTGTTTGGGCTTACACAGTATTACCTAGTTATTGTAGGCCTGGGCACCAGAAGTGCTGCTGGTGTCTGGCCAGCAGCAAAAAAAGGGAGATTTTACTGCCTCTCCAAAATGAAACAAACGTGCTTTATTTGCACTTTCCTACTGAGACACAGGGAAATTATTACCCCCAAAGTGCGCGGCAATAAAGAAGTGATATTCCAGCAGTGATGAATCCAGTATGTTACAGCTGAGTCTACCGGTCTGGCTCCTGGCTGGTTATAGGAGCTGATAGAACAGATGGAGGCTTCCTTCACGAAAAACCCTGGCCATTTACCGGATACTTGATGAAAGCCATATTCTTCAAAATTGACATTAACGCTCCCCAAAGAGGCAGCGCGGAGATCAGGGTTTAGATACGCTGCGGTATTGCCTGAAACGATTCAGAGGCTACAACTGCTGCTTTCCAGATAAGAATTATTTCCCTCTTTCACGTGTCTTGGTCAAAATGGCTGTGATGTAGAGACACCCAGAGAAAACCAGGGAGCTCAACTGAAAGAGATGGGACTTGAGTCATCGTATACATGTAAGATGAAAGTGGTGAAAAGTCAAGCACTGTGTCTCTCTGACCACCAGAATACCTCTTCCGGTGTATAGGTCGAGCTCCCATGAATGGGTGTCGGCCTTCACCCACCGGCCCTATCAAAACAAGTTGGTGTCCAAGTACCACATTGTTTCAAAGGACCTCGCGACAGAAAGAAAAGCAGCCCAATGTCTCGGACACACATGCTCACCCAGACTCTTTCACGCCCAAGCTAAACGTTTAGCCTGCTCCGGCTAATTAAATGCTGTGAAAGAGCTCACATCAAAGGGAAGCGGAATTTGGACTCCTTCTGACCAGTCCTCGGGTCCAGAGGTCAGGCCTTCTCCAGGATAGAAGTTGGGACGTCCCGGCCGTAGACCTCTAGAGTCTGCCGCTAACCCTTAACCCCTGCTAGAGCGTATCAAAGCTTGGGCAGCACAGGGATGCACAGATGCCCTCCCTCCACCCACCACCCAACAAAAACAGGAAGACATCAAAGACACCAGTTGGAAGAAGACAAGAAGGAGGGGAAAAATAAGAACCAGCCAATATCAAATTCCCTCTCATTCTGCCCGATATTTCCCAAAGATGAATGTAATTAATCTGTCCAAGTTGTCATGGGTCATAAAGGGCCCTTGCTGTGCTGCAGCCTCCTCAGGGCACTTGAGAAGAATTATGTGATTAAACAGACCTGTGAATTCTGGACACAGGCACGAGAGAAGAAAGCTTCAGTCCTCCTCATAATGCCCCTAATGAAGTGGCTGGTGGCTCCTTCAGTCCTGGCCGGGGCTCGCGCTGCCTGTTCACAATCTGTCTAATGACAGAGCGAGGGGCCACCGAGCGCACCAGCGCTTCCCAATGAGCCACAAAGGGAGATCACAGACTCCATTGTGGCCAGGCACAGGAGCTTAGCACTCATCAGGCCCAATAAACCTGTCTCTAGTCATGGCGGGACACACCCCTCCGTCTTCGGCCAAGAACCCCCCCATTCACTTCACTCATTATGACATCAGGGTGATATGGCCTTATCGCCTGCTAAAATACTACTCGCAATCCTCCTGCTTGTGTCTGTATCTACGCCATGACACTGAAAAAACACTGCCACCGCCCTCCCCCTTTCCCGTCTTGGCTTTGCCACTGCTATGTGCGTGCTTCAGTGCAGATAATGTATGGGTATGTATCTGCATAGGCAGGGTGTTTGTGTATACCCGCCCTTTTGCCTCCACAAGACTGCTCGCCCTCGGTCTGCGCCGCAGCCCGGTTGTACCCTGCCAAACGTATGCAAATGAGCGCGGCCACAATGGCGCCTGCAGCTGCACACAGGCGGCCAAAGACGGGAGGATGAGGCGGCTGTGCCTTTCATCTGTAACCCCTGATCCCCTCTCAGCGACACGTCATGTTCACCCCCTCCCAACATTGGCCCTCGTCAAACAACCGTGTCACCTCCCAACTCAGACCCCCATCATGCCCCCCCCCCACCCAAAATCACCCCTACCCCAGCTTTCCTTCAATGCACTGATGAGCCACTGGCTAGCAGCGTTGATAGAATTGCCGAAAAATCTGTTCAGATTCTCTACATGGTAACCAACATACTCAGTGGTGTTATGTAACTGTACTGTACAATTTTGAGGTATTTTTTTATTTGAGTATTTCTAATTTCTGTTTTTATATTTCTACTCCACTACTTCTCAGAGACAAATATTGTACTTTTTGGCCACTATATTTATTTAGTTAGGTGCTTTGTAGATTTCTTTATTAATTACAAAACATACATTGACCACTTGATCCCCTATTTGAACGTAGATGATACAAGCTCTCAATGCGAGTAAAGTAAACTCTTTTCACCACTGGACATACCTCCTGCATCTCAATGGCCCTTGAGCCTCTGTTATCCTAAAAGTCAACAAGGAAGTGTGAGGAGAAGGTAAACAACCTGTCTCTTCATTCAACCCCACCTCTTCATCGCCTCTTCGTCCGTGGTCATTATTAGGCCTAATGTGAGTGTGCAGAGTGGACAGGGATGGAGGGTGGGTGGAGGCGTAGGAGGGTCATCCAAAGAGAGAGGGGGTAAAGAACCTGATTGCTTTAATCTCAGCGCTCGCGGCGCACCCCCTTTTTTTTCTCGCACAAAGCACTCTGGCCGTGTGATTCAGACCCAGGCCCCGGCTCTCCGCGCCCCGCCATTGTTCTCACATGAAAATCAATTCCCTTGAAGACTCTCCTTAATCCCGTCTTTGGCGTCAACAATGGTCACTTGTGCGCAGCCCCGATAGACTAAAGAGCCGGGATGATGCGGCTGTCTGCTCTGATTCCAGCCCATTCAGGTAATGGCGGCCCGCGTCACTTTGTAGTGCCAAGCGCTAGGACTCGACAGGAAGACGTTTGCGATCATAATTTCCTGCGGGGCCGAGGCCTGGGCACCCTGCGCGCCCGCAGGACTTTTAATTAGGGCCGACAGCCACAGAGATTAGAGATCAGTCTGTAACAACGACCATCCCTTTGAACGGGGGCCCCGTCCCTTGTCCCCACTGTGCCCAGATGGAGAGCACAGAGCCATGAACCAGCTAATAACAATCACTTCACTCATCAGAAGCCTCCATGCTGGACCACATTATCAGCAGAGTTGCCCTGTTCCCTTTACGCAAATATGAATATTGCCATACCAAAAGTTAAAAGATAAATGTTCAACAGGTGTGGTAAGGATGAATGTGTGCAGTGAGCGGGAAGCAAATATTTGGGACAGTTTTTAAAAGAACACGCACTGGTGCTGTTAATTCCAAGGATCAAAGCTTATGCTAAGTTGTTTAAAGACCAACATAGAGAGCCTCTGTGACGAATAGTGTATTCATAATCCTTTCTTACAGTTTCAGGTAGATGTTTGAGATGCACAATCCGCCTGCTTTCTGTCTACAGTGGGCTTCAGAGCCCTCTTGGCGTGTCAGGTATTGGTTTTCAACAGGGGTCTGATGTCTGCTGATCCTTATATTGGATTCATAGATCAAAACGGCAGCAGTTTCCGTGACCACTGGACTCCAGATATGTGCTTTGATGCAGCCTTCCCTGTAACTCTCCAAACACCATAGAGGCAAAGCAACAGAGAGCAACATCACAGCCGCAATCACCCTTAATTACAGTCAGAGCTATATCTAAAAAAGCTGATGAGGAACACAAAAGCCCCAGTCTACAGAGTAGATTTCATTACCCGTCCCGTCTCCTTACCTTTTTCTGTGTTTGGCAAAGAAAGGGAACAAAGGCGGAACCCTACTGATTGAAAACTAGCAGAACAGGGAAACAACAGGACACAACTGATCACTCATGCATGGCTGGGATTAGGATAAAAGTAGAAAGAGCGGACAGAAGAAAGCAGCACAGCAAAAAAGGAACAGACAAACTTTTCTTTTTCTTTTGAGGTGAAAGGGATGGAAGGGAATGTCTGGCGATATGAAAGGATAGAGAGAGAAAGATTACCAAACAGAGGCAGCCCTTTTTAGCCTCCGTCCGCCTCCACTCTTATGCCTTTTAACCAGCAACATGAAAGATGCGGCGTGGTCTCTGGTGACCACTATGAGACAACACAGTAGATAAAAATGAATTGTTTATCATGACATTAGTATTAATCCATTCATCAATTTTGTTTTAAGGCAAGTTGCTGGCGCAGCTAGTCATCTTCAATGTGAATTGCTGAGACCGTACAAAGAATGTGTGCATTGTGATTCCGGTTGACCAACTGGCTTGTGAAAGTCTTTCACTGCCCACACTCGCTTAACGAGACAGCGCTCTTTTCAGCCTCTGCCTGCCTGCACTAAAGTGGAAATCATCCAACAATACGTGTGCCTTCGCTGGCTTTGGCCTTGATTCAAATTGGATGCTATTCTTTTTTTGTATGCCTTTCATAAAAAAACAGGGGGGGGAGCAAGTGATTAGAATCTCTATGTCTTTGACTTGGCCTTGTTTAAGGGGATGGCTGTGAATGTGGGGAGGTAATGGCTACGCCTCTGTTTCGTCAGACTCATTTAAGTGGTGGTCCTTGCATCCGCCTTTGCTTTGGGTGAGGGTTGAGTGGGGGGCACAGCTAACTTGTCTAGAGGTGACAGGGGTCATTGGCAATCTGTGGAGGAGCAGTGCATCGGCTTAATAGACAGTTTGAAGACGTTTAGGAGTCATTTGTACACGGTTGCCTAAGATAGTTGAGTGCCTATATAAATGAGCATAGATTTGTACAAAGCCTCTTCAATTATCTTTTTTTGTTCGTCTTAGAGCTCTGCTTTTTTACTGATTTGATCATTTTCATGTGGAAAATGTCCAAATGGAACCAAATGGGATCTACAGTAAGTAGATTTTACAAAGTACAGGGAGAGATGAATTCAAATACAGTAACTACCACAGTGGATTTTTTTTTTACCATACAGTACAATGCGAATTGTGAACAGAGCTAGACAGATGTTTTTTTTTTTCTATAGCCTTTAGGGATTGCTTAGATATGGTGTATATTACAACAGATGCAAAACATAACATAACCACATAGCATGCATGGCTGCATCACACATGAAAGATTTCCAAGTTGTTACTGGGCAAAAATAAATGTTGTGACTGACAAGTCATCTGTACAGACAGACATACTAGAAGAAAGGAATTATAAAACTTGGCATCCACCTGGGAACAGTGTGGCCAGGCTTTGAAAACTACCTGAACTTCAAATACACCCCTCATTTCTAAGAACAATATGTTATGTCCAGGAAAAGAAAAAAATCTTATATATATATATATATATATATATATATATATATATATATATATATATATATATATATATATATATATATATATATATACACTCAACAAAAATATATATATATATATATATATATATATATATATATATATACACTCAACAAAAATATAAACGCAACACTTTTGTTTTTGCTCCCATTTTTCAGGGGATGGACTTAAAGCCCTAAAATTTATTCCAGATATACAATATAACCATTTCTCTCAAACACTGTTCACAAATTTGCCTAAATGTGTGATATTGAGCACTTCTGCTTTGTTAAGATAATCCATCCCACCTCACAGGTGTGCCACATTAAGATGCAGGTGTGACATCATGATTAGTGCACAGGTGTACCCCAGACTCTCCACAACAAAAAGACACCCTGAAATGTGCAATTTTCTTTTGCCTTATTGGGTGTATGGGCCTCCGAACCAGTCAGTATCTGGTGTGACCACCATTTGCCTCATGCAGTGCAACACATCTTCTTCACATAGAGTTGATCAGATTGTCAATTGTGGCCTGTGGAATGTTGCTCCACTCCTCTTCACTGGCTATGTGAAGTTGCTGGATATTAGTGGGAACTGGTATGCGCTGTCGAAATGGTAATAATGTGGTAATATTGTGTTATTACCATTTTTACAGTGTGTAACAGTTCCCACTAATATCCAGCAACTTCACATAGCCATTGAAGAGGAGTGGACCAACATTCCACAGGCCACAATTGACAATCTGATAAACTCTATGCGAAGAAGATGTGTTGCACTGCATGAGGCAAATGGTGGTCACACCAGATACTGACTGGTTCGGAGGCCCATACACCCAATAAGGCAAAAGAAAATTGCACATTTCAGGGTGTCTTTTTGTTGTGGAGAGTCTGGGGTACACCTGTGCACTAATCATGATGTCACACCTGCAGTGTTGGGAATATTACTTTACCTTGTTAATATATTACTTATTAATTATTACCTTCATTTTAAAGCAATATATTATATTACAATATTACTGTCTGAGCAAGTGTAATATATTAGTATTACTATTACATATTACTTTGAAAAACCTTTTTTTTTTTTTTTTTTTTTTTTTACAAAATATATAATTAAATATTTAGTATCACTATTAATCAAATATTGCGTAGACCAGTGGCATACCTACAATAAAGCAAGCACACTTGCTATCTGGCCAAATCCATATGAAATCAACTTGAAAAAATGTCACTCCGGAATGAATAATTTGATGACAAATGAATAAAATGATAGAAAATAAGCAATTATTTAACTACTGCAGTTGTCAAGATAATTTCACAAGAACGTTTTCAATGAGACAGATTGACAGAAAGTAATACTGAAAGTAATGCAGTAATGCAGAAAGAAAAGTATAATATATTAGATTGTTTTTGTTAAGTAATATATTTATATTACAAGTTACTGCATTTTGGTAATATATTATGTAATATATTAAGTTACGTAGTGCACATGTCCCAACACTGCACACCTGCATCGTAATGTGGCACACCTGTGAGGTGGGATGGATTATCTTAACAAAGCAGAAGTGCTCAATATCGCACATTTAGGCAGATTTGTGAACAGTGTTTGAGAGAAATGGTTATATTGCATATCTGGAAATAATTTTAGGGCTTTAAGTCCATCCCCTGAAAAATGGGAGCAAAAACAAAAGTGTTGCGTTTATATTTTTGTTGAGTGTGTGTGTATATATATATATATATAATATATATATATATATATATATATATATATATATATATATATATATATATATATATATATATATATATATATATATATATATGTGCAGTTTTTGTATATTACATTATCCACTTGAACTTTGGTAAACCCTAACCCTATTTGGTAAAAGTACTCAAATTCTTTGCTTATACAGTATGTAAAAGTTCTTAGACTACCACATATAATTAGTACAACAAGTGTCACTGTGTCAGTATTCCAAATGTACTTGAGTGAAAGTGCAACAGTATTGGCAAATGGAAGTGGTGCTTTTTTATTATGGATCACACCTGATTATCTGGCACAGAGGGTTTCTGAACCAATCAGAGCATGAATCTCTTCAAGCAATGGGAAGGGTAGCTATACCGCACCATAGTAGTAAGAGACACTCCCATTGACTCCCATTCTAACAGTGGAATGTTCTACCAATCATACCAAAGGCACCCGCTTTGTGGCAAGATCAAAGCGTGTTGCCAGGACCCAAGACTAGTGTATGCATGCAACGCATGGACTTGTTTGTTTACATACTCTCAGCTCTGCCACTTTACTGCTATGTGGCTTATGTCTACCATATAATCTGTTCATATATATATACCTATTATAACGTGATGGTTGAGTTTAAACCGTCTGAATACCAGAGTGGGATTAAAGGCTGTCGAACTGTTGTGTGTTGAACTGTTCGGACTTTGAACCATAGATATGCGGATAGAGAGCTATATATTGAATGAAAAACATATTGAGGTGGACCGGCATAGACTGGTGCACCACAGGCCCAAGAGCGTGTAGGACTGATAGACCTCACTAAATACCAACTTTTGAAAAGCTAACATTTCATGCGAGGTCTTGAAGTTTGCCAATAGCTGCCTGTCACACTTTAATTTTATTAAAGAAAATCATGTTTAATGGTATGTTACGCTCCCTCTAATGGATCTCTGAGCCTCAAATGTTCCTGCTACGCCATTGTTTAAATACTAAAAGTATGCTTAAACATTGCTTTATTCAAACAGTAGGTTTATTCTGATATAAATTATAAAGATAATATTGATGGATGAAAAAATGTACTACTATTATGCGTCCCAAATGAGGTATGTGGCCTGTTGGTGTAAACCAGATTATGTAGCTAAATGGAAAGAATTGGAGCAAAGGATAAACAGCCACCCAATACAAAATGTTATGGGAGACAGGAAAAAATACAAAGAAATCAAACATCATATTGACCCAATCACAGCATTTTCATTAGACATTTGGTAGAATAGTCAAAAAATATAAGATGGAGGAGGATATAAAAGTTCTGCAGTGGATGGCTTATGATACTGCATTCACTGCTGCAGATCATGACGCTGGGTTCAAGGTATGGAGTTATAGAGGTATGACAGCTTGGTGTGTACTGGAGAAGGACGGGTTTTAGAGAGTTTTACAGATTTGAAGGAAAAATACAGGTTGGAAAAGCAGGACTTTTTTAGATACAAGATTCAATTGAGGGATTATTATAGTAAAGAGATTAAAGGGAAACCCTCCATGGAAGTGAATGGTATAATACAAACATTGAAGAATATATATAAAGGGAAGAAGATAAGAATCATATCAGCAATATATATACATTTGATAACAGACAGTCATTCAACTGAATATATTAAAAAGAAGTGGGAAAGTGAACTTAATGTGGAAATTATGGAAAAAGAATGGCTGCAGATGTGGAGGGCGCATCAGACAACTACCAATTCGCGGATATGGAGGGAGTTCTCTTGATTAGATTCTTTATATCACCAAAAATTAAGAGTAAACAAACTAAGACATCAGTGAAATGTTGGCGGGAATGTGGGCAGGTGAATGTGGATCACAGTCATGTTTTCTGGAAGTGTCATAAAATAGGGAGTTTTTGGGAAATGATAAAGGAACAAATGCAAAAGATATTGGGATATGATGTAAACATGGATTGTAAGGTGCTGTATTTGGGAAGTTTGGCGGAGGAGGGAATACAAGAACAGGACAAATATTTAGTAAAAGTTTTATTAGCAGCAGCAAAGAAGGCTATTACCAGGAAATGGGGGCAGACAGACCCCCCAAACCGAGAGCAATGGGAAGGGCTAGTAGAAGACATTCATTTCATGGAAAAACTGACATTCAAACTCAGACTACAGGAAGATCGAATGGAGGCATACTGGTGGAAATGGACAGTGTATAAGGAGGAAAATGAGAATTAAGAACTTCGGGAGGGGTTGGACCTGGTTGTGAAGCATTGTATGTGGAATATGTAGTGTGGAAAGTGACGTGTTTTTTGAATTGTTTTTTTATTGTTTTTTGTTTTTATTTTTGCGCAAGTTTTCTTTTCTTTTTTCCTTTTTGTAATTGAAAAATGAATAAAAATTTAAGTGAAAAAAATATTGATGGATGAATAACAAAACATTTGAATGAAGCATAAGATCATTTCTCAGCATTGTTTCATAGTGTTTTTTTACAAATCATCCTGATTTTATCCATAATTTCTTCAAAAAACAGTGTTACAGATGTATAGAGCATAAAGTATGACGCATTGTCATCAATGATGGAGTACCTGGGATCCAAATGTTTCTTTAAAATACCTTCTGATGACCTTATGCAATGTACCTGAGCAGTGGTATGGATGGAAGGGATCCCCTGGTCGGTATTTGTTGCCTCACCAGGCACCGTTAATCTGATCAATACCAATCTTTGCACACACAATCACCAGGAGGCCACAGCCTGACCTGGTGGAGACCTGTGCCCAGAAGGGCACTTTTTCTAGTTCTTTCTCTTTTCTTTATTTTTTGCCACTGTAGTTCAGACACTTAAAACGTGCATGAACACTTTTGCTGCAATCTCTAGTAGCGACCGTAATGGACCCTTTGTTCATCTCTAGGCTGCCACTAAGCCAATGGAAGACTTGGGGATAAAAACCCATATGCTGAATGGCATGAATGATGAAACCCATACTCTGAACTCTGCAACATGAAACCATGAGCTGAGGCAGAGGCAGCAAATGCACAAACTGCTGTTTACTCCCTGTTATAGTGCCATCATGAGGCAACCTACTAATTGTACAATATATAACATTTTATAACTAAAATATAAAAAGACCCTTGTCATAATGGCATTTCCATTATGACATTAGTACTTCATGTGTGCTGTGTCACGTGTATATGTAATGTAGGACAGTAGACCAGAGTTGTGGAACTCATTTCAGGGGGACGGCCACAATGGTCATGATGTTCAGGGCCACAACCATTTGCAGACATTCCTTTACGCTCACGCACATTCACTTACAACTTGTTTGTAAGTCTTGCCATATAGTATATCACTTTAGGAATTTAGGTTAAATATAACCTGCGCCCCAGGAATGCCAATATAATTTTTCCTATAACTTTAGCATTTTCTCATTACTTATTATTACTTTCTTATTATAAACAACCAGAACCTGTATATCCCTTTCTTGGCTAGGAAAATGAAACTCACTTTCAGCACTAAAATGGTGCCTTTATCTACTAAACAATGCCCTCTATACCCACTGGCATTGCAGGCCAAAATACTGACACATAAAGGACACATACTGTACTGTAATGAGAAAAGGTCATGGCTGTTTTACTCAAGCGTGGTGGAGATGATAGTAAGTGAAGAGCATCTGTCAAGCTTGTTCCATAATAAAAAAGCATGCCCTGGAGTTATTGTGGTAAAATGACATCATAAGCAATGCTTGTGTTAGTAATTTCTGGTACTGAATGATAGTGATTGTGTGTTTACATTCATAGCCAAGTGACTCGTATTCGTAACACGGTTCATATTATATATATAGTTCGCTGCTATCAGCAGCTTGATAAAGAATGAGCAATCATACATGTAGCATATGAATGATTCATTCCTTTATTTTCATATTATTACAAAACAAGCAAATGCTTTGTGTGTATTTATTATTTCGCAAATTACAATTTAGGATTTACTTTGAGAATGAACAAAAAAAGGCATGGCAATACATCTTATGCAATCAAAGTAGTTGAATCATATAAAAGCTAAGAAAGTAACAGTCGGAAATATCTAATCAACCTACCGGTAGGTTGATTAAACTGTGCATATATTTTGCTATTGGGTCTTCACTCCAGTGTGAGATTCCATCCGCTGTAAAAAAAATAAAATAACCTTTACAACATTTAAGTATAATTTTGAGGTATTTCTACTTTACTTGAGTATTTACATCGTCAAATACTTTTTCTTCTATACTATACATAATGAGCAGCACTTTCTAATTTTGGTATTTTAATAACATTTGATACCAAAACGTGCATTTGCTCCAGTAAATTTTGATTCCTGAACTTGTACTTACTTGTAAAGCAGGAGTGGGAGTATTCCTATGCACCTTTGATACACATTTGAGTACTTGTTTCACCACTGTGCCACCCCCGATTCTCGCCGTCTTGAGATGGCCCTTCTAATCGCCATGACTGGCTGACCTTTGGGGCTGGCCCCCTTCTGGGATTTACAGCTTTGCCTGGTCTGACCTCTTCCACCTACACCCCCCCCAACACACACACACACACACACACACACACACACACACACACACACACACACACACACACACAACAGACACTCCCTTCACGTGAATGGGGAGGGAACCTGCCGGAAGCTTGACAAGAAACCTGGCGCATGCTGACGTGCACATACACTACTACTAGTGCCACCCCGCCATGTCAAAGCCTCTCTAGGAGGTAACCATTCAGCCACTGGTTCATTAACCCCCTGTCCACATGCCTCCCTCCCACACCACCATGCATCCACCATGCATCCCCACTTGTCGTGGACAAGTGGGGATGCACTTCCCCACTTGAATATAAACATTTTAAACGTCCCTAGTAGTGTTTGTTATTTCAGTTGGGTATTGCTCCATTCCTGTTGGTTGGGGGTTTCATTGTGTGACTGACCATTCACACAAAGTTTCCCCTGGAGCAAAGGTAGACCTGCTTAGAGCCTCGACCCAATGAAGTGTGCCATGGTGTGGTGTGGTGGTGGTGGTGGGGGCGGCGGGGCTGAATGCCACCACATGTGGGGATGATTACAGGAAGTGGTAGGGGGACCCCAGGGAGGAAAGAGTGTGTGTGTGTGTGTGTGTGTGTGTGTGTGTGTGTGTGTGTGTGTGTGTGTGTGTGTGTGTGTGTGTGTGTGTGTGTGTGTGTGTGTGTGTGTGTGTGTGTGTGTGTGTGTGTGTGTGTGTGTGTGTGTGTGTGTGTGTGTGTGTGTGTGTGTGTGGACTGAGGGACACACTCGGTTGGGGCACAGAAGCAGTGCATTCCCAGAGGCTATTGTGCAGGGACTCAAAGGGGGCACTGGTCTCGGCTCAGCGAAAGCTCTGTCTTGGCCAGGTCGCGGGACGTTTAGGTCCCCAATGAAATTTAAATGGGGGCAGAGGTCTCTTAATTAAATAGCACCCCCCCACGCACACACCCCCATTGTCTCACCATGTCCAAGACAAAAAGAAGACAAGTAGACAAGTACTAGTTAAGTAGTTAAGTGTAGAACTGGCTCAATAGTTTTGCCACTGTGCTTTCTGATTCAAAGCCTAATCTGAAAGCATGCAGGATTCACCTTCAGTTAGCCAATGGAGAGGACAACGCCGCATCAGTTGGACTCCAGTAACCTCCAGTTCTAGAGCCAACCTCCAGCCTTCGCAGCCCCCCTCCCCTTTGGAAACACAGTAGCTGGAGTAATACAGCACTTCCTCTTCGGAGGCCAGTTAATCACCTTTGAGCAAACATGTGTGTAGTGGACCGTGCAGGCACCATCTCTCACACACTTCATAATGAACCTTGTTTTACGCCGCCTTCCACTTCTCCACGCCAGCCCTGCATGGTCGACGCAGCGCAACCAGACCAGAGATTGCTTTTTTTTTGCTGTGATTGCCTGCAATCAACGGGAGAAAGAAAGGGAGTTCCTAGCCCGAGCGAGATGATGATAAGAAGATAGGAATAACAGGTCTGGACCCTTGCTCAGAAAACAATTTGCTACGGGGCTACAAGAAAGACATTCTCTGTGTGCTCATTTGGAGTTGAAGCCCAATGTTTCCAAGCTTTCTGCTTTCTTAGACTACAAAGGTCACAAGTTATTATTTATTGACTTGTTTGACTGTGGCTAATGAAATCCCAAGAGCCCTAATAGAGCAAGTCGGTAACCTCCTACCCAATGAAGTGGTCCTTTTCTCCCTTTTCTCACAGACAAACAAAAACAAAACAACAAAGCAAAGGGGGTTCATAAAGGAGTTTTGGTCAGATGGGTCACATGCTGTCCATTGAATCTCCAGCCCATCAAGCCCATTCACTGGCTCCTATAAAAAAACGACAGGCTGCTTAAATACCTGACAGTAGAAAAGAAACAAAAACAAAGAGAAAGAGGGAGGAACAAGAGATAAAATAAATAAGACGGCCTCTGTGACTGATGTGTGTGGATGGTGTCGGAGAGTCACTGACAATTTAAGAAATGTGGCTCCGGCCACAAAAGGGGGGTAGAAAATACTGAAGCAGCTTGCTGGGCCCATTTTAGGCCGTTCCCTCTCGGACCCCCTTTTGAGTCTTTGTGTGCTGGGTCCATGAGAAGAGTCAATCACAGACTCTTGGCTGTGGCTTCACGCCCCCTATAGCTGTTAGTTCAGCAAATTCACATTAGTTAATACCTACAGTACAGATGACATTATTACTCATAATAGTTAACACAATATTTTCCAATCCCACAATTTCTCTGGTTTAAACCTTAAATCCTTATTTGCCAATCTGAGAAATGTGTATTAAAAGCATTTTATCATGAACATTAGTGAGACTAACTACCTGTATATGAATTCTGTCACTATGTTGCGTCTGTTAGCTGTTTTTACCATTCGTTGCTAGCCTCTGGTAGCACCCGTAGTGTGACATCTTCAAATAGCCAAAATCTCTGTGTACACAGTCTGAAGAATTTAGGCCTCAGATTAAGCTAATGGACAATGTTTAGAGTTTACTAAAACTGACCTGCACTAATCTGAGCATTGCGAGTACAAAACTAAGAGAAGATGGCACAGAGTGAAACAACACCTTCAGGCTTAGCCACTAAATGTCAGCATGTAATCCGGAAAGTACTGTACTTATGTACAACTATGAGGTATTTGAACTTTACTTAGGTATGTCAAATATTCAGTCCTTTTATTTCTACTCCACTACATTCCCTAGGCAAATGTACTTTTACTCCACTACAAATATTTTATTTACTATTACTCGAAAACCTGGGGAAACACATTGTCCGCTCTGGTCTAGAAGTGGGAGTCAGTCAACGCTTTCGGGTGGGCGTCACTCCAAATTATGTGACATAGTGCTACACTATGTAAAGCGCCTTGGATAAGGTGCCATATACAGTAAACGCACCATTTAACACGTTAGCTCAGGCTAGTTACTCTTCATAACTAGTAGATTTTTATTACATTATCCACTTCAGCCCTATACACTATTATTGTTGTTGCACTATCCAATTATTTTATTTGAAAAATGATATGGGACACATTCTGCATAATGAATACATTATGCAGAATGTGTACATACTATGCACATTTTGATGCCAATGTTTTTGTACTTCTGTAACTCTAGCTTTACTTGACTATTTTATCCACCTCTGCCTAGTGAATACCTTTATAGATGACATTATTACTCTGTAATAATTAAGCGTGGGTGTTGTCCATTTGGATGCACAACAACACAAACATTTGTAAAATACAGCTTTTGCCCTCACACTTCCCCACATAGATGTTATGTGTGCGTTAGCCAGGAATATGGCAACATCAAAAGCAAGGAGAAGACGAAAGATAAATGCGGACTGGCGATTAAAATCCATATTTATGCAGTCCAATTTTCCTTTGCGAAGGCAACCCAATGCATTGGTTAGCTGGCTCCATTTGATCTGTGCTGAGAAGAGATGTCTGAACCTTCAGGGCCTGTGATCCCAGCCTAATGCAATGGTAAAAACAGTCAATTATACAGTAAATTGCAGGGAGAGCAGATTAAAAATGTTTGGCGACCAATGTTTTTTTTTTCTCTCTCTATTTCTCTTTCTTTCTTTTTCTCCACCCCCTTTGAGTTTTGGTAAATTAAAAATGCCATTCAAACAAAGAAAATCTACAAATAAACAGGTTTGCTGCCATGAGCATGTGCACAGTCACATTTATTGACACAGACATCCAATTATAGAGAGCTAATCAGGGTGGCAGTGGAATAATTTCTGCTAAAACGTGCATGTTGATAGAGAAATAATGGCATGACCTTAAACTACCTCTTCAACCATGCGTGGCACATGATAATGGGAGAGGTGTTTGTAGTATTTCTTTCTCTGCCTGTCCTTTATTTCACTAAACTTAGATCAGTGAGAAATGTCTAATTACCATAGTTAGTCGACCGTGGTCTATACTTGGTCCCCTTTTTTCCCCTCTACACCAACTCACAATGCATCGAAAGCTTGCATTTATTTTCACACAATTTTCGCCTGTCTCCACTAAATGTTTGCCTATTATGACATGCCCAGGATACGGATGCTAGTGTTCATAGTGGTTAACTTCTCAGCTGCAGGCAAATCAACCCTAGAACGATTTTCCCTTGAGAGCCCCAGAGTCTTCTAACCCTCTCTCTTCCCAAAGACTCCAAGGAAGGATTTCACAGTCTGCACAAGTACAGCGGCGGCAAAGTTGTCCTCTCATTTAAATGGGAGGTGTCTCTACGTTCACAACTTCACATAGAGAAAAATAAGTGCATAATTTCCCAGATGCCCCGTTTACTTTCAGCTTGCGTTGTAAATCAGATTGTATGTGCCCCAGGGGCCTGAGGAGAACATTTACTCTGTATGTCAAGCTAAAGTCCAGCTCAATCCATGTGTGTAATATCATTTTCATTCTGCCCTTGCAGATATCAGCCCTGTAAATCACACACGCGCACACATGCGCATGCACACACAACTTAATGCTGCCACGTCTGCAGTAAACCGGTCTGCAGGCCTTGGAACAGTGTTTGATCTTCTGTAGCCTGGCGCCCTAATCCAGATGGAGGCTCTGCTCTCCAGTGCAGTATCATCTCTGCACACCTCAAGACCTGATGGGTGATGTACTTTACATGTACATGTTGGACACAATGAGACATCATATTACAGGCTTTGAAATTGATCTGCAAAATCAACCGATGGCCAACAATCAACAGATGCATTGTTGATATATATTGTATGGATGCATAGTTCATATATGTTATTCACAAAGGCATGCAATGAAGCCAGTAGGCTCTCTACCATTTACTGCCTTTAGGAATCATGCACATGCAACAACTATGTTTACTTACGAGGCAGGTTAAGACTGATTGACAGTTGCTTACAACAACAACATCTGCTCCATTAGGGCCTACTGGCTCCATTACATGGTCTTTATAAGTGACCTGGTTGATATGGCTTGATACATTCGAATCTGCAATGATTTGCAACAATGACATTTTGCATTTATTCTCACCTAAAGAGATGGCTCTCCCTTTCCTTTCATCTTGTGCACTCACCAGGAAGCGGTAGATTAAAAGGTTCATGGCTCATCAAAATAAATGTTTTTTTTAGTGAGGGTACTTAAATCGAAAATTAGCTTTATGCAAAGCGTGAGGTCGAGGGTCACATGCACACAGCAGCAATGCCAGCAGCTGTCTTGAATTCATAACCCTGCTATATTTCTGATGTCCTCATTTGAGATGCAGCACCAGCCAAGGCCATGTGCAGTTTTTCCACGTGTGTAACATGAGAACGCTGCTCTCCTCAGCTATGCTTTTACATGTGCTCGCAGAGATCACAGTCTATAAAATAATAAGCACGTCTTTGGTCATATCGCTCGCTGTGTGGTCAGAAGGAGGATGAGGGGATCAAGTCAGGGGGGTTGGCTATTTGAAGTGAGGCAAGAAAGCTTGGTTTGATTGGATAAATCTGGGCTTTCACAGAGGCGCTGCCCTGGTAGGGGCGGGGAAAAGCTAATTTTTCCCCTTCTTTTTCCTGTGGCATTTTTCCCCATGCAAGGGAAGGAAAAAAAGAGATGGGCACTAGTTGGAGCTAGCCTGGAACGTGATCATAGGCCAGCACCAGACCAGAGAGAGATCCCCATTAAGGTCTTGGGTTATAAACAGCATCTGTTTCAAATGGGGCTAAGATGAGTACTCTCCCCCCTCTCTCTGCATGTACCACAGATCTGGCACGAACCAACAAGTCTCTCTCTCTTTCCCCCTCCCTCCCTTGTCTTCTCTCTTCTTCATTGCATCTCTTTCTTTCTCTTTAGAGTTCCATGCCTCCCCCTCATTATGGCCCTGAAAGAAAAGGATTTATTTAGTGCAAAAAAGGAAGAAAAAAAAAAAATCTAAAGCTCAGCCCAGTCCAGGCCTGCATGCATATTGGCTGCATATGCATGGAGCCAGAACTTTCATGTACAATGCTGACTGTATGCGTGGAGGCATGGGAGCGACAGACAACACAAACCACAAGAACACTGTCTCACTTGTTTTCCTCTGCACTGTCTCGATTATCCCTACAGGCTCAGGAAGAGAGACAGATCTAAGACTGTCACTAGAATAATATATGTGTTCTGTGGAGGTTCCTGTGGACAATAGATCCTACATTCAAAGCCAAGCTGAAATACTGAATTAAGAGATAATGTAGACTGAGACTGTGGGTCCACTTCCAACATTTCAAGAGTAGCCTATCTTCCTTTAAACTAAAAACAGTCTCCATGCTGTGGAGAGGCCATGAGAGAGATGAGGCTATGTGGTGCCCTCTGCTGGGCAATATGCTTCAGAGAATAATGCACATGTCCATGTTATAGTTGATGTCACAATTTATAAATTTAGGAAGATGGCAAGCAAGGGCAATACAGTATTGTTAAATACATCCGTAAGAGGATAAAACAGACCCCCATATACAACACACACACACACACACACACACACACACACACACACACACACACACACACACACACACACACACACACACACACACACACACACACACACACACACACACACACACACACACACACACACACACACACACACACACACACACACTGTGTGTGTGTGTGTGTGTGTGTGTGTGTGTGTGTGTGTGTGTGTGTGTGTGTGTGTGTGTGTGTGTGTGTGTGTGTGTGTGTGTGTGTGTGTGTCACACACACACACACACACACACACACACACACACACACACACACACACACACTATATCTGTATATCTTTACTCTTTAGACATTAATCTGTTCATCTTAAGTTATATTGTCATTGTTTTGGAAAAGGATTACTTTATTGACAAAAAAGGCAATAATACAATCTTAATCTTAATCCATCCATTCAGATCTTTTTTTTCTTTAAATAAAGTAATCCTTTACCCTACCTCAACATTGAGGTGTGTGTAGGTATGCGCCTCTTACAGCACGTTTAACGGCGGGCGATGATAAAGCGACGTGGACGGGCGACGTCGGCCGGAAAGATAAAAATTGGTAAGCTTTTCGTCCGAATCGGCCGACGTTTGGCCGGGGATAGCCTGGTCTAGCCCTCAATGATTTTGGCCTTGGGGGGCGGGGGTGTCGTGGGATCCACACGTGGGATCTCACTAACGTGTCGTCATCCCCGGCCCCTCCCGCGCCCGTCCACTGCTGTTCTACGTCACATTATTTAGAGCGACGCCCACCCCGGAAGGTTCACTCCCACTTGAAGGCCACTTTCCAACGTGCGTTAGTCCAGGCTTTCCGTTTTCGCGCAAGGCGAACGAAAATGAAAGCCTGGGTGTCGAGGCTAGGCCGGGGATAACCAATCAGAGCCAAGTGCTGCTTTTTTTTGCCCTCGACCCAAAACCATTCGGCGCAGTTTGGTTCCTCGTTCCGCTCCACTTCCTCCTCCACCATACTTTTTTTTCAGTGCACCACGTACAGCACTGTCGTTTACCGTACTCATTTTGAATGCCATTCCAAGCGAGAATTTACGGTAATGACCATCGCCGTCGCTCATATCAGGCAACGTTTTTTAATCCATCCCCGCCGTTAAAGCGTATACGTTTTAGCTGCGGGGGGGCGGCGGGTGATGATAAAGCTACGTCGCCCGACATCCATTATTTCTCTGGAGCCACCGATTCGGACGACAGCAGCAGAACGGGCGACGGCGGGCGACGGCGGCCGGAATGATAAAAAATGCTGAGCTTCTAGGCCAAAACGGCCAACGTTGCTTGCCCATCCCCCGCCTTCCCCCGCCATTAAAACGTAGGATACTGTAATGCTCTTCTTCCACTGGTGGTGACTGGTGTCAGTCAGTTGGAACTTGCACGATGGTGTTGTTTTCAAACACCCAGAATGAATTATTATTATTTGAATTAAAATGTTTTCCTTTACAGATCAATTAGTTGCACACATATAGATTTATTTATTTGTTTATTTATTACTAATTTACAAGCTCATAGCGTATCACATCGTGCAACGCTATGACTTCTTTGTCTGTTAATTTTGAATTAAATCTGGCTAAAATTGAAAATGGCACAGATGCTTTCCCGTTTTTATTAATTAAATATAAGTAAAGTATCAAATAACCTAATAGCATTTAGGCAGGGTATCATCTTGTTCAAACAAACACAGGCATTGCCATTAACAGGTAGGCTACCCACTAATTGCAAGAAACAAGAAAAAACTCAGGGCTTTGTTTAATGAACTGACATGACAAACCTGCACCATTGTTCCTTCTCTCTCTGGGTGGCAACATGTTATGGGGGAGTAGGCCTATGTAATGTATAGGCCAGGGGTCAGCAACCTGCGGCTCAGGAGCCGCATGCGGCTCTAGAACACAGCCCTAGTGGCTCAGTGGCTGTAGCATTATTACATACACACACTGGGGTGATCCACACCAAAATAATATAAACATTTCAGTCACCCAAAACGTGTTGCACTGTCTGACAGTTGCCAGTTAAAGTAGCACTTGGCCATGTCAAAAAAGCCCAGCAGTTATCAGAGGTGGGAGCTTTCAATCTGAACCACCCATTTTCAAAGATTTACTCAGTTTACTTATGTCAGTAATATACCTTAGAGATGTTGTGTGGACTAGAAATGGAGTTCTGTAAAACTCCTTTATTATTATTTTTTTTTAGAAACTCCATTTCTGAAGAAAGGTTGTGTTTCACCATGCTAATGATTTTTCTTTGAGGACCTTTTTTTTCTGAGAGTGTGCAAATGGAACCAAATGGACCCGCCAGGGTCCATTTGGTTCACATTTGCACACTCTCAGGAAAAGTAAAAATAAAATGCGGCTCCAGACAGATTTTGAATTTAATTTTGGGTCGAAAATGGCTCTTTCAACATCTTGGGTTGCTGACCCCTAGTATAGGCCTTCTTATTACACAGCCTCACTGTCTGACAGTACGCTCCAGCAACACACACATACTCTCTCTCTCTCTCTCTCTCTCTCTCTCTCTCTCTCTCTCTCTCTCTCTCTCTCCATCATGGCCTGACCAATGTGTCATGTTCCTACACCTACAGTGTACTGTAATAGATGAGGTGCGATGATGCTTGCCATGAAATGATCATCAGAGAGGGGCTGCTGTGTTATCACTGTGTGATCTGGGACTAGGAACCAGAATACCAGATGCTCACCTGGAGTCAATTAATTCATGCCATTATGTAATTGAAGATGGCAGCCCTGGCTTCATAACAAGGCTTTCATGAGATTGCTCTGTCTGTTTGTCGATTGAAGAACATACAACGTGCAGTCGAAAAATTACTCAGTTCCTTCAATACATTGGACGTGATCCATAGGATATACATACAACATAAAGTCGTTGATTTTTGATTCACTTGCTGAACTAGTAGGCCTAGGCCTATTTCATACTCCCTTTCAGTTAATTTCCTCAGACAGTGAACCAATGTTGCCAACTTGGTGCATTTGTCACTATATTAGGCCTTTTCCAGTCCCCACTAGCGCCAAAATTAGTGAAAAACTCGTGAAAATCTAGTGCTTTTTTTTTGCTGATGGGTTGGGGTGAAATTGGTTGACAGGCGCCAGAGATAACATAAAACCCTCGTTTTTCACCATTTTTCCTCCTATGATACAGTCTGTAACTCTTGAGATCGTAAAATGAAACCCGTAAGGATCCACTTGGTTTCATTTTACGGGGCCCTGGTATGAAAATGGTTGAAAACTATGGCTCTAATCTAGTGCATCTTGGGCTTTGGCAATTAGCAACAATGCAGTGAACCATGATTCATGTGCTTCGTGTAGCCACCAGAGGGCACTCCAGTGACATCAGCACAGAGCAGTCCTTTCCTTTCTGAGTGCGAGCTGCTGCTTTGCATACAAATTCAAATTCAAAGGAGCTTTATTGGCATGAGAAAACCTACACGGACTTGATGTAAGCTGCAGACTGGTTTTGAGGTCACGGCTGATGAAATGACAGAGCAAATCCGGAGATGGAGGAACTGGAAGTGATTCTGTGCTGTCCCTTTATTTGCCATGTGTGCACTGACTCACTGTTAAATCCAGAGTGTACAAAATTGACCCTTTTTAACGCCCAGGATTTGGCAGTGTTTGCTTTTGCACAAAGATTGCGTCTGGAATCAGAGGGAGTGAAGTCATCGCGATCATCTGGCATCCTGTTTAATCTCAGTTTGATTCTTTTGTTCAAGAATGCACGTGGCTTGTTTTTGTGCATGCGTTTGTTTATATCGTGGCACGTTTATGCTCCCCACATATGGTACCCTCCCTGCCTGTTAGTTGAAGGAGTATTTGTGTGATGTTCTTGCAACAATAAACAAATATTTTTGTTTTCAACTAGGAAGTCAACTCCTTATGTGAGAGGACATGAGGAAACAAAGTAGCAACAGGCACATGGCACCCTGTGATGGTGTTTAGGCCTTCGTGAAAATAATACGATGAAATTCAACATCATTAAACAGTAAACACTATATACTTCAGTGACTGACTGGGCCCACCAGTGTTCTTCTGTGTTGTTGACCCCCCTCCACACCAGACAATCTACATGTTCACATCACGTGGCAATGGTGGCGTTGTGAGTGATGAAATGAATGAATGAATTTTTTGCACAGAAATGAGAGTACTGCCACAAAACTGATAACAGCTTGGAGAATTAGGTAATTACCTAATTCTCCAAGCTATTATTAGTTTTGTAGCAGTACAACTTGTATTCAAGTTGCAAATCATGGAGGTAAAATATATAGTGGAGGTAAAAAGGGAAAAGAAATGTACAAAGAGCTGAGGGGGCTGGGAGAGGATTATACCTGTACATTTTTGTCTTACAAAGGCCAGTTTCGAATTGCAGCCATCTGTAGATGCCCTTTTAGAGTGGTTTTGAAGGAGTCAAGGGATTCACATGTCTTAATGACTGTTGGTAGGGCGTTCCACATTTTGGTGGCATATGAGCGGAAGGAATTTAGTCCCTTGTTTGTGAATCTGAGTTGGACATGGGTAGTAGCACTCCCTCTGGTGTTGTGGGAGTGGACCTCATTGACATTAAGGAAGTATTTGGACAGGTACATGGGTATTTTGGTTGTGTATCGAATCTTGTGGACTAGACCCATTGCAAGATGTTGTACTCTGTCATCAACCTAAGCCAATCCAGACTGTCAAAGTGGGCAGTGGTTTGGGGCGTGAAGCCAAGTAACAGCCCACCCAGTTTGTTTTGGGAGGTCTGTAGCCTTTTTTTCAAGGTCTTCGAGCTGCTGTCGTACCAAGAGGTGCAGGCATAGTCAAAGAAACCTTGTGGGCACCACAAGGTTTGTGGGCAAAGTATCTTTGTTGACCAGTGAGGAGATTCTGTATAGGAACCTAGTTCTTTGGTTGATCTTTGGCAATCTTGTTTTTGTTTGGATACTTTTCCTTCGCATCCTTTATATATATTTTAATGGTAATTGAAATCAAAAACAACAGTACTTCTTCCATTACTGAACTTATACACTGACGTGAATCTTGGGCCATGTCCTCCAGCTGTGAAAAATGTGCTGCCTGCACTTAACCCTTTGTTCAAATTGCAGGCAAATCAGATTTGTTTATCAAATATGAACTTTTAGGTCTGACTGCTGATGACTGCACCACATCTTTGTGTGATATCTATTTTTTCCATTAACCAGCTGAACCCTGACCTCTGCTAAAAGCGTAAATTTTGTCCCTCTACTGAGGAAAACCTCAGCCAAAAATAGCTGCTCTACAATATCACAAGCCCAGCAGTGCGTGCTTATAGATGGGCTATTTTCAGTTTTGGCGGTGTAGAAAAAATAGCAGACCAAATGCACAAGTCAGATTTGCCAAGCATTGAAAGGGTTACATGTTTCAAAATACATATACGCAATTGACTTATACATGCACACTTAATGTACTTTGTATAGTATGTCTTTTCAAGACCACACCTTTTATATTGTTGTGCTGTGGACCAGCACTGCTACAAGGACTGGAGTGTGTATCACATCCCTCTGCACAGTGAAAATACACATTACCATCCAGGGCTTGACACTAACACTTGCCTGCTTGCCCGGGGCAAGTAAAAAAAAAATGGTGGGGCAAGTGAAGACTGCTACCTGGTTGCCCAATCGGGCAACTGTGCAACATAGTGCACTGTAACACAACACAAGATATATTTACCTTGAAGGCAGTTGTTGCACTCTGCCTCTGTGTCTTTCCCTGCTTTCTAGCTATCTACAATTCCAGGCTAGGTTTGGGAAACAAAACAGGCAAATTAACATACACATCAAAATGATCTAATCTTCTACATTCTCTAGTTGTGTAGACCTGGGCTAATTAAGATGATGAATTTTAACTCTTGAGAGTGTAAAAATGAAACCAAATGGACCCGCAAGGGTCCATTTGGTTTCATTTTTACGTTCTCAAGAGTTACATCTGGTTAACCAACTTAACTGGGGACCACCTGGAACCCTCTCAGGGACCACTGGTGGTCCCCAGACCACCTGTTGAAAACCCCTGGTTTAAAGCACCCAAGTAGAAAGTAAACTTAAATGCAAAATCTACAATATATTTTTGGGGGGCAAGTGACCATGACCTGAGGGCAAGTAGAACCTGACTTGCACTTGCCCGATGGGCAAGTGCCTCGGAGACCTTAGTGTCAACCCCTGCCATCAATCCAACCTGCACTGATGTTAGTGCTGTCAAATAAATATACAGTATGAAGCTATCTATGCAATCAAACATAATATACTAAATATAAGTTTAGTATACTTACTATTTTATGCAACCATTTCATGCTGCGTGGTGATCATATTAACCATCCAGCAATAAATTATGGAATGAACAACATGGGTAACGCTTACGTTGTCAAACGAGTCACATGCGATGCAGAAGTAGGTGCTCTACAAGCTCACAATTGTGTCATATTGATTGATTGACTGATCCCCCCCCCCCCCCCCTCTCTCTCTCGTCTAAGGACGACTTAGAGCAGGGTAGCCCAACTAGTAGATCGCGATCTACCGGTAGATCTCGGCCTGATCACGAGTAGATCTCGGGAGATGGGGGGGGGGGGAAAAAAAATGGGGTGGAAAAGAAAAAAAGAGCGATTTTCGTGTGTGTGTGTGCGTGTGCGCGTGCGTGTGTGTGTGTGTGTCTGCGTGTGTGTGTGCGTGTCTGCGTGTGTGTGTGCGTGTCTGCGTATCTGTGTCTGCCTGTCTGTCTACGAAGTGGCTCATTTAAAGGATTGTTGTCTGCTGACTGTGAATTATGCCAACAGTATTGTTCTGCAACGTGTAATGGACTGTTCTGCAACTTATAATGGACTATTCTGGACTGTTCTTATTATGATTGCATTTGCAATGGCAGTGTTTGTCCATGTCTGTTGTATGGACATAAAGTAAAGTGGTAAAACAAAGTAGTGTTGTGTTGTTGTGAAGTTACTGCAGGCTGGCAATGATG
Source organism: Benthosema pterotum (assembly GCA_039105355.1). NCBI lineage: Eukaryota > Metazoa > Chordata > Actinopteri > Myctophiformes > Myctophidae > Benthosema > Benthosema pterotum. The sequence continues at coordinate 24,101,992 of CM076984.1, read as the reverse complement.
CGTGTGGTTTGAAATGTTGATATTGGACTGGTAGATCCCGGAGGGGTTGGCTGCTGAAAAGTAGATCTTGGGTCAAAAAAAGTTGGGCACCCCTGACTTAGAGAGACTGATTGAATATGAGTCCGAAACAAGGCTACAGCCCGATATTTAGGCTAAAAAGACAGCACAATAGAAAAAGTGCTATTGTTTCCATTGTGATTGCAATATATTGATTTAATCATCAAGGCAAACGAGGTCACTTGCAGCTTTGTTAAAGTTTCCTGTGCTGCTGTTGTTTAGGCCCACACAAGTTGGCCTTTGTGTGTTCTCTTAGAACGATTTTATGGTTTGGCACAGCATTTTTTGGAATAGCATAACTTTTGTCATGGCTACGTTTACTGTCAGGGCCCATGTCTATGAGATTTTGTGTCGGTGGTCAAGGAACTACTGTAAAGCTTCTTTAGTAGGTGACAGTAGCACCAGGTCAGTAGGCATTTGACTTTTGTGTCAGTGAAAAAAACCTATGCATGAGTCTGCGATTTTCACATTTGCCAGTTACACTACTCAATCTACCTTTTTTTCCCCACTTTAGCGAAAGTCACAGCATTCCTCTATTTTTTGCTAGACTAACTAACTCACACAACTGCTGTCATGCTTTTAAAGTACCACATGTGTAATTGTGTTTAACTCAGAGTTAACAATGTCAGTTCTTCAGTTTTACAGGCAGGTGGCAGCATTGCATTTCAGGTACAAGTCCAAGGCTGGGCTGAGCCTCAGCTAAAGATACAACAAAAATCCATAATGTGTCAGAGGGCCCATAATTAAATCCATCTATCTCCTTGATGTATTTATATCCTGAGCGTTTATTGTTTGTCTACCGGAGACAAATGGGCCAGGTTCTATTGTGGGCACTGGGAGCATCTTTAAAGCTCACATAACAATGACAGAACTTAAGTGAATATGTTTTGACACGTGTCTCTTGGGACTGTTTGAGAGCATGAATCTCTTGTCTCCTTGTCATCCTGCTGCATAAATATCTCTGAGTAATGACTGCAGCATGACGTCGGGCCAATATACAAACATAATAATGTGAAGAAAATGTTGAAACAACTGCAGCTTGAAAGAGTCTTGTGGCCAAGACAACAAGGGACAAAAGCTGACGTTTGTCTTCATGATATGTAGTACCAGCCTTTCATTGTTCTTACTGCCTCGGTTGGTTGAATTTCACAAAGTATCCAATATCCAGTGGTGGAAAAAAGTACTTATTTAATTCAGTTCAAGTATTAATGCTGCAATGTGGAAATACTATGCTCTGTTAAGTAAAAGTCCGGAATAAAAATAAGTACTTGGAGTAAAAGTGAACTTATGCAATATTGTGAGCTTACAGATCAGATACTTTCCAATTGCCAAAATGTTAATGCAGATGTGCCGTTTGAGAACTTACTGTCATTGGCAATTCAGTAGATCATTGCTTTATCAGCAACAGCACATCATCTCTGCCACCTAAAACCACCTAACTCCTGAGTGTTTCAGGAAAAAAAAACCTTAGTTAAAAAAACAAAGCTTACAAAATTTGTGTTGTGACTTATAGGCTATTGCCAATTACTTGCATGTGACATTGCATGCATTGGTTCAAAACAACATTCAGATGTTAAGGGTGTTCACACTGATTTATGGAAAAAATGTCCTCCTAGTGGCAACGATATTCTATTCAGATCCCCTGAATAGAGAGTTCCTCTACTCAGTAGAGAGAAAAAAAAACTTTATTCAAGTTCTATAACAAAAGCCCAGGGTCAAGTATAAATGTCATCAAGTCACAGGTTCTTAGAAAAATACCAAATAAAAACAGACACGAGTGCAGCCTTCAGTGGTCAATGTGCAGAATGGGTTTGAAAGCTCTTGAGTGTCAGTGCCTCAAAGGTAAACAAACTCCACCCCCTGTCCCACTCTCCCCCACCCACAATCCCAAGGAAAGAAATATAGATGCACATATAGATACACATGTACATACTGTATACATAACACCTGTACACAATAATGAAAAATTATGTATACCACCAAACCATATTATGGTTCAGTGCTGTTCAAGGTAGAGGCGCAATGTGTTATGATAATGTCATAAACAACCCCAGGCCTTGTAAAACATTTTCTCAGAGCTGGGAATTGAGCACCTTAACATCTCCAGCTCGGGACAGGACATTACCGGTATAACACAAAGCCACTGACGGAGCACGGGTGGGACAGGATCCTTCCAGTAGCAAAGTAGAATTACTGCTTTGCTGCCTTAGAGCATAAAACCAAGCAGGGAAAGCATTTTTTATGTAGGGCTGAAGTGGTTAAGTAAAGAATTTACCATGGAAGGCAGTAAGTTGTTGGCTGATTTACACTGTTTGTCCTATTTATAAGTGAGAGATTTAAGCTCATTAGGTCATTAGGCAATTCTGGACAACCGTGTATCCGACCGACTCAATGCTGGGCAATCCACTCTGTGTGGTGGTGTGGAACACAGGTCAAATTTGAATTTGGTGGGGTGAGCGGGTTGGATTTGGATACACATAGAGACTGTGGTGCATTTACTCTAAGATACTCTAAATCATGGCTAAGGTTATCAAATAATTGCAGTTTAGTAAAATGTGCATATGCCTCTGACATGTAGTGGAGTAGAATTAAAAGTACTGAAAATAGGAAGATGATGCCTCTTATCACACAGGCCAGGGCTTGTTATTGACCCCTTGGTGTTAAATGGATCAGCCTGGTAGGCCCTCACTCTACACTACAGGGAACATTCACACTTATAAATGCTAACCTCTGAAGACCTGAAAAGAGGAGCTGCAGCTGATGGTCTGTGGATGCCTTAATGCACTGATAGACTATGGGTGCCTGCCTCTACAAAACAGGAAGTGGATGTATGTAAAGATGAGGAGAGGCATCTCTCTCTTCTTTCTTTCTCTGGGCCAGAGACTCTGCATTCACCAGTTTATTCCACAGAGATTTGATGTGCTTGTATGTGCTCTCTACTCTCACTTTTAACTGATAAAATCTGTTAAACTGTGCTCCCCCATGGAGTAATCTGATCCCATAGCCAGTCTATCACAGCAGCACTTGAGCTGTTTTCACACCTACAGCCAGAATACAAAGAACTACGATTTGTTGTGCATTAGCTTGTCTGACACCTTGATCGAGTCGAGAGAGCAGCTCCAGATTAGTAATTGCAGTGAGAGCGAGGCAAGCATGCAGCCAATGTACAACAACAATTGCGCAACAAAATGGGAACAGTGCTAGGCCTTAGCTGTGGACTGTATACACTGTATGACATATTACCCACTCCCCCTTACTGTACAACCCTTCTTGTGTCTCAGATTGATCAAAACAAAATTAATTAATCCTAAATTAAACCTTGCTGTACGTGGCTCACTGGAAGGAAATAACAGATTTTCAGCCAGCTGCACGGCTGTATGACAGTATAGAATAGACAATATAAGTATAAATTATGCTTTACCTTTATGATTGTCTGCAGCCTGATAACCAATGCTGTCAGACTCTACAGCCAATACAAGATTTGCATAACCTGCTTCAGAATCCGAGAGGCGAAAAATATAGAAGAAATGACAAACATTGTAATTATCTTGAGTCTTGTTGAAATGGAGGACCATTGTCAAATGCCTATGTACTTTGTCAACGGCCTAAGGCACTGATGTCAAACATACGGCCCGCGGGCCGGATGCGGCCCGCGCAATGATGAGTCTATCAAAAAAAAAAGTAAGTCTCTAGCATGTTCCTATCAAAAGTTATGGTCGTTTAAAGAAATGCTTCTGAGTTCTCTTCTCTGAGCACTAGTCCGGTAGCTTCACAGCTGAGAGTACTTAATTGATTGGAATGTTGACTCGCAGAGAGTGGAGGGGGGAGGGAAGGAGGGGGGGGGGGGGGGTGTACTGGCACTGCAAAGTGAGAACTATACTTCAGCAGTAACCAGACTCCGCCAGATGGGGCAGCAGAGAGAGGAGTATTCCCTCCTCCTCTCACTGCTGCCCCATCTGGCGGAGTCAGGTTACTTCACCAGTATAAGGGTCTATAACTGAGGGATCATTCAGATCACAGCTTGGCTATTTAAAGGTAGGGGAAGTGATTTGAAATTCATGGTGTAGTACCAGCCTGGAGCACTAGGGGCCCCCAAAAGTAGCTACACATTGTGAACCTGCTGCTCTCTCCTGATTGGAGGAGAATTGTGGTGACCTGGGGAACTTTTATTAGCTCCTCTGCTAACGTGGGGGAGGGGGAAACTCCATATGTGGTTTCCACACCTTATAAAAGAGCATTTTAACAGAAAAAAAATATTTTTTGGGTGATATCTGACAAAAGTGAAATCACTTCCCCTACCTTTAAATATAAATACAGGTAATAATAATAATCCAATTTAGAGTTTAAAAAATATACTGTATTTTAGAAGCATTAGTTATTGTAATTCATCATTATTTTTTAATGTTCGATGATCCATCACTTCAATAAAAAGCAGGTCTGCATAATTCCATGGGCTGTGTAGCCATTTCCAAATTTCAGCTAAGACACTATTTGAAATTTAATTTTTTGTATTTTTGAATGGTTTATTGGCACACTGTAAATAAATATAGCATCTCCCATAGCAAATGTCTTAATCTAGGCTACAAGTATAAAACCAATAATGAAAGTCATTAATAACTATTAATAGCTACTCTTAATAATAAACTTGATTGTGTGATATACTGTAGCGGAGAAATTACGGCTGTGTACGTAAACATGCGTGTGCATGCTTGCAGTCTGTGACTGGTCTGCGACTGGCACCGCGGCGCGACTGGCACCGCGGCGTGACTGGCACCGCGGCGCGACTGGCACCGCGGCGCGACTGGCACCGCGGTGCTCCGGCCCACATGAAGTCACATTAAGTCCAATGCGGCCCCCACCCCAAAATGTACTTTGTCAACGGCCTAAGGACTTAAGTCAAGTAAGAGCCTTGTTGAAGCAGTGTAATAACACTAGCTGTACCGGTACATTAGAGAAGAAACATAGGAGGCTCACCGAGAGGAGGCAAATGCCTCGGGTACAGCGCCAAACCGCTGGAGTATGTGCAGTCACTTACCGCATATCACCTCCCTGTCCGGCATCCCGCGGTGAACACAAGACGCTTGAGGAGGCTGGAGGCACCACTGGAGGATTCAAACCCACAACCATATGTACCGTAGCTATATGGTGCCAGGCTGCCTGCATTGTCTTTTCTTGCATGCAATAGTAGCAACACTGCTGTCTGTAGTGACCTGTTTAGTGATGGCCCAAATCATTATTTTAATTTTCTTTCCCAAAGTCTTTGTTAATTCATTATGGAGTCAAATTCTCAGATCAGTTCCCATTCACCCTGTTAATCCTCACTAATAAAAATGTACCCCTGTGATCATTCATCAATAGCTTTTGGGCTGAAATTAATGAGTATTATGGGTGAGTGGATAGTGCTTACCGACCGTAAATGAGTCCTGAATATCCAGTTGACCTCCAAAAAGGAAAGCACTATTGATTTTCCTAGCTCATTTCTTTGAGAAGCACCAGTGGATTTTTGTTTGCTTTCCATTGATTGGTGGCTATAACTTTAACCATAGAGCCAAACCACCTGGCATTAGGCTGAAGATGGAAAGGGCTCTCCATGCTGATAGTTTCAATTTCCAGATATCTATCCAGTGCCAGATATTTATACGTGAACGGAAATATGTGGATAAAATCTAGACTACTTAAACTGTGTTCTAACCTCAGCACTTGAGATTTTTGAGTGGTGATTGCAATTCTTATGCACAGCCATGTCTGTCTATCTGTCTGTCTACAATACAATTCTTTCACCACCAAGTGTCACTGTCGCACAGCCCAATGCACGCACGCACGCACACACACACACACACACACACACACACACACACACACACACACACACACACACACACACACACACACACACACACACACACACACACACACACACACACACACACACACACACAGCCATGTTGTGTGTGGACTATTACGACTGTTTCGCAAAACAGTTGACCGTTTCGCATAACTGTTTTCCATTCCAACAGTTGAGCATTTTGAATAATGGTGTTCATAATCTTCTAATCTAAACGGTCAATCATGAACTTTAATGGACTCATTTGCAAAAAGGGTGAAGTTTCCCTTTAAATCATGTCAGATTCTGTGACATGGTTCCTTCAGGAGTTGTGTTTATAGGCTTAACAGTGTGGGATCATGATGTTGTGACCTCCTAGGAGAGGTGGAGATGGGAAGTGCTGCCAGAGGTTAGGTATAGGATTGAGGCCACAGGTGACACAGTCATTACTTGTAAACCACACATTGGAAGCAGCGAGAGAGACAAGACAGAGAATACCCATTTGTGTGGAACTATCGTAGCATGGAGCAGTTTATGCCCCTGCTGCCGAGTGTAAAATGCTGTGACCAAAGGCTTATCAGAAAAGTGGCAGCTTAGCGGCCCAGATGGGAGGAGGAAGGGGAAACACACTGTGGTGACACGGCCCCCTGGTACCAATGGGCCTCTGTGTCAGGCCTGCGTGGCTATATAAATCCCCTGACCAACTGTACACTGTGTGTGTGTGTGTGGGTGTGTGTGTGTGTGTGTGTGTCAAAAGCACAGCGGTATGATTATTCAGTGATGTTAAAAGGCTAACAAAAACCCCTGAGCCAGCCCACCCTATAGCATACTGAGTGAGCCTGGAGCCAAACCCATAGACGCGGGCCCACTCTGGGCGCACTGCGTCTCTTGCTTCAGGTTCAAGAAGCTGAGCTCGAGTCTGATAATCAGGCTAATATCTTGTTATTATTAATCATTACCATATATGGCTAAGACATCCCTGTGACATCTGCCGGCTGTACAGCTGTATAACTAAAACATTTCAAATGCCAAATCAAGTACACAAACCGGTACTAGAGATTTCACTGTTTTATGGTTGGATATTTGAGAATTTGTGTTCTGCGTACTGATGTGTGTTCGTACTGATGGGTTGAGATGAGATGATTGTCCCAGCAGACAAGGGCATCAAACAGCTGGAATGCATTGCTGGAGACCTCCACGCTTGTCATCAGCATTTTGGCTGCGACTGAGTAAGGGAATAAAATATTTCATAAAGATTTCACTATTGGGCGATGGAGCGCAGGCATTAGAGATGCAAAAGAACAAAAGGTTTCAGCAGCATCCAGTGATGTCATTTGGATCCCTAAAATAGTATGCATGTTAAAACAGTGACTAATTTTTTTGGTACAAGAGTGGGCTGTTCATCTGAGGTTAAATATATCAAAATATCTCATCATTTTCCTAAAAGGCTGTATTCACTCAAATTATTGTCCTACTTCAGATTCTGTGCTTATTATACTGTTATGTTATACCCTAACCCTGCAGACTGCATCCAAGCATCAACCTCCCCTTTTCCCTCCGTCCATCCAGGAATGTGTCTTCTTCGACCTCCTCAATCACTCAAGCCTCTGTGTTGCCCGATCCTCCCCCAGGATCAGACTCCTTCTCCGTGTCCCCCACGGTGGCTCCTCGGATCCTCTGGACCTGATCCATGGTGACATGAATTAATTATAGCGGGCTTCGCAGACCTAGGCTCAGCCATTATATAAGCCGCCTAGCTGGAACTGCACTTGACACTAATGTTCGCCCCCCCGAGTGCACCTTCCATAGCTGACCCCCTCTGCCTGTGTTCTCTTCTCCCCACTCTGTGTTACAGTACACAGCATATGGTGCAGTGGATGTACTGTACTGTACCGTCGAGGGTGGGGGTGTGGGGACATATATAAAATGTGACAAGGATTTATCCACAAACGGTGGAAAAGTGATAGTTTGTTCAGAAGTACAATAAGTGGGTTAATGGTGCACTGCGGTATGCAGTGCAATATGACCAGCATGATGCTACACCAGAGATCAAACACCCCAGTCCAAACAAACAACTCTTTCTTATCCAAACACTTGGACTTGGAGAGGAGATGATGAGCTTTATTAGCAATTACTTTTAACCTGGTGTCCATATATCTGGATTTCATCTTCCGTAGATATGGACCATTCAGGGCTTTCACAAACAATAATATTTTTAAAATAAATTTGAAATCCCACCAGAAGAGATTATCTTGCCTTTCAAAAAAAAAAAAACATTTTGAAAGGCAAGATATTTTTGAAAACTGTCTAAAATGGGTGAGGGGGAGATGGGGGGAGATGAAAACTGCCCTTTGAAAGGAAAGATATTTTAGAAATCTGTCTGAAATGGGTGAGAGGAAGATGAAATAATGTTTTTTATAGAAAAGATATTTTAGAAATCTGTCTAAATTGAGTGAGAGTAGTGAGGTCAAGATTTCAATTTTTAGACGTTACTTTTTCCATGTTCCCTGTGGATGTTACTGTCCTTTCACACAATGTGCTGCTTATTTATATAATTTATTTGATCCCATACCTGCTGCTATGTTCATGCTTGCTGTGACGATACAGTCATGTTTACAGTAGGTTCAATCACATAATTTAGAAGCATATCCACTATGGCCTTTATTTTTGACAGTCTGCTGAATTAGAAACTCTGTGATAGAATGGGTTATTTGTAATCTAAGCGTATTGATCACTGATGTTCCTGTTTACAATTATCACCGACAAGAGGCAAGGACTAGCACAGAGTCAGCTGAGTCATAAGGCCTTTGATTTGTATCCATGCCTCCAGTTCAGTCAGTTTGTTTTTACTGAGAAGGGAATGACACTCTGGAAGCATATACATCAGAAAATGGAACCAAGAAGTCCATAGATATACTGTAGAGCGGAGGCATGTTTTATGAGAGCTTGCAAAGCAGATCCAGCAAGTCTCTCTCTAGGTTGTCCTCGGAAGACCCAAAGTCTACTACGTGGAAAACAACCTGATCTCTGACAATGTCACAGAGAGACAACAAGTCATGGACTATGTGCTACTTTATGTAGTTACAGTTCCAAGCTGCACACACCTGGGAGAAATATCTCTCTGCGAGATCATGCATGTGTATCTATTGTGTATCTGTGTATCTTCTATTCAATGATAGATGCTCTAAACAGGGAGTGTCTAGCAAGAGGTGATTTGGACACTTCTGTGACACCAGTCCTGGCTCTCTCAACACTTTTGTGTCAATGAACCATTTTTTTTTAAAGCGGGCCCTTGATTGGGCACTCTTTCGCCTTTAACAAGCATCATTACCATTGGTTACTTCTGCTTACTTATACCGCAGCCACCAAGTGCTACCTGCATTAAGTCATGATGATAAACTGGGGACTAAAATTCCTCATGGCTGAGCTCAGTAGTCTAGCGACATGATATGCCCAGGACATCTCCAGATGTCTTTATACCACCCCCTGTGGTGCCCAAAATGCCTGGAGATGTCTTTGGGCATGTCCACAGACGGGCACCAAATTCATGCAAATATGCAAAGAGATCCTGCTGACTAAGGGTAATGATGGAGTCATCACAGAGTCCAGTGGAATATACATTTATAGCAATGCGTGCTGATGTGTATTTGTTTAGGGATACTGGGAAGGTATAGGCATACCTTTTAGAGGTTGTTTGTAAAGCTCCTGTTTTATTACTACACGCAGGAGCACGTGCGCACACAAACACACACACGCACACACACATCCAAGTCACCTGCATGCCCAAGTCACATGCATGCATGAATGCACACGTTGAGAAACATTTGGTTACCAGAGTGTGTACGTAGGTTATTTTGTATGTATTTATTTCCCTATTGACTTACTATTGACTTTGTGACTTACTGTTCCAGCCCACATTTTTGATTCAGTGCAGTGGTCATGTTATAAATTTCCCCCTGGGGATCAATAGGTACTCATAAAGTGTCTTGGAGGTATCCAGAATGATCAGATCCCCCTTTCCTTTTGTATCACAAAAACTGTATTGACAGAAACCACCTTTCTATATACCTGTGTGATTTATTATACAGGTTAAGGTTTAGAAATGAACTTCGATCCAAACATGTGGGGCATATTGTCTTCATCATTTGCATTGTTTGCGAATGGTATAGACCTCAGTATCAGACAGTACTGTATGTCCTTTTGACCTCAGTTGAAGATACAACATTTATGAGCATGAGAATCACGCATCACCATGAGATAGTACATATGAATATAACTATATGGAGATGGAAGAGAGAGCGTCAGAGGACTGATTTAAAGAGAGAAGGCCATGTGAGGATTTCAAATGAGGCATGCTTGTTTGCAGAGGTATTTGATAATGGTGTAAAATGTCACTGAATTTCCATTTCCACCAGAGGTTGATTTATTGTGTTTTCCATGATAATGGTGACATAACACTGATAACGACTTTATCACGACTTTCCTGGCAAGCTTTCCACCCTTCAGTCTCTGAACTTCAGGAAAGCTACTTTTGCAAAAGGTAAAGCAGTACGCCTGCACACTGTTTACTGCTCCGTACAAGAAAACGTTTAATTGTTTCTTAAACAATTAAATGTTTTCTTGTACCGAGCAGTAAACAGTGTGCGGGCGTACTGCTTTACCTTTTGCCATTGTTTCCTGGCCTACGCACCTGTGAAGACGCCCTTATCTAGGTGTGCGAAAGCAAGTCTATACAGGAAAGCTACTTTTACAATGGACCTCTGCCCTCCTACAGTATGTGTCCCTAGTATCTCAACCATGATCTAACACAAACATTACATCCGAGTGTAAATATACTATTACTGTCCCTTGGCTTTCTTTTTTACCAGGCGGTGTATGCGCTCTGTCAATGCTTTCGAAGGACTGAAGTGGCTCTCATCTCTTTCCTCTGCTAACACAGAGGGAGGGTGAGGCAGCCAAAACACTTCCTGGTTGGGTTCTATGATAAAAAAGAGGATAGTGCACGGGGGCGTGGCACAGGCTGGTGCCGGAGGTTTGCACATGCTCAGTGTAAACAGGAACTGCTATGGTGGAATGTTCCAGCAGAGCTGCTAGAGATACTGAACCTGAACTGAAATAATGCAAAATAGAAAAGAGAATACTATAATGCTTCGCATTTACTTTAAATATTATGTCAATTTAACTACTGTGTGGAGGAAAAAAGCTGTTTATAACAGACTGAAAGACACAAGGGCAAGTAGCCTAAATGGAAATGTTTTGTACATTGTTCTTTTGTAGATTTTCCCGGTTCGTGATGCTTGCTTTAATTACAGACAGTACGAAACATGGATACTGTTCATTAAAACAGTGGATGGGTTATAAAATGTTTGAAAAGGGAATCGTGATGCTGTTTAATTCACAACTACTCTGGATCTCATTATTTACATCACAAGTTATGGGATTTCTATCTAGCGCCTCTGCTGGAACATTCCACCATAGCAGTTTACACTGAGCATGTGCAAACCTCCGGCATGTGGGCATACAAGACTTTTTTTTAATAATAACATCAATTGTTGTTGAAGTTTCAACAGGCACGCAGCATGCATAAAGCTAAAGGTCTGACTCAGAGTTTTCTGTTTTCAATGATGAATGCTGTTGGTCTAGTGGTGCTACAACTGTAGTTAGTTAGTAGCAGTAGCAGTAGTAGTGTTGCAAATCATTTTAATTATAAGCACTTTAATTTGAAATATCTTGGGTTGTTTTACATGCCATCGTATGGTGGGGCAGTCTGAGCAATTAGAGGGACATTGCCCCCCCCATGCCTATGCCTGGATCCGCCGCCCCTGTGAGAAGGGGGATGGGTTTACCTTGAGCTGTGGCATGGTTGAATCTCTAGCTAGTGTTTGTTATGATAAGCTGTTTGTTTTTATATTAAACAACTCGTCATGTAATATTTATTCATTGACATGGAGAGAGTAAAGCAGTGTTGATACAGGCTGGTGGAAAAACTACACATAAAACCAGCAGATGGAACTCTCCAGCCTGGCAGAGATTCACCTCAGGTCAGTGTTAATGTTTAGCACAGTGGCTTCAAAACAGTTTCACACCAGGGCCCACTATTTATTTAGCTTTTGAGCCACATATTCATATTCATCTGTTACTATAAATATAACTATTTTGATGTCATGCAGAATTAAACCTGACTATCTGGATATCTACCTCTTTTCTAATCCAGTTTTTATTTTTTGAATCTGAATGGGTTTGAAGAAACTCGATCTCCCCCTGCTCTTTTTAGCCTCTACTCTAAGAACTTCAACAGTCTTTCCTGTCTCTTTTGATTCTAACAAGCCTTTCACAACTTCTTAATGTATGGCTTGGCCAGTCTTTAAATGCCTTGCCACTCCTGATGCGATTTGATCCATGTACATGGACTTGTCAACTTGTTCATTTTCAGCATCTTGGATAGTTTCTTTTTGTTTTGAACTTGTCAGTATCAGTAAGTTCTCTTCAATTCTCTTTGGCCGTGAGATTAAGATTCAAGAACTTTATTGCCATGTCAACAGAAGTTGATAGGAATTTGTCTCGGTTCATGCTCAACATGTACAGACAACATATATACAAAAGGACAACAAGAAGACATTACAGTGCAAAGAAGAGCAGCATAGAAATTACATATGTTTTTAAAGTGCTATATGCATTGCATATTGTTACATACATGCATCGTTACAACTGCAAACTAGTGAGACAAGTTCAAGTGTCTAATAGCTACAGGGTAAGTGCTATCTCTGAAGCGAGATGTTGAGCAGGAACCTTGGTGTTGTCCTGGACAGTCAGCTCTCGTTCAAAGCACACGTTACAACTATCATCCATTCTTGTAGATGTATCCTCCAGACATCACTCTGTGCCTATTCCTAATGTGATCCTGGGCTCTACACACCCACTGCCAACCTGCTTCCTTCAAAGCATAACTCCCTCTTACTGGCCTACCACTATGCATACTTAAGCCTCTCCACTGATCCAAAATACTACAGCTTCCTTGGTCGCTCCATTGGCTCCTGGCTGCTGTCTACAGTACGAATATTGGATGCTGGCATTCAAAGCAACTACAATATGGAACTACCATATCTTGTCTGATCGCACCCTACAAGCCCTCCAGAGCACTCAGATTAGCCGACACAGGGAAGCTGGAAGTACCCTAGCTAAAAATGCAAGGACAATGCTCCACACACCCCAAAATGTTCTCCCTTTTTGCTCTAAAACTACGCAATGCGAAACAGAACTGCAGATTCGCTCCCAATCTTCCGCCGCAGTCTGAAAACGCTTCTCTTCAGACTTCATCTTAGCCCATAGTACTTGCCCTAGCCTCGACCTATGGAAAGGCTCAACTTAGTATCTTATTTAGCAGTTAGTATACCATTTTTTGTAAACATGGGACCATAGTGTTAATATATGCATATAGAATTTCTACTGTTACATTCCTAGCTTATATTTTATTCATGGTGACCATGTTGTATGTTTATGATGTAATGCCATAAACAAACAATCAAATTACACACACATCAACATATCAAAATAATTCGACCTATGTGTCAAATATACTAATTGTCATTAATTATGCACAATACAAAAATGTACATTGCAGAAATTGAATCTACAGGAAAAGATACATACTTATCAACCAAGCAAAGTTTGATAAACCCATTTAACAAATTGTTAATAGGATTTTGCCTATCATTTCCGCCCATGTGTGAATATGCTGATAAATTCATTAATTATGCACAATACAAAAATGTACATTGCAGAACTGGATTCTACAGGGAGAAATACATATGGAACAACTGAGAAATGTTTGGTAAACCATTCAATCAAAATGTTATATGGTTTAGCATGGTGAAATCTAGCAGAAAGGGACAAAACACGTTTTTTTGTAGTCTCATACTTTACAGGCTATTTTCACAACTTTCCCCCCAGACAATTCCAGGCAACTTTTTGTGTTATTATTTTGTGTTATTCAGGACATGTTTAAGATTCAAACTCAGCTGAGTTTTTTTTTTTTTTTTTTTTGCAATTACTCCCAGGTCGACCCCTTTTTTCCATATAATGCCAAATAATTCCATATCATGAAGTACGTTGTACTATTAATCAGGTTGATCAAGTTTGTTTTTGGGGACGGGGGGTGGCACAGTCATCAAACACAAATTGTTAAACCATGTGACTCGTACTGGAAGACGATTGAGGTAGCCATCAAATATGCGGTCAGAGCACAGAGAATCTGTTATTTGTGTTGAGGTGATCGAGGCCCCATTGAAAATGAAATAGAGAAGCAATGGCTGAAGAGTGTAATGTTGGTATGCACTACTATCCACAAACCCGCCCCTCCCAAAGTCTCAAAGTCCACGAGTTGTCCCAAGGGGTGGGTGTTCCTTGGGCTGCGAGACGCCACGGCTTAACGCCCTGCGGTGGGGGCTTAAGAGTGGGTGCGTGCTGGGCACCAGCGGTGGTGGAGCTGGTGCCGCGTAGGCAAATTATTATTATCATTAAATATTTATTATTTAGTTGTTTTGTCTGGGTCTTGTTATAGCGCCTCCTGGTGGCGCTATAGCAGGCGTTTTAGAAAATGTGGGGCATCTAGGGAGAGTGTGTATGCGCAAAGTTTGGCAGACAAAGAAAGACAAACCAAGGCACAGGCATGGAGCTCCTGGTTTAATGAGGATGAGGTTCAATTCCCCACTGTGCCGTGCTTATTGTGTTGGCATTTTAGTTGGGGAATTTTAGCACGTATTTGACAAGTCTGGGTACTAAAATTCTTCGCCAGTGGGTTTCTAATGGTGTCTAATAACATGTACTAAAATGTAGAAATTGAACTCCTTTGGGAAACCTCATAAAAAACAGGTCAATGTCCGGGAACTAGTCACAACCTATAAGGCAAAACATGCAAAATGTTATCACTCCCTGATGGCCAATGACAAACCTCTGCCCCACATTTCCCAGAATGGCCTGTTAGAGAGGACAAGAACAAAACTTTGACCTGTATTCAGTGTATTCATTTTTGCTTTCTATAGCGCCACCAGGAGGCCGATTTTTGTAAAACATATTTTTTCATATTACCAAACTAGATTATGTCCCCAAATGTTGTAATGACAGGTGTCCCATATTTCATATTCAGCAGGCAATTTACAGGCAGCAGGCAATTTACATAAAATCTTTAACACAGTTTTCTACTAGGCTGACAAAAATGCCCCCATTTTTTCAATGGGTGGATCTACATGATTTTCCTTCTAAACATGTCTCACCAGAGTGACCACACACCCCAGCATTCATGGGATATATTACTTATTCAACCAGAGAACACGTGGTCACACATCAGCTGGTGATCACAAAAATACATTTTGATTGGGTGTTTACCTCAGAACTGACATTATGTGAGACCTGAACCTTTACGTTGTGCCCATTTTTGCCTATTTTTGTCTGTGCTACCGCTGCTGTTTTGATTCTAAAAGTTTTTTTTTTTTTTTTTTTTTTAAGTAAAGCCTCTGTTCTCCCTGGAAATTCTGCATGACAGGTTAATGCAATATTGAATGATTCTAAGCAGAACAACAGTCCTAAATTCAGCCTCTGCTCTTTTTGTTGTTGTTGCACTCCGTTCCCATCAGGCTCACAGGGGAACAGGGAATCAGGCTCTGCTGGTCATGCACAAGATGTCGGCTTTGATGCAGCATAATGTTTTCTCGATCACAAGTAAAATAGAGGTCATTTACTGCAAATACAGGCTCTCCTGTTGGACTGTGGCAAACAGTGGACTAAAAGATAACACTTAATTAGCCTTGTGCGTTCGCTGGTAATAGGCAACTTTAGTGTGTACAAACACTGGGCCTCATGCGCCAACTGTTAAGAGCAAATGTGTTCTAAGGCCCACTTAAGAGATTTTTAAGCACATTTTGGGATACCCTGTAAATGTTTTCTTAGCTGCGATTTGTTCGTAGGTAAGAACAAAATCTATGCACACTGTGGAGGACTGTTACAGTGCCGTTTTTGTTCTTAAATGCAATCTGAAAAGAAAAAGGGAAAACGGAGCCCTCTACAAGATGTGTAAAGTCCGGTCTCAGGATCTCAAGGGGTATACTAAGGTGGAATACTACTACAGTAGTATGCCACCATCTTCTCCATTATAATGTCTGTAGTTCTGGGTCAGCATGGAGGAGGGGGTTGTTGATATGAGCAGCAGTCACTCTTTGCCTGTCACCACAAACAATTGGATATCGGGAGTGGTGCATGGCAAGGTCACAATGGACATCTGAAAATCGGATGTGTGAATGACAACCACGGACAGAGTTGTGCTACTTTGAAAATCCTGCCATTATGGCGTGTCAATGAAGCCGAGTTGTAAAGGCCTGTAGCTGATGGTGACTTGGGCAGTGGCAATGGGAACAACGCTACAAGGTAATCTGCCAGTCAGCGATTGTGTATACACTATGGAGTATAGTTCTGCATATACAGACCTATTAACTATATGGGACGACAGTCTGAGGACGACCTAAACGGCCTCAGATTTTATGACAACGTAAGCTGCCACTAGGGCTGCTTAGGTTTTCACAAAATCCCAATTGGCACTCCTGTTTCTTGGCATACCGCTGGGGAATCACTGGTGTAGATTCTAAAACGATGGCAATGCTGAGCATGCAGAGCAAAATGCAACAGGAAAGCAACAGGAGCCAAACTGCCTGGGTAATTAGCAGGGGTCATGGTATTGGGAGTTAAGGTCTTTGACCTGAGTCCTCTGAGACTTCCCCTGCCTCATCCATCTCTTTCTTCTTGTCTTCCCATTGTCCCCCCTCTCTCTCTCTCTCTCTCTCTCTCTCTCTCTCTCTCTCTCTCTCTCTCTCTCTCTCTCTCTCTCTCTCTCTCTCTCTCTCTCACTCTCTCTGTTCAGGACAAATCTCTAGAGACAATGTTCTTGTGTTCTCACTTTTTGAGTGGTGCACACCATCTTCAATGACTGGCCTTATGTGCATGACCACAATGGAGAGCCATACATATTTTGTGACAGCAACAGGAATGAGGACTTCAGTGATCTTCATACTCTCTTCTGAAACAAGGTTGCACGTCACTTGCAAGCTTGTAGATCAGCTATTTTTGGTAGTTTTGTTCTCCGGCAAACGTCTTCATTTATGTGTCACTTGTGTCTTTCCCAATGGCCTTCCTGCGTTTCCCCATGTGAAAAGCTAATCTCTTTCCAGAAGGTTGATGTTGTACATGCCCGCACTCTAACGCATAAATTGGCGCTAATGACCTCTGCTCTGACCTCTCACATGGTGAGAATTTTACACAACACTTGATAAAGGAGTAGCAGCTAAGCCAGGAGGAAGAACACTAACTGTGCCTGTAATGGAAGTGTCATAAATAGTTAATGACAGTTTCTCCTGAAGGTGGCAAGCATATATTGTGCTTCTGAATATGACTACTATACTGGGCTTTTACTGTGGGAACCTGTGCAGAGGTGTGAATTGTTTGCCAATATCCTCAACACGTTTTATGCATAACCACAATCTACAAGTCTCTGCCCAATGAGTGCTTTCTTTTAGTACGTTTCGACACCAATACTATCACTCAAATGCATCCTGAATTCCAGACTTGTAACACCTTTTCCACCACTGTGCGACTGTGGCTTTGCACTGCTAAATAACACTCAAATCTGTAGGATATTGTATCTGCATTCAGACTTTCATAAAGTAGGCCTATGTTAGAAGGGGTTCCAACAACGACATTAGATTTGGATTTTTCCATTAGTTTTATGAGCCGTTTCTATGATTAAACAACACTGCCTCAAGACATCACTTGGGGAAGCATGTGCCTTTGGATGTTTACTGTTGAGTTGAATGGCAGCTGAGCGTGAAAGAAGTTAATTGAAAGGGAGAGTCTTGTCAGGAAACGGGCTACATAGCCTCAGTCATGGTTCGCTGCTCCCCCCTTTATCGAGTTCCCCTCAAAGTTTGGAAGTACAGTCGTTGTGTAACATTTTAACTGGCCACCGGACCCATTTCACAGCAGCACACCACAGTGATCAGGACATGCAGAATAGCCTAGTGTTAATTGTGTTTCATTTACTGTCTCTGTGCCAGCATGAAGTTAACTGTAAAATGGATATGTGCCCATGCTGGCACATAGCACCTAAAATCACAGCACACTTCAGTTAATGCTGCAGTCAGCCTACACAACATGTGTGTTGTGTAGGCTGAAGGCAACTGAATACAACTATGGTTTTGGCTAATGCTATTTACCTGTGTCTGCTATGAAAATGCTTTACTACTATGAGAGTAATTATATTTTTCACTGTGAAGAAATGACAGACCTGTCTCAGTAGGCTTCTGCTGAGATATTACTTCAAACTGAGAAAACAAGCAGAGCTGCCGAAGCAGACAACCCGCAACACTCCATGTTAAAAAATATGACGTGTTTCGACCTGTGTGGTCTTCTGAGGAAGACCACACAGGTCGAAACGCGTTCGTTGCTGTACACTACACGAGGTAAATAAAGAACATTAGAAAGGACATTTAATGAGTGCTGGCATTTTCTCTGTTTTCTATATATTATTTCAAACTCCAGCTGTCACTCTCCAGGCTGAATGACAGCACTTGAGTGCTCTGTTTTCTGCCCCTGCAATATTGTAACTTTACTCGATGGCTTTGGCTTGTAGAGCTGCTTTTTAGATCATTACAGTGCAATATGTTGTGACTTGTGAGCTTATGCAGCATTGGCTTTTCAAATTGGGCTTAAGATCTGACTTGTATTTGGATTAACCATATCTGGATAATGGATTATTTGATCTCGCTATTGTGTTTGCACCTGTTTGACATTGACTTAAAGATGGAGTGCCATATTTTTTTTCCAACTTAAAGCATGATCATCAGGTATTATTGTTATATGAAGAGAAAGAATTTTCTCAAAAAGGTGTACAGTATTTGTTAAAACAATGTTTTTACTCCCCCACCAGCTTATTAAGTATGCCTGGTTTGCCTGGTGGGTGGTGATGGGTGGAGATCCACCTGAACTGAAGCCACACCCACAGCTGTAGCTGTATGGTAAAGGCGGACGAGTTAGGGGAGGAGCTGATGTGTGATGTCACTACATTACAGACTTTGTCATTGGCACATTTGACTGGAAAGGTTTTAGCCTCCAGGAAGAAACCCTAAATACAAAGGGAAGGCATCATTACACATAAAAAACAGAACAAGGGTTCTAATGAAGTACCACTACCATAACCTCTTAAACATGTACAAAATTGGAAAAAATACAAAAATCATGGCATCCCCTCCTTAAATTTGATCACAGTCTGAGCCTGTCAAATTTACTTTTTGGTTGGATTGTAGTGCGAGCTGTGTGCATAACACCTAGCATTAATGTTTTGTTTTTGTGTATCCAGATACAGATCACCATTTACTGCAAGCTGTACACATACATGTGACTTGATACACACTGTATGAAAATAGAGCAGCTGAAAAATACAACTGCCCATTTTCACATCAGCATTTTCCCAAAGGCATTGAGCTATTGATTTCCACATTAAGCAGACCTTTACATAAACATAGTCCCTAGACACTGTACAGAGAGCTTATCGATTGTGGTGGGCAAAGCATATACCACAGTTGCATCTCCAATCACTGCTAGCAAATTTAAACAAACACGTAGTCATGATGGCTCTGGATCCAATTTCAGTTTAAAATGACAAAGAAGCATGCATAAGACCACAAATCTCAGCCAAGCCGAATGCCCTAATAGTAAAAGTGATGTACAGTATGTATGCTGTGAAATTTACGAAGAACTGATTACTTGAAATTGTCTCTGAATGTTTATACAGTACTGATTACCAGAGACAATCATCTAGGACTGTATAACTTTGATAATTCCAATGAAAGGGAAAAACCATCCTCTTCAGCCAAAATGTACAAAATACTCAAGGAAGGAATCCAACTACTCAAATGTACTCATAATCATAAAATCCAGGCTTGTAAAGCCTTATACCAAAGAAATGTGATGTATCCAAATTAACCAGGAAACCTTTAGCAGGAATACCTATTATGAAAATGTTAAGTTCAATTTTAAACCTCTTTAATATGAGAACACTTACCTTTGAATACCCCAAAGTGAGTAATATTCAGCTAGAGAGCAGGTTTTAGGATATCCTGTGCATTTTGAGAGAAAATGATAATGATTAGATCACATATAGCTGGGGTAGGAAGGATTCTGTCAACATACAGTACCCATGAACCCCATGAAAAAAGCAGAGATTAAGTCATTTTCCTGAAAGATTCCATGACATTAAGTTGTGGTTGAAACTCTGATTTTGTGGGATAACCATTTGTATTCGGTCTGGGCATAGACAACACAAGGCAAAAACATGTTTTTCGGAAGGCCAGTGATAAAATGAAGGCCATTAAACGAAAAACGGGAGTTATCTAACTGGGCAGAGAGTGTATGGGACAATTGCCCATAGTCATATGAAAATATGATTTCTGGACAAGCATGGAAACCATTTGCAAATAACCGACTAATCTGTCGTCTTTCTTCCACATTCATTATAAGTTTCTACCTTTCACAATTCTCTGTAGTCAGGCTTTTCTATTTTGCTTGCACCACCAGTCAATGATAATCTAAGGGAATTGTTGTGTTTTCGTTGTTTGTTTGTTTCTTTCTTTCTGAGTCCAGACATTTAGCTTTATGCATGCTTTGAGCCTGTTGCAACTTCAGCAACAAGTGATGTTATTATTGATGCTTACTTGCCTAATGTAATGGCCTTCTGTAACCGAAAATAGTGTGAGTGTGACCATTTTCGCCTTGCCCCTCCAACTGGGAAATGTTACATCCGGGCCTGGGTGTGCTCAATGTATACGACAACTTGTAAATAAGCAATTTCTTGTCCAGCAAAAGACCTCTCAGACTCAGAAGTACAGACAACCGAGGCAGTCTCTGGCAGTCTGCCACAGTGGGGAGCGTGCCTAAAGTTTACATTGAACGAAAGTGACAAAAGTTGTCAGTCGGTTTTACAAGAAAGGATGTACACATCTATATCTGAAAGCTGGCAAATTCGGCCAAAAACCTTCATTTCTGTACATTTTTTTCTTAAAGGGACATTTCACCGTTTTTATATATACGTGTGTGTGTGTGTGTGTGTGTGTGTGTGTGTGTGTGGGGTGTGTGTGTGTGTGTGTGTGTGTGTGTGTGTGTGTGTGTGTGTGTGTGTGTGTGTGTGTGTGTGTGTGTGTGTGTGTGTGTGTGTGTTAATGACATTTAGAAGATTTAGAGCACTTTCCTGGTGGTCTTTATGGGTGTAATGTGTGGATTTATATCTTTTAGATTTTACCAATGAGTCCAGTGTCTCTGATGTCATTGACATGACTTCTTATTTTTTTCTTATTTTTTGTGAAAATGGTGAAATGTCCCTTTAACCCCCAAAACATTGCCTGTCAATGTAGATACAGTATGTACATTAGAAGATGCAAACGATGTCGACTCAATATCAGATTTATTTCAAAGTACATTAAGTGAGCGCATAATTACTATTATGTGGCTCTGGATATTCGACTCAAACCATGCTGAGTCGGCTTTGCACTGCTCGAAGAGCGCTTGGCTGGGGGTCAACTCCCAGGACTCACTGGGGGTCAAGTCCCATAGCTCAAGGCATCCACTGCATGGCTCCCTTGAAACATTGAGATGCAACGTAACCGTGGCCACTGGTGTGAAGAAACGGCAATGTTTCTTTCTTCTATGTGATTGGGTTGTAAATGTACACAAAAAGGGGCGATTTGTGAGTGTTGTGTGGTACACAACACACACACACACACACACACACACACACACACACACACACACACACACACACACACACACACACACACACACACACACACACACACACACACACACACACACACACACATCAACAGCTTCATATCAACGGCTTTTATAGTGAGCATCTTCTTCACGTCCTGGAGCTAAATACGAGGCTGCCTTTTCTGCTCCAACCTGCAGTCTTCAGATATGCAGTTGAGGCTGCCTTTTTGGAGGAACATAGCCAAGACACAATTATAGGCTTTTTGTATGGCAGAATGCGGAGATCTGTGGAGTGAACGCAGGAGCCGGTGGGCGAACCGTGTGGGATAGGATCTGCACAAAGCTTTCAGTGTCGAAGCATGGTTGTGGTTGTAATTGCTCCACATATGAAATATGCATTCGTTCATAAGTAGGTCATCGCAGAGGAAGAAATTTGAAAGGGCTACCATATTTAAAATTGGGATACAGGATCATGGGTCTTCATGTGCATGGCTTAAATCTATATAATGTAGGCTATGTGAACGCACAGTATCCCCTAAAGCAGTGGTACTCAGCGTAGCGTGTATGATTGTACTTAAATGATTGATGAGCTAGGAGAACCAAATCCTTAAACTAATTTAAGAGATTGTTGTCCCGCAGT
Organism: Benthosema pterotum; assembly: GCA_039105355.1. NCBI lineage: Eukaryota > Metazoa > Chordata > Actinopteri > Myctophiformes > Myctophidae > Benthosema > Benthosema pterotum. The sequence continues at coordinate 24,079,664 of CM076984.1, read as the reverse complement.
TTAAAAAACATTAAATGGGAATCGGGTTGGCCTATATAGGGCATATCTTGTAATATATCTTGTAATTAATAACGCCTAAAGGGTGTTAGTGTGCTTTCAAAAACACGATTATCTGGATTCTTGGTGTCCAAATGTATGTCCGTCGATGTGGCGCTAGCTCTCAGGGTAGGATCATAGTCTGCGTCGATGCGAGGCGGCTGGCTGGCTGGCTGCACTGAGGGGCCGCCGCAGTTAAGTGGTGACGTGATTGACAGTGGTGCCTGGTAGCCCCCCTGCTGGGCCACAGCAGGGGCCGATGTAAAAGGTGAGGTTCTGGGCTCGGGGTCCTCTATGAAGACCCCCCGGGGAGGGTAATCACCATGAGGCCATGCAGCCACAGTCGGCACAGCAGTGGCCTCATCGTCACAAAGGCAGCCCTTCTCCAGAGACACCACCATAGCTTTGTGCTCTCACAAACCCTGAGTGAGCGTCGCCCCGGGGGACCCTGAGAGGCTCCACAGGGTGCCCATTAAACCATTAGGATTGGAAGAGAGCCCTGACAGGCTATGATACACACACATACACACGCCTGGGCGCGCACACGTGTGCGCATACATGTAACACACAACACTCACAAACACACAAGCATTGTCAGCTTACAAAAGTAATTACAAAATGGGGAGTGCTCAAACCAATTATTGACCTTACATACCATACCATACCATACCATACCATACCATACCATACCATACCATACCATACCATACCATACATACCTTAGTTACGTCACCAAGAATGTTGGTCCCTTATTGGTCAAGGGTCTCCAACGAACATACCGACAGACATACTGACAGCTGATTTGCTCTGGCACATACTGTATGACATGAATTCTCCTTTCATTGTCAATAACATTTATTTTTTGGGTGATCTTATCATAGATCACCTCATTCTAACCAATCACAATCTGTGTCTTTGTTAATGTTCAAATGTCAATGGCATTCAAGCCTCAAAAATAGCCTTGCTCGCTCACACACTTGGCTATTCTATACAGACCTTCCCTTAGTGCTTTCCTTTCTCTCTGACCTTGTATATTTGCTGTATTATGTTTATTGTGGTTTATAGTTTAGTGAACTACAAAAAATATATATATTTCATCTTAAGAGATGCCATGTGTTAGTAGCAGCGGACACAGGATGATATTTTCTTTTAAATGGCAAGACTCCAAAGCATCGATAAAACATTGGCAACAAATTGCAATGTAAGGTAATTTGTGTTTCGACTACGGTGGGCATTGATTGGTGGCTGTTTGTTTGCTACAAAGGTTAATGTGCAACATTATCCATGTAATGCTATCACCGATTTCATTAGTGAGGAATCGGATAAACATTGCAAAGCCCTAACATTCAGGAGCTAAATGCAGAGTTGGGGGAATCTGAAACAATTGCTACATGCATTTCCAGGAGCCAGGCTGCTACATCTTCATTAACGGAACCCTGTTCTGGGCATGTCGTGATAGGTGAACATTCTGGGGGGGAAATATGTCACAACAACACAATGTAGTGTGAGTTAAAAAAAAAAGATTATAAATCTTTGGTGAAGATGTTTGGAGTTGTAGGGAAAAGTAGAGAGGGCCAATTACAGACCCTTGGGGGACCACTGTTAAGTGTGTGCCTGTAGAACAGGGATGAGGATCATTCACATTCACTTAATTTGGCAGCATGTCATTCATCCAT
>CM076984.1:24000452-24075452 GCA_039105355.1 Benthosema pterotum | reverse complement strand
TCCATTGGATACATTCATGTTCACTGCAGCTCTACATTCAGCTGGTCAGAAGATGTCTATGAACTCTTTGTTTAAAGGCTTGAAGGTCATTGTTTGTGATGGAACTGGAGCCTGTGTGGCTGTGCATAGGCAGTGTTTTGCTGCCTGACGTACGTAGAGTATGGTGGAGGGTGGACTGTGCATGTCCTGGGTGTTCCAGTAGAGTGTGTATAGTTTCTACAGGACTGTAGCGACAGCAACATGTCTTCTGTTGTTAAGGCTGATGATATACGCTGGCAGTGTCCTGGTCAAAGGAACACTGACTTGTTATCACTGTCAAGGGTCCTCAAACCCCCTGCCACCAATCGCTCAGCCAAACCGATTTAACTGCTGGTCAACTCCAATTGTTTTGAGGAACTTCCTCTGCATATTGTCAAGTAGACCAGGACGTGTGGTGGACCAGGTGGAGGACTCATCCATCTGAATGAGGGATACTCCATGACACTCCATGATACTCTCTCCGCAATGCTGCAAGCTTCTGACCAGCCGGATGAAGATTTTGGTCTAGTGTTTGCATCAAGACTGCTACTCTATTTTGACACCCACGATGTCAAGTGCCCATTGAATTGGGGACGGAATCCTCTTTCTTGAAAGTGTTGTGACTCGTGAACTTGAATTTGATGTTCAAATGTGGTGTTCCATCGAACCCAGAGATTATTTTGTTATTTGTTGGAGATCTCTGTTCAGGCTAGCCCAGTGGTACTCTTTCATGGAACAAGGTGCTGAGACCTGAAAACTCTCAGAACAAGCTTGTGATTATTTTTCATGAGCATTTTCTACAAGTCAATATCTTTAATCTATTACATCTATTATCTATTACAGAAACAATTCATGTTCACATATACTTTTTAGAACACACTTGTGAAATGCCTACAATAATGTGCTAAATAAGTAAAATAAAAAGTTGCCCTGGATAAAGTAGTTCAACTTGGCCGTGGCCTTTGCAGTAAGACAGGCCTTTAGAGCAGATGTTCCCTGAAGCTACGCTTGTACCTTGATTGATAAAGTTAGTTGCCACAGACACAAACAGTGTTTGTTTTGTTTTGTTCATGTTTTCTTGGGAGGCAGAGATTAGGTTAGAATGCAGAGCCCCCTGGGCCCCTCTGTGGCCAGGGAACATAATGAATGCCAACGGACATCTATCAATGACCAACATGTCCACAGGCTAGTCTTATAGTGCTGAGCCTAAATTGTTTAGATTGCATCTGGCAGGCGGCTTTATTTGAGCTCACATAGAGATTCATGTGGGCAGGCACACACACATGCACACGCGCACACACGCACAGGCGAACACATGCGCACACATGCACACAGTCACCAATCTGCCAAGAAAGCCTGCCAACAAACTCCACTCTCCTCCTAGCTGAGTGTCCCTGCTGTGTGAAGGGTTAAACAAGGATGCAGCTTAAGAGCCTTACTTCGCTTAGTGAAATAACAGACGTGACAGTGTTTCAGGGGAAAGGAACACAGTGTTTTATGAGATCCATGCGTCGAGTTGAGCAGTGTGACCTGAAGGAGGAGGTTCACCAGGCACTCAAGTGTGTGTAAACCTAGTTGGAGCACTTCTATCACCGGCATTCGTCTGGGAAATCGAACAGAATGTTGCTGAACAGCATGCAGCTTGACTGGTCTGTCGTTTTTGGGCAAAACATTTCATCACCCACAGCTTGTCGCTCAAAAACAAGGGTTCAGTCTGTGTCAACTTGTCCCAGTAAAAGTTATAGCTATGCCAACTACTGTTGCTTAGTAAGGTTAAAGCCCTGTGTTCTTCAGTTCCTTAGTTACTAGGGGTGGGACGATTCACAGTCACAGCCGTCACAGCCGTTGTACTGCAGTGTAGCACCACACCACTGCAATCAATGAACAGCGAATTCCATCCTGGAATTGTGGACAAAGGCAAAATAAATCTTTAGTTTTGGGTCTGTGGGGCTAAAATGTCATCAAATGGTGGTTCGTGGCTCAAATTCTGAATAAATATTGGGCCCTTGCATCAACAAGGTTGAAAACCTCTATAGTACTGAAAATACATATGTATAGATCTGAATATCAAATAGATTATGTAAATTGGGGAAACCAGTCAGTTCTTCGGTGGTTGTTTCATCTCTTCAACATCACTGCGGATTAGCTGCAAGTCTACTATGGAGGAAGTGAAATATTAGGCTGTAGGGGGCGATGGTGCCACCCTGGAGACAGGCCAAGAATACGGTGAAGGGGCCTTTCATTTGGAGAAAGCTGCTCAAGGATCAGTATAATCCACATCCAAGTAAAATATTTGTTATGACTCTCGCTGTAAATATCAAGAAGTATAGAGCCATAAAACGTGTGAGTTTACTGTCCAAGACATAACCACTAACTATCCCTCTTTAACAAATTGCCCACACTTTGGCACATTGGCCATGCACAATGCTATACAGTATAGTACATGTTCCAGCCTTATGCTATGTTTTCCCTAGCAATGTTTTATGACAGCCCTGCAGTTGCATCAGCACTGTATCAGCTGTAGAAACTATTTCATGCTAGTGTGCTCAACTTATAGTATCCCTCCCACTGCCAAATATCCTCCCACTCAAAACATGTAGTTGGATAGCAAGGTTACATTTAAGTTGCTTACTGCAAAGATTAAATATTTTGATGGTGTCATTTAGATTTGTCTGTACAGGGGCAGTGGATCAGGGGTAGATTTGTATGTTGTTGGACACTGTCAAAGTGTCCTTGAGCAAGACTCTGAACTCTTAAGTACTCCTGATGAGCGGGTTGGTTTCTTGCATGGCTTCATCTGCTTTGAGTATATGAATGTGTGTCTATGTAAATGCATGATAATGTATGCTACAATACATTATAACAATTTCAGATGTGTACTTGTGAAACAGACTTTCAAACCGCTGAGCAATTTAGTGCATTTTTATGAGGTAAAACATGTATAACCCTCATAACTCGACAGATGCTACAGTATTAGTGACACACAATATTAGATTTATAGTTATTATCATCTCTGCAGGGAGGGCATATTCATTTCCAGTAAAAAAAATAGCAAATGTAGAAACATTTTTTGTGATACTTTTGTGTGGCACAAGTATTGATTCATCAAGTATTGCATTACATTGAATTGGTAGTTGTAATTTGGAGATCCCTAAACTTATTTGACATTTTTTGCTTAAAAAAAAAAAAAAAAAAAAAATATATATATATATATATATATATATATATATATATATATATATATATATATATATATATATATATATATATATATATATATATATATATATATATATATATATATATATATATATATATACTGTATATATATATATATATATATATATATATATATATACACTCAACAAAAATATAAACGCAACACTTTTGTTTTTGCTCCCATTTTTCAGGGGATGGACTTAAAGCCCTAAAATTCATTCCAGATATACAATATAACCATTTCTCTCAAACACTGTTCACAAATCTGCCTAAATGTGTGATATTGAGTACTTCTGCTTTGTTAAGATAATCCATCCCACCTCACAGGTGTGCCACATTAAGATGCAGATGTGACATCATGATTAGTGCACAGGTGTACCTCAGACTCTCCACAATAAAAAGACACCCTGAAATGTGCAATTTTCTTTTGCCTTATTGGGTGTATGGGCCTCCGAACCAGTCAGTATCTGGTGTGACCACCATTTGCCTCATGCAGTGCAACACATCTTCTTCGCATAGAGTTTATCGGATTGTCAATTGTGGCCTGTGGAATGTTGGTCCACTCCTCTTCAATGGCTATGTGAAGTTGCTGGATATTAGTGGGAACAGGTATGCGCTGTCGAAATGGTAATAATGTGGTAATACTGTGTTATTACCATTTTTACAGTGTGTACCAGTTCCCACTAATATCCAGCAACTTCACATAGCCATTGAAGAGGAGTGGAGCAATATTCCACAGGCCACAATTGACAATCTGATAAACTCTATGCGAAGAAGATGTGTTGCACTGCATGAGGCAAATGGTGGTCACACCAGATACTGACTGGTTCGGAGGCCCATACACCCAATAAGGCAAAAGAAAATTGCACATTTCAGGGTGTCTTTTTATTGTGGAGAGTCTGAGGTACACCTGTGCACTAATCATGATGTCACATCTGCATCTTAATGTGGCACACCTGTGAGGTGGGATGGATTATCTTAACAAAGCAGAAGTGCTCAATATCACACATTTAGGCAGTTTTGTGAACAGTGTTTGAGAGAAATGGTTATATTGTATATCTGGAATGAATTTTAGGGCTTTAAGTCCATCCCCTGAAAAATGGGAGCAAAAACAAAAGTGTTGCGTTTATATTTTTGTTGAGTGTATATATATTTTTTTTAAATCAAAATCAACTAGCCGATCTACAGCCACATCTTGTGAGCTTGTAGATAAGCCATTTCAATTATTATTATTATTATTATTAATATTTATTTATTTATTTATTTATTTTAGAAAATGTTTAGGGATAAGGGGTACAGGGTGGAGCAAGACATGACCCCTTCTGCCCGAGAGCAACGGCATTCTCTCATCAGAGGCTTTATATCAGGGGTTTTCAACCTTTTTGACACCAAGGACCACCATTTATTCAGCATTTGAGCCACAGACCACCATTTGATGACATTTTAGCCCCAAAGACCTAAAACTAAAGAATTCTTTTGGTTTTGTTCACAATTCCAGGCTGGATTTTGCAAACAAAACCTTTCAGACTTCTTAATTAAATAGTGCTAATTCAGATGATGAATATTTTAACTCTTGAGAGTGTGAAAATGAAACCAAATGAACCTGCAAGGGTCCATTTGGTTTCATTTTTACCTTCTCAAGAGTTACAATTGGTTAACCAACTTTCCATCATTTAGCCTGGGGACCACCTGGAACTCTCTCAAGGACCACTGGTGGTCCCCGGACCACCTGTTGAAAGCCCCTGCTTTATATAAAGTGTTGCGCAATCAAAAAAGTGATAACCAAAGACTTCTTGTCTCATGGAGAACAGAAAAACACAGTTCAGCATCAATACTTAAACATACATTCTCTCTGCTTGGAGTCTATAAGTGCGGTAAAATTCCCAATATCGTGGGCAATTACAAGCCATGATTTATAGGTGTGTGTAGAAAATGCAGGGCTCTCAGTAGAAATGATGAATAGCCTGGTGTATCGTTGGGAGGAAATCCATGTATGGAGTTCATATGCTGGTGTCAGAGTGCACATCGCGTACATTCAATACATCCCTAAGTGCTGTGTATATAGTGTACCAAGTGCACCACGTCCCTCTCTGTAGACCATATATCTGTGTATGAGTGGGTGTGAACACGTGACCACATTGGGTTGAGCCATGTTTCTCACAAGTTAATGCAAGTGTGTATACATAGTAATGTTGTGTGCAGTGAAGAAGTAGCAATATTGCACTCCTTACAAGTGAAAGTCTTGTATATAAAATGTACACCAAAGTGCATATGTAATGGCATGAAAATACAATCGAAAGTGTACATAGTGTGTGTGTGTGCGTGTGCGTGTGTGTGTGTGTGTGTGTGTGTGTGTGTGTGTGTATCCACTTCCAAAAGTTCATATGTATCCTAGAAAATTCTTGAAAATATCAGTTCTCTCTATACGAGCTCAACTTGTGGACCGACTATGTTTAAAGGTAGGGGAAGTGATTACACTTTTGTCAGATATCACCCCCGAAAAAAAACTATAATGCTCTATTATAAGGTGTGCAGACCATATATGGAGTTTCTTCCTCCCACAGGGGTCGACATTAAGGGAAATTTGGCACTGGCCCTTCGGGCCAGTGGATTGTCCAAATCACTGGCCCCACCATTAAAATCACTGGCCCAGGGGAATCGCCCTTTTTCCTTTTTTTTGTATTTTTATTAGGGATGTCAGTAACGGTTAATTTTGTTGCCGACTAGCTGACAGGACTAACCGGAGGTTAACTGGATATTTATTTATTTATTTTTAACTAGCCTCTCCAGTATTTTTTTAATAGGCCTACCGTAAATTTAATATGGGCCTACATTCATATTGGTAGACAAATGATACCTATCCTATACATTTATGTATGCTCCTTTTAAAAAGGCAATACAAATAAATATTAGACTTAATAATCAATGAACAACGCGTCGTGGTCTGCACGCATGGCTCTACATGCGTGCACGCACGCATAATCTACAACACTCGTCGTTTCCACTTCTGATCTGAACAATCAACTGGGCTGTTTTTTATTATTAAGAAAGAAGATGAACTTGCATGATCTGTGACTTTTCGCGGCGGAGAACCCCCTTTAAGTTCGTCTGGTATTATGATTTATGATGATGCGGAAGAGGAGGAGGAGGAGGATACGTTAGCGCATGGCAAACTTCGCCCAATAGCCATGCTAGTGTGGACAGAGGAGGACGCGGCGGCGGAGTTTATAGCGCTAAAAATGTCAAACACGTTGTCCCATTATGACTCGGTTTTAGTTTTGACAAGCGACGTGCACGGCAGTTCATTTCACAGCGTGGATGTAAGCCTGGAGATCGAGGCTAAGCGCCGAGCGAGGTCTGGCAGCAGCCAGCCACAGCGGTTCAGTAGACAGAGCCAGGGGCGGATTGGCCATCTGGAGTACAGGGAGTTTCCCCGGTGGCCTGCGCCACCTAATAGCCTGGACAAGATCCAAAATGCACTAGTGGCAAAAAAATGAAACCAAATGGACCCGCAGGGGTCCATTTGGTTTCATTTTTACGCTCTGAAAGAGTTACATCTGGTTAACCAGCTGCCCCCCCAGGGTGGCCTGTCAAAGGCAAAATTGTCCCGGTGGGAAAATATGTGCCAATCCGCCCCTGGACAGAGCCATAGATATATAAGAAAGCTAGATGGTTTGAGGTGGAGCCTCTGACGTCGTTCACGCCGGCCAGCGCGGGCGAGCCATCTAGCTTTCTTATATATATCTATGGACAGAGCCATCTGTCGAGCGCATGAAAGAGGGAAAAACTGGAATAGAGCGTCTGTGTCAGAGCGCAAAAAACAGCTATTTTAAAGTGTTTATGAGTTAGGATAAGTTTTTCTTCATGGACATTGACTTGTTAAACAAATAAAAAAAATATTGTGAAATAAAAATGTATTTATTAATAATTTATTTTTAAGAGGTATTTGACCACTGGCCCACCGGGCCAGTAGAGGGCGCCATCTGGTGGTCCGAACGTGTATTGCAAGCCATTCGGGCCATTCAGGCCATTTATAATGTCGACCCCTGATGGAGTTTCTTCCTCCCCCACGTTAGCAGAGGAGCTAATAAAAGTTCCCCAGGTGGAGGGTGAATTCTCCTCCAATCAGGATCGAGCAGCAGGTTCACATAGTGTAGCTACTCTTGGGCGCCCCTAGTGCACCAGGCTGGTACTGCACAATGAATTTCAAATCACTTACCCTACCTTTAAATTAGCCTCGACACCCAGGATTTGATTTTCGTCCGCGTTGTGCAGAAATGGAAAGCCTGGACTAATTTGTTAGCCACGGTGGCATAGTAGTGGGAGTCAACCTTTCGGTGTGGGCGTCGGTCAAAATGATGTAGCGTAGCACAGCAGTGGAGGGGCAGGGTTTCAGGTTAGGCCAGGCTATGTTTAAATAGTACACATAACAAGCTGGATATAGTAGAGTAGAAGTATTGTGCTCAGTTACTTTCCACCACTGCTTTGTGTGTGTGTGTGTGTGTGTGTGTGTGTGTGTGTGTGTGTGTGTGTGTGTGTGTGTGTGTGTGTGTGTGTGTGTGTGTGCGCGTGCGCGTGTGCGTGCGTGCGCGCGCGCGCGCGCGTACATACAATTTACCTTAGGTAAATTGTATGTATGTTGTTGATAGGCTTAGCAGCTGCCTAGGATCCACAGTAGTACGTGTACAATAATTGCCTGCAGTCCTCTCTAACTGACCCTCTCTATCTCTGTCACAGAATGGCTGTTTTTGGACCCCGGCTGCCATATTATTAATAACCCTGATACATTCTCATTTGGCTCCCGCCAGGGGGAAATGAATTATTCTAATGGGGATAATTCTGTTGTCTGTCTGATCTCCACTCCTTTAAACATGCAGGGCATGATGGATTAGATGCATGATTGAGTGGAACAGTGACAGGGATGTAGCGATCAAAGGCTTTTAACTCGCTAAAATCGGGAATGCATCCATGGCGTAATTTTGTGTCAGAATCTTGAACACACTAAGCACACTAAATATTTCATACCTTCAAAAGTAACCAATCTACAAGCTCATAACGTTACTTATAGAGCTGAGCAGTCCCACCCCCTTTTCATTTTCCTCATCGACACCTCATCGAGGTGTCACAAGGGGGCGTGGCTGCTCAGCAGTCTAGAGGACACAGTGAGCACTAAACTGCAGCCAGCAGGGTTGTTGCTGAGTAAAACTATACCGCTCAGTTCACACAGATGTGATTTTAACTCAAATCCTTGTTTCTGGAGGTCCCTGGGACTAAGTATTGATTGAGAACCACTGATGGAAAGCTGTTAGAAGGCATTTGTAGAGTGGACTCAGAGGTCTTAATGGGTTAAGCTGAGCTATGAGTGTGACTTCATGGCCTGAGCGTTGTGCCCATATAAACACCCGGGCACAAGCTTACATATTCATCAGGATCTGAACTACTCAAGTGTAAGAGGAGAGTGGGAGAGTCTCGGAATGAGGGGGTTCTTCCATCAATGTGCAACGTGCTTTTCTTTATGAATCATCTGTTTCATTGCATTTTATGAGTAATGTCTAGATTTGTGTGTCATCATTACATATGCTCTGTCCAGAAAGTTCTGTCTTGACGTGATGTATGCATTCAGAACACTATGTGTTGTGTACAGTGAAGTCCATATAAGAAAACATGATCAGTCTGTGAGAATAATGATACCTGTATTCATGTGTTTACTGAATGTACAGTATGTCTGAAGGTGTGCAGGCCAGAGTGTAGGAATTGCAGTGTGTTGCAAATTAGGGATTTATCCTGTTATGCATCCCTAAGCGTTTAAGTGACTCCACACCATGACAGAGGGTGTCCGACAGAAACACATGCATCTTTATTTCCAGGGAGGAAACCATTAGAAGAGACAGAGAGCCCTGATTCACACACAACTCCCAGCTATCCAGTGAGTGATGGTCATCCCCACTTACTGATAAAACTTGGGTTTGAGAATTTTCTTCCAAAGGCAGATGTATTTAATTATTTTGTTTGTTTTGTTAACCTACAGTATATACTTAATTGAATTACAAATCTATCAGCTTGTGGGCTTGTAGATGTGCTGTTGTCCCCAAATGTACACCTGCTTCTCACAGAATGTTTGCCCCCCCATAAATATGGTGCGAGTCAAGGGACTCTCCGGGGGTTCATGAGTTTAATGGACGGGCAGGGTACGGTGTTGCAAAGACTCCACTACATTACGGCAATGCTGAGGGAATAAGAGCAGATGTGTCAGGGAACACATGTCCTCATAAAGTCACCTGTTGGCTGTCCTGTTGTGAAGACCTATGCCAACTCTCTATGCCCAATGCCTGCCGCAGCTGATCATACTCGATGTTACAGTTTTAGGTTTTATTTTTCTCTTTTGCAGAAAGGCCGTTCAACAGAGCCTGGTGGGTGATTATCTGCACTGGCTGCCACACCAGAGAGGCCAGGGCATTACATGGCTGCTGATCAGAGCAGTGAGTACTAGAGCTCCTCTCTCCTTCAGGGTTTAGATTGATTTTGTTTGTGGTTTGTTAGATTTTTCATTATACACCCCCACCCAACATCCTTGCACCGTCTTTGCACATTCACATGCATACACCCCTTCTCTACAGTACTGTAGCCGATCTGCCAGTTGTATATTCTGTTAATGATTTACAATTAATGTTTATGGTTTCTGAAGCAGTGGGGAGGGGGGAGTATCTGTCTTGTCTAATCTCCTAAACTGAATCAACAAGCCGTTAGCACCTCCACTGGTTTATTTTCAAATAATGTTTTATCATTTATTTCATCAATCCATGTGTTCCTGCCATGTGTTTCCATCCAAGGTTAATCTTTCAATCTCATAATCTCAGAAACTATTGCTTCCCAATTCACAATACACAATACTTTCACAATACTCTGTGAGCTTGTAGGGTTGCTATTTTAAAGTGTTCTTTTGTTTTTTGAAACATCGAGAAAAAAATGGCATTCATAGTCAAGTCGCCACAAACAATGGGCCCGCACAACATTTGTAGTATTTTGTCATAGCCCTTTCCCCAATACTCTGTGCCTTTTCAAATCCAAAACAGTGTCATCATCACAGACACAACGATGGAGGGAGCTAGGCTGTTCTACTGAGCGCACCACTCTAGTTTGTCTTTTGTTGAAGCATGGACTTCAGCTTTGAAAAAGCCAGTAACCATATTCCTCGTTCCCATGCAGTCCCTAAAGAGCTATGTTCTACTAGAAGCATTGGACTCCAATTAGCCTGTAATGTTTCCATGGTAACACCACAAAATGGCTTTGAGTGTGCTGTTGTGATAGGCTTGAGGAAATTAAACTCCCAGAGAATCACACTGTGTGTGGAATGCATTATGGTGTTGTTTTTGTCATGTTTTTAAATCCTTGAGCCACTTCCATTCTGTTTGTGATGACCAGTGGTGGAAACTAACCAGGTAAATGTACTCAAGTACTGTACTTCAATACTTTTACTTCAACTTCACCCCACTGATTAATTGACACTGACTGCTTTTATCTAATCACGCCGTCGCCTAAACTATTGCAAGTTTGCAACTACTGTATACTTGCCCATTTTCAGATATTGCAGCTAGATTACGAACAAAGTCTAGGAGACATGATCATATTACAACAATCTTAGCCTCCCTTCACTGGCTGCTGGTGAGCTTTACAATTCATTTTAAGATTTTACCAATGACTTCTAGAGGCTTTGCTTGGCCTGGCTATCTCAGATATATCTGTGATACGCTGGAACCACATAAGCTGCTGGGTAGCCTTTATATCCTCAGCTCAGTCTCTCTTGGAAGTTCCTAAGACTCGCCTCTCGCTCTTTCTGGTCTCCCATGTTCTGGAGCACCCTGCCTGCCTCAACTTTTAAACCACTCCTGAAAACATATTCAGTGTAACTTATGTCAAGGCATAAGTATTTTAGCCCTTACTATACACAGTTCATTGTTTCCATTGTGTTATGTTTCATATAATTTATGTATTAATGTTTAGTCAGCAGTCATTTTTTGCCAGGAAGTCATTTTTTCTTACAGTATGTACATGACATTAATGATAATGTCATGTAAGATGGAAAGCTTGTACATCTGCTTGTTTCAAAAGATCAGTGTCCAGTGTCATGAGGCATGACAGACCAACGGCCACATATGCTGCCATGGCAGACTATGTGATGGATTGACTGGGATTCACAGGTTTTACAGTAGTAATTATCAAAACATTGAAATGGCATTCTGCATCATGAGTACTTTTGGTATTTTAAGTACACTTTGATGTCAATACTTTACTTTTACTCAATTATATGTTGAATTCCAGATTTTTGCTTGCAACAGAGTATTTCTACAGTACAGTGCAATACTTTTACTTCAGTAGAAATGTTTAGTACTTTAGTACCGTTATCCGTTAATAACAGTTTTGGACATGAGGTTTCCACCTGACAGACATGAAAAGAATCCTACTATGTGTGGGATGCATTATTGTGTTTTTCTGCTAGCTCTGTGCTTATAAATCCTTGGGGCGGCTTTAACTCCCTTTGGATTTGAGATGACCTAGTCCTGCCCTTGGTGAACAGGGCAGAATCGCAATATAATTTGTGTGTGTGTGCCGTATGACAGAGTATCTCATATCTCTCTCAGAGTGCTTGACTTAGATGTTTTTCAGACTCATCTCTTATTGAAGTTATTGAGGTTCCGAGTCGTGGCCCTGACCATGGTGTGGTTATTGCCTCCAATCGCCTCTCTCTTTCTGGTACGCTTTGCTTCTCGACTCTGAATTATATCTTGTGTGACGATGCTGACACAATGGCTGTGTGCATGCACCCACGCATGCATCAACATACTCCATGCTATCTACTGTACAGTACATGCATGCATAAACATTGGCACAACAGATATGACTTTTCAATTTCAAGCACTTCAAAGTCCAGTGCAATCAAACTTATTGCAATAAGAGTGGGGGTAAACATGTACACTAGTACACCTCTGTTTGATAAAAATAGAGATGGTACCGTAGTTAAATATAGTGCTGTCGGAGCTTTGTTTCTTTTTTTGCCTAAGGAGGAAGAAAAGATGATTTATGATCTCGGAAAACAATCCCACCGGGATAAAAATATGAACTATTTGCAAACATATTACTGTATATGCTTTTTAAATGTCCAATTCTAGTTATAGAGGATAAGTATAATATTTTTATCCATATGAGGCTTCAAAGCTTGTCTGGTGGTCACCCTGGTGCCCCCCCTCACCTCCCCTCATGGCGTCCCAGGCAACTGCATAGTCTGCCTAATGGAAAAAACGCCCCTGTGGCTGTGTGTAGGATGCTGATGACAGGGATTATATGACACATGTATCACAGGGCACAGTGTCTCAGTGTAGCTCCTTCTGCAGGCAGCTGCCTGCCTGCCTCTTTTTTGTTTTTGTTTGTCTGTTATGGATATTTTCCAATGCCAACCTGTTCTAAATCATTCCTGATCTAATTGTATTAGATTGGGAAACAGGGGGTGTTTCCCAATCTATGGGCAGAGCCCACACAAATGTGCAACCTGCCCACCCAATGAAAGGTGGTCCCGGGACCACCAGTGGTTGAGAGAGGTCCAGGTGGTCCCCAGCTAAATGGTGGAAAGTTGATGAACCAAACTCATTGAGAGTGTAAAAATGAAACCAAATGGACCCTTGCGGGTACATTTGGTTTCATTTTACGCTCTCAAGTGTTAAAATATTCATCAAGTCTACACAACTAGAGAATATAGAAGATTAATGGTCATTTTGATCTGTATGTTCGTCTGTTTTGTTTCCCAAATCCAGCCTGGAATTGTGGACAAAAGCAAATGAAATTTTTAGTTTTGGGCCTGTAGGGCTAAAATATCCTCAGATGGTGGTCCGTGGCTCAAATGCCAACAGATAGTGGGCCCTGGTGTCAAAAAGATTGAAAACCATTGCTTCATATAAAAACAGTGGTTGCCCACCCTGCCATTCTTCCAGCCCATTTGGCTGAAGGGCTGCCATTGTGATCGTGCAGCCACCCTCCAGCTTTTCACAAGAGGAGGAAAAACTGTGTTTATTTTGGATCCAAAATGAGTTCTGCCGTTCTATGTTGATCTGATCTCATCAAACCTGCACACTCAAGACGCGCTCCATATTATAATTCATTCCCAGTTGATCTCACACCCCTTGCCAGTGATTAGAAATTGATAATTCAAAATATGTTTCTCACTGACTTACATTTTACCCTCAAAGTGTTCTCAAAGTCACTCTTAGTACATAAACAAATGCGAACAAAGTTGGTTCAGACAATATAAACCATCACTATAAGTTTAACTTTTTAATAACAAAAAAGGTTAGCTTTCTGTTGATTTTACTATTTGAAGATCTGGATCCAGACCATGCATCCAGTCTGGGTTTATTTTTTAACAAATTTCTACGAAAAAATGTAATTACATGACTTATTGTGATGCTCTATATTGTCTACTTCAACTTTGTTTGTGTTTGTTTACGTACTAAAAGAGTGACTTTGAGAATGGTTAAGTGTTAAATGTACGATAAGTCATCACCGCATTTCAATGCGGTGATTGCGGTCCTCAGAGTTTTCTGTTTTCAATGATGAAATGCCTTCGTTTAATGGTGGTTAGTAGCAGTAGTAGTGGTTCAAGCCATCATGTTTGGTGAGGCAGTTTGGGCATTTAGGGGGGGCATTGCCCTCCCATGCCCATGCCTAGATCCACCCCTGCTTGGTCTCCCACATGTCCTTGTCTCCAGCACCACTTAGGAAGCTCAATAGGCCAACGGCTGAGATATCGACAGACCGTTTAATTAGAACCGGAAGACAGAGACAGTAATATGCCATGCGGCCAAGGGCCCCTGGCCCTAACTGCATGCGTTATTGGCCCTGACAACAAATCCCCCCTCCACCCCACCCGCACGCTGTTGACATGCAGGCCAGTGTGTTCACCACAAAGGAGTGAGCCGTCCCTGTGAGGGATGACGATAATGGGCAAGAGATATAGATCAGTGGTTTTCAACCTTTTTCATGCTAGGGCCCACTATTTATTTAGAATTTCAGCCATGGACCACCTTTTGACGACATTTTAGCCACACAGACCCCAAAACTAAAGATTTATGTTGTTTTTGTCCACAATTCCAGGCTGGAGAGTGTAAACATGAAACTAAATGGATTCGCAAGGGTCCAGTTGGTTTAATTTGTATGCTTTCAAAGAGTTACATCTGGTTAACCAACTTTCCATCATTTAACCTGGGGACCACCTGAAATCCTCTCAAGGACCACCTGTTGAAAACCCCCGATATAGACACATGATATGGTCAATGGTACTTCCAATTTCCAATACTTTTACTTTTATGGCACTAACAACTCAGGGAAATATTGGCAAATATTTTACTTTTCCTACTCTATGATTATTTGGAAACTTTAGTTTGTAGATTTTGATAATTATCACTTAAGGTACATTAACCACTAAAGTCCTGTATGTACATTTAGGCATTTTGAATAATGTATTTGAATAATGTATTACAATCCGAAGCACTGTGAGCTTCTAGCTAGGGTAAATATTGATGATTGATGATTTTTAAAACTTGTGAAATGGGGCATTCTGCATAACAAATTTCTATTTTACTCTTGGTACATTTTGATGCCAATACCTTTGTACACTTATTTGTTATAAAAGTATACTTTGAATTCTGTGCTTTTACAAAATATTTCTATATTGCAGTATATACTACTTTTTTAATGTTCTTCCCTCCACCACTGGTTGTGGTTGGAAGGAAGCTGAGGAAAGATGGAGCTCTGGGCAGAGAGAACGCGATGAGAAGCGATTCAGGAGAGCAAGAGGGATAAGACTGAGAGATGAAGGGACTGTAGCATAAGAAAAGGAAGGCGGGGGCGTGCGTCAAAATGACAGGCCTGCTCCATTCTCGTCTCGTTTTCCGATCTGCTCAATTATTGCCAACACTCAGCCTCTGATGAAATGGAGATTTCACCAACAGGGGATGTTTAACCCCCTGTATGTGATTGTGGTGCGTTTCATGCACTCTTTCCAGTATCCATCTTCCTTTCTTGCTGCGGGTCTTGCATGTAAGATGCTTGAATGCACTCCTTTTTTCGACTCCCTGATTTCCTTCTTTGCTCATGCGTGCATGTGTGCAGGGGTGTTTTTGCCATCATTAGGCAGACTAGGCAGTAGGCAGTTGCCTGGGGCGCCATGACTTGGAGGGGGGGGGGGGGTCATGCTTTAAAAGGATCCCAGGCTAATAAGCCCCCATATGAGGGTTAAATTAAATAGTTCATATTTTGATCCCTTGGGGAATATATTTTGTCCAGCTAGCAAGTTCACCCTGTTCATTTTATAGTCCTTTATTCAACCAGTGGGGGTCGCCATTTTCATTACAAGCAGAGTAGTGCAGTGTATATACAGTACAACGATGTTTTACGTTGCAATGCTGGGTAATCATGGAACCAATGAAATTCAATTAATTTCATTGGTGAGGGGGGCTCCAGAGAAAATCTTGCCTGGGGCTCCAAATTGCTTTGAAACGCCACTGCGTGCATGTGTGCGTGTGTGATTGGTATGCATACCAAACACACGTGCCTTCACAAACCCCATCATGTTTTTCTACAGGAGAGCAAATTGCTTTCTTAAAATATCAGATGAGTAAATCATGTCAGCCCTGCTTGTGATAGGAGGAGTAATATGGATGCATCTGGGAGACCTTGGCTGGCAGCAGTCAGTCTCGCAGGATATTAAAGCAGCGTCAGTGTTGTTTTGACAGGTACAACCCCCAGAAGACCACCCAGCCACCAAACTTCCTGTTTTTTTCCTCTTCTTGTTCATCAGTGAAGCATATTGAGTAGGATATTGTCTGTCACACAGATAATTAACACTAATACATGCCTTTTTTAGTTGCACATGCGGCTAAAAGTAGGGATGCTCCGATCTTTTTTTTTTTTTTTTTTTTTTAGGGCCGAATGACATGTAATAAACATGGCCTAGAGATTCTTAACTTCTTAGAGACAACTTGGACTTTAGGTACTAATAATAATGACAATAATTATGCATGACAGAGTGAGGACCTGGGTATATTAGAGCTGTCAGTCGATTCAAATATTTAATCGTGATTAACCTCATGATTGCCCATAGTTAATCTTTGATTAATTATTGTTGGAAAACGAAACAAGAATTTTGGGAAATGTCTCTGGGACATTTTTCAAAACACCTGATCTACAAGCTGCACTGTATGACACTGTATGACAATCCTCATAATTCCCCTTAGCCCCACCACCAAGACTCAATATGTACTATATTTTTGATATTTTTATCATGTTGGACATGATGTGAATATGCACAACACACCGGTGGTTGGTACTGCTGTGAGCCTCTGGTTCCCGGCACGGGGTTCGAATCCCTGCGGTGTGAGCTTAAATTTTCACATGTTGTCCTATCTGTTTACATATAATATGTTAGCAATGTCAAAAAATGTCGAAATTCGACATTTTTAGAAAATCCTCAAAACATGAAAAATGGCATGGTGTGCAAGACCGTGTAGTACCTACTATAGCCCAGGGGTCAGCAACCTGCGGCTCAGGAGCCGCATGCGGCTCCAGAACACAGCTCTAGTGGCTCAATGGCTGTAGCATTATTACATACACACACTGGGGTGATCCACACCAAAATAATATAAACATTTCAGTCACCCAAAAAGCGTTGAGCTGTCTGCCAGTTGCCAGTTAAAGTAGCACTTGGCCATGTCAAAAATGGAGTTCTGTAAAACTCCTTTATTTATTTATTTTAGAAACTCCATTTCTGAAGAAAGGTTGTGTTTCATCATGTTAATGATTTTTCTTTGACAACCCATGGGCTATAGTACACGGTCTCGGAGCGTTTTTGAGCGTTTCGAAAAAATGTCGAAATCGACGAAAAACCATGGGCTATAGTACATGGTCTCGACGGCCATACTAAAATGGCGTTTTTCGTCGTTTTTGAGCGTTTTCGAAAAAATGTCGAAATCGAAAAAAACCCATGGGGTATAGTACACGGTCTCGGAGCATTTTTGAGCGTTTCGAAAAAATGTCGAAATCGACGAAAAACCATGGGCTATAGTGCATGGTCTCGACGGCCATACTAAAATGGCGTTTTTCGTCGTTTTTGAGCGTTTTCGAAAAAATGTCGAAATCGAAAAAAAACCCATGGGCTATAGTACACGGTCTCGACGGCCATACTAAAATGGCGTTTTTCGTCGTTTTTGAGCGTTTTCGAAAAAATGTCGAAATCGAAAAAAAACCCATGGGCTATAGTACACGGTCTCGGAGCGTTTTTGAGCGTTTCGAAAAAATGTCGAAATCGACGAAAAACCATGGGCTATAGTACATGGTCTCGACGGCCATACTAAAATGGCGTTTTCCGTCGTTTTTGAGCGTTTTCGAAAAAATGTTGAAATCGAAAAAAAACCCATGGGCTACACGGTCTCGGAGCGTTTTTGAGCGTTTCGAAAAAATGTCGAAATCGACGAAAAACCATGGGCTATAGTACATGGTCTCGACGGCCATACTAAAATGGCGTTTTCCGTCGTTTTTGAGCGTTTTCGAAAAAATGTCGAAATCGAAAAAAAAACATGGGCTATAGTACACGGTCTCGGAGCGTTTTTGAGCGTTTCGAAAAAATGTCGAAATCGACGAAAAACCATGGGCTATAGTACATGGTCTCGACGGCCATACTAAAATGGCGTTTTCGTCGTTTTTGAGCGTTTTCGAAAAAATTGTCGAAATCGAAAAAACCCATGGGCTATAGTACACGGTCTCGGAGCGTTTTTGAGCGTTTCGAAAAAATGTCGAAATCGACGAAAAACCATGGGCTATAGTACATGGTCTCGACGGCCATACTAAAATGGCGTTTTTCGTCGTTTTTGAGCGTTTTCGAAAAAATGTTGAAATCGAAAAAAAAAACCCATGGGCTATAGTACACGGTCTCGGAGCGTTTTTGAGCGTTTCGAAAAAATGTTGAAATCGAAGAAAAACCATGGGCTATAGCAGGGGTCGGCAACCCTAGGCACGCGTGCCAACGTTGGCACGCCGGGTGGTATCGGCTGGCACGCGGACAGATTCTGGGAGAAGTTTTTTTTTTTCTTCTAATAAAATAACTGCATTCCTCAAGAATGTGCACATTGTAAAATAAAGATTATACTGCAGTATTTGCACTAAGTCTTCAAAACGAAATTGAAATCATGCCATTAGCAAATCGCAACGGCGGCGATTCATTAATTTATTAATTTAATCAATATTCAACCGGAGCGAGTCTGCTCCTGGTGATGGCACTTCTGCGCTGCGCTCTGCATTCTGGCCAATCACAAGTGCGTCTGCAGTTGCCTCTGTGCACGCGGAGCCCAGTCCAAGTTGTTTTCTGACAAAAACAGTAGTTATCCTTCTGTTCTAATCTACTCGCGTTGGTGCTGGCTGGTTCGGTTACTGCCTTGCTGGTCACAGCAGCGGCAATACATGCCGTCTGTCTGCCCTGCAGAGCCCCGTTAGTATGACCAGATAGCGTCATCCACACTGAAAGAACTGGTCGCGTTTTGAGTGGCTTCATACACTTAATGTTAGCCCCTCTCCGTCTGTCCGTTGAATATTGTTAGCATCAAGCTTGCAGCCTCTGTGTATTCTGTTAGTTCTGCTAGCTAACAGGCTAACTATCCTTGTGTATTTTAAACGCAGAGGCTACTGTGTGTGTGTGTGTGTGTGTGTGTGTGTGTGTGTGTGTGTGTGTGTGTGTGTGTGTGTGTGTGTGTGTGTGTGTGTGTGTGTGTGTGTGTGTGTGTGTGTGTGTGTGTGTGTGTGTGTGTCGCGATGAAAACGGTCCGCTTTGTTTGAAGGGTGACCAGATGTCCCCGCTTCTGTGGGACAGTCCCAGGGTGACCATATGTCATTCTTTGCTTGGGACAGTCCCTCATTTCAAAGACTTTTAAGTCATCCCACAAATTGAGACCCTGTCCCACATTGTGACTGACAGACTACTGTGGTCAATTTCCTAATAGCCCTATGATTGGCTTTCTGTTGTAGTTCTCTCACTATCCCTTTTCATGCCAGATATGTTTCTTGTTATTTTAACAGGACCAACATGAATAAATAACAAAATGATGGGCACTATTAGGAATATGTATGGACAATGATGGGATGAGGGATTTTAATACCAACTTAAGTAATATGTTGCTACCCCTAATTAACTGTCCCACTTTACCCTCACATAGTAATAGGCTACTTCTGTCCCTCAAATTAACAGTTTCGGTCACCCTAAGTCTGATTAATCAGTCCAATGTGAAAGAAAAAATATCTACCAGTCTGCCTGTTCTGATAAGAAATAAAATATGGCCTTAGCATGACGTATAACTGCAGAATGGCCATTAAAATATGTGAAAACGTTGAAAACGCGCTATTTATTGACTATGGAAATTTATTGTTATTTTTTACTGTGGCACTCGGAGTGTCAAGGAAAAAAATCATGGCACTCCATGTCAAAAAGGTTGCCTACCCCTGGGCTATAGTACATGGTCTCGAACGCCATACTAAAATGGCGTTTTTCGTCGTTTTTGAGCGTTTTCGAAAAAATGTCGAAATCGAAAAAACCCATGGGCTATAGTACACGGTCTCGGAGCGTTTTTGAGCGTTTCGAAAAATGTCGAAATCGACGAAAAACCATGGGCTATAGTACATGGTCTCGACGGCGATACTAAAATGGCGTTTTTCGTCGTTTTTGAGCGTTTTCGAAAAAATGTCGAAATCGAAAAAAAAAACCATGGGCTATAGTACACGGTCTCGGAGCGTTTTTGAGCGTTTCGAAAAAATGTCGAAATCGACGAAAAACCATGGGCTATAGTACATGGTCTCGACGGCCATACTAAAATGGCGTTTTTCGTCGTTTTTGAGCGTTTTCGAAAAAATGTCGAAATCAAAAAAAAAAAAACATGGGCTATAGTACACGGTCTCGGAGCGTTTTTGAGCGTTTCGAAAAAATGTCGAAATCGACGAAAAACCATGGGCTATAGTACATGGTCTCGACGGCCATACTAAAATGGCGTTTTTCGTAGTTTTTGAGCGTTTTCGAAAAAATGTCGAAATCGAAAAAAACCCATGGGCTATAGTACACGGTCTCGGAGCGTTTTTGAGCGTTTCGAAAAAATGTCGAAATCGACGAAAAACCATGGGCTATAGTACATGGTCTCGACGGCCATACTAAAATGGCGTTTTTCGACGTTTTTGAGCGTTTTCGAAAAAATGACGAAATCGAAAAAAAAACATGGGCTATAGTACACGGTCTCGGAGCGTTTTTGAGCGTTTCGAAAAAATGTCGAAATCGACGAAAAACCATGGGCTATAGTACATGGTCTCGACGGCCATACTAAAATGGCGTTTTTCGTCGTTTTTGAGCGTTTTCGAAAAAATGTCGAAATCGAAAAAAACCTATGGGCTATAGTACACGGTCTCGGAGCGTTTTTGAGCGTTTCGAAAAAATGTCGAAATCGACGAAAAACCATGGGCTATAGTACACGGTCTCGGAGCGTTTTTGAGCGTTTCGAAAAAATGTCGAAATCGAAAAAAAAACATGGGCTATAGTACACGGTCTCGGAGCGTTTTTGAGCGTTTCGAAAAAATGTCGAAATCGACAAAAAACCATGGGCTATAGTCCATGGTCTCGACGGCCATACTAAAATGGCGTTTTTCGTCGTTTTTGAGCGTTTTCGAAAAAATGTCGAAATCGAAAAAAACCCATGGGCTATAGTACACGGTCTCGGAGCATTTTTGAGCGTTTCGAAAAAATGTCGAAATCGACGAAAAACCATGGGCTATAGTACATGGTCTCGACGGCCATACTAAAATGGCGTTTTTCGTCGTTTTTGAGCGTTTTTGAAAAAATGTCGAAATCGACAAAAAACCATGGGCTATAGTACACGGTCTCGGAGCGTTTTTGAGCGTTTCGAAAAAATGTCGAAATCGAAGAAAAACCATGGGCTATAGTACATGGTCTCGACGGCCATACTAAAATGGCGTTTTTCGTCGTTTTTGAGCATTTTCGAAAAAATGTCGAAATCGAAAAAAACCCATGGGCTATAGTACACGGTCTCGGAGCGTTTTTGAGCGTTTCGAAAAAATGTCGAAATCGACGAAAAACCATGGGCTATAGTACATGGTCTCGACGGCCATACTAAAATGGCGTTTTTCGACGTTTTTGAGCGTTTTCGAAAAAATGTTGAAATCGAAAAAAAACCCATGGGCTATAGTACACGGTCTCGGAGCGTTTTTGAGCGTTTCGAAAAAATGTCGAAATCGACGAAAAACCATGGGCTATAGTACACGGTCTCGGAGCGTTTTTGAGCGTTTCGAAAAAATGTCGAAATCGAAGAAAAACCATGGGCTATAGTACACGGTCTCGGAGCGTTTTTGAGCGTTTCGAAAAAATGTCAAAATCGACGAAAAACCATGGGCTATAGTACATGGTCTCGACGGCCATACTAAAATGGCGTTTTTCGTCGTTTTTGAGCGTTTTCGAAAAAATGTCGAAATCGAAAAAAAACCCATGGGCTATATAGTACACGGTCTCGGAGCGTTTTTGAGCGTTTCGAAAAAATGTCGAAATCGACGAAAAACCATGGGCTATAGTACATAGTCTCGACGGCCATACTAAAATGGCGTTTTTCGTCGTTTTCGAAATCGAAAAAAACCCATGGGCTATAGTACACGGTCTCGGAGCGTTTTTGAGCGTTTCGAAAAAATGTCGAAATCGACGAAAAACCATGGGCTATAGTACATGGTCTCGACGGCCATACTAAAATGGCGTTTTTCGACGTTTTTGAGCGTTTTCGAAAAAATGTCGAAATCGAAAAAAAAACCCATGGGCTATAGTACACGGTCTCGGAGCGTTTTTGAGCGTTTCGAAAAAATGTCGAAATCGACGAAAAACCATGGGCTATAGTACATGGTCTCGACGGCGATACTAAAATGGCGTTTTTCGTCGTTTTTGAGCGTTTTCGAAAAAATGTCGAAATCGAAAAAAAACCATGGGCTATAGTACACGGTCTCGGAGCGTTTTTGAGCGTTTCGAAAAAATGTCGAAATCGACAGAAAACCATGGGCTATAGTACATGGTCTCGACGGCCATACTAAAATGGCGTTTTTCGTCGTTTTTGAGCGTTTTCGAAAAAATGTCGAAATCGAAAAAAACCCATGGGCTATAGTACACGGTCTCGGAGCGTTTTTGAGCGTTTCGAAAAAATGTCGAAATCGAAGAAAAACCATGGGCTATAGTACACGTTCTCGGAGCGTTTTTGAGCGTTTCGAAAAAATGTCGAAATCGACGAAAAACCATGGGCTATAGTACATGGTCTCGACGGCCATACTAAAATGGCGTTTTTCGTCGTTTTTGAGCGTTTTCGAAAAAATGTCGAAATCGAAAAAAAACCCATGGGCTATAGTACACGGTCTCGGAGCGTTTTTGAGCGTTTCGAAAAAATGTCGAAATCGACGAAAAACCATGGGCTATAGTACATGGTCTCGACGGCGATACTAAAATGGCGTTTTTCGTCGTTTTTGAGCGTTTTCGAAAAAATGTCGAAATCGAAAAAAAACCATGGGCTATAGTACACGGTCTCGGAGCGTTTTTGAGCGTTTCGAAAAAATGTCGAAATCGACAAAAAACCATGGGCTATAGTCCATGGTCTCGACGGCCATACTAAAATGGCGTTTTTCGTCGTTTTTGAGCGTTTTCGAAAAAATGTCGAAATCGAAAAAAACCCATGGGCTATAGTACACGGTCTCGGAGCGTTTTTGAGCGTTTCGAAAAAATGTCGAAATCGAAGAAAAACCATGGGCTATAGTACACGTTCTCGGAGCGTTTTTGAGCGTTTCGAAAAAATGTCGAAATCGACGAAAAACCATGGGCTATAGTACATGGTCTCGACGGCCATACTAAAATGGCGTTTTTCGTCGTTTTTGAGCGTTTTCGAAAAAATGTCGAAATCAAAAAAAAAAAAAACATGGGCTATAGTACACGGTCTCGGAGCGTTTTTGAGCGTTTCGAAAAAATGTCGAAATCGACGAAAAACCATGGGCTATAGTACATGGTCTCGACGGCCATATTAAAATGGCGTTTTTCGTCGTTTTTGAGCGTTTTCGAAAAAATGTCGAAATCGAAAAAAAACCATGGGCTATAGTACACGGTCTCGGAGCGTTTTTGAGCGTTTCGAAAAAATGTCGAAATCGACGAAAAACCATGGGCTATAGTCCATGGTCTCGACGGCCATACTAAAATGGCGTTTTTCGTCGTTTTTGAGCGTTTTCGAAAAAATGTCGAAATCGAAAAAAACCCATGGGCTATAGTACACGGTCTCGGAGCATTTTTGAGCGTTTCGAAAAAATGTCGAAATCGACGAAAAACCATGGGCTATAGTACATGGTCTCGACGGCCATACTAAAATGGCGTTTTTCGTCGTTTTTGAGCGTTTTCGAAAAAATGTCGAAATCGAAAAAAACCCATGGGCTATAGTAAACGGTCTCGGAGCGTTTTTGAGCGTTTCGAAAAAATGTCGAAATCGACGAAAAACCATGGGCTATAGTACATGGTCTCGACGGCCATACTAAAATGGCGTTTTTCGTCGTTTTTGAGCGTTTTCGAAAAAATGTCGAAATCGAAAAAAACCCATGGGCTATAGTACACGGTCTCGGAGCGTTTTTGAGCGTTTCGAAAAAATGTCGAAATCGAAGAAAAACCATGGGCTATAGTACACGGTCTCGGAGCGTTTTTGAGCGTTTCGAAAAAATGTCGAAATCGACGAAAAACCATGGGCTATAGTACATGGTCTCGACGGCCATACTAAAATGGCGTTTTTCGTCGTTTTTGAGCGTTTTCGAAAAAATGTCGAAATCAAAAAAAAAAAAAAACATGGGCTATAGTACACGGTCTCGGAGCGTTTTTGAGCGTTTCGAAAAAATGTCGAAATCGACGAAAAACCATGGGCTATAGTACATGGTCTCGACGGCCATATTAAAATGGCGTTTTTCGTCGTTTTTGAGCGTTTTCGAAAAAATGTCGAAATCGAAAAAAAACCATGGGCTATAGTACACGGTCTCGGAGCGTTTTTGAGCGTTTCGAAAAAATGTCGAAATCGACAGAAAACCATGGGCTATAGTACATGGTCTCGACGGCCATACTAAAATGGCGTTTTTCGTCGTTTTTGAGCGTTTTCGAAAAAATGTCGAAATCGAAAAAAACCCATGGGCTATAGTACACGGTCTCGGAGCATTTTTGAGCGTTTCGAAAAAATGTCGAAATCGACGAAAAACCATGGGCTATAGTACATGGTCTCGACGGCCATACTAAAATGGCGTTTTTCGTCGTTTTTGAGCGTTTTCGAAAAAATGTCGAAATCGAAAAAAACCCATGGGCTATAGTACACGGTCTCGGAGCGTTTTTGAGCGTTTCGAAAAAATGTCGAAATCGATGAAAAACCATGGGCTATAGTACATGGTCTCGACGGCCATACTAAAATGGCGTTTTTCGACGTTTTTGAGCGTTTTCGAAAAAATGTTGAAATCGAAAAAAACCCCATGGGCTATAGTACACGGTCTCGGAGCGTTTTTGAGCGTTTCGAAAAAATGTCGAAATCGACGAAAAACCATGGGCTATAGTACACGGTCTCGGAGCGTTTTTGAGCGTTTCGAAAAAATGTCGAAATCGAAGAAAAACCATGGGCTATAGTACACGGTCTCGGAGCGTTTTTGAGCGTTTCGAAAAAATGTCGAAATCGAGGAAAAACCATGGGCTATAGTACATGGTCTCGAAGGCCATACTAAAATGGCGTTTTTCGTCGTTTTTGAGCGTTTTCGAAAAAATGTCGAAATCGAAAAAAAACCCATGGGCTATATAGTACACGGTCTCGGAGCGTTTTTGAGCGTTTCAAAAAAATGTCGAAATCGACGAAAAACCATGGGCTATAGTACATAGTCTCGACGGCCATACTAAAATGGCGTTTTTCGTCGTTTTCGAAATCGAAAAAAACCCATGGGCTATAGTACACGGTCTCGGAGCGTTTTTGAGCGTTTCGAAAAAATGTCGAAATCGACGAAAAACCATGGGCTATAGTACATGGTCTCGACGGCCATACTAAAATGGCGTTTTTCGACGTTTTTGAGCGTTTTCGAAAAAATGTCGAAATCGAAAAAAAACCCATGGGCTATAGTACACGGTCTCGGAGCGTTTTTGAGCGTTTCGAAAAAATGTCGAAATCGACGAAAAACCATGGGCTATAGTACATGGTCTCGACGGCCATACTAAAATGGCGTTTTTCGTCGTTTTCGAAATCGAAAAAAACCCATGGGCTATAGTACACGGTCTCGGAGCGTTTTTGAGCGTTTCGAAAAAATGTCGAAATCGACGAAAAACCATGGGCTATAGTACATGGTCTCGACGGCCATACTAAAATGGCGTTTTTCGTCGCTTTTGAGCGTTTTCGAAAAACTGTCGAAATCGAAAAAAACCCATGGGCTATAGTACACGGTCTCGGAGCGTTTTTGAGCGTTTCGAAAAAATGTCGAAATCGACGAAAAACCATGGGCTATAGTACATGGTCTCGACGGCCATACTAAAATGGCGTTTTTCGACGTTTTTGAGCGTTTTCGAAAAAATGTCGAAATAAAAAAAAAACCATGGGCTATAGTACACGGTCTCGGAGCGTTTTTGAGCGTTTCGAAAAAATGTCGAAATCAACGAAAAACCATGGGCTATAGTACATGGTCTCGACGGCGATACTAAAATGGCGTTTTTCGTCGTTTTTGAGCGTTTTTGAAAAAATGTCGAAATCGAAAAAAAAACCATGGGCTATAGTACACGGTCTCGGAGCGTTTTTGAGCGTTTCGAAAAAATGTCGAAATCGACGAAAAACCATGGGCTATAGTACATGGTCTCGACGGCCATACTAAAATGGCGTTTTTCGTCGTTTTTGAGCGTTTTCGAAAAAATGTCGAAATCGAAAAAAAACCCATGGGCTATATAGTACACGGTCTCGGAGCGTTTTTGAGCGTTTCGAAAAAATGTCGAAATCGACGAAAAACCATGGGCTATAGTACATAGTCTCGACGGCCATACTAAAATGGCGTTTTTCGTCGTTTTCGAAATCGAAAAAAACCCATGGGCTATAGTACACGGTCTCGGAGCGTTTTTGAGCGTTTCGAAAAAATGTCGAAATCGACGAAAAACCATGGGCTATAGTACATGGTCTCGACGGCCATACTAAAATGGCGTTTTTCGTCGTTTTTGAGCGTTTTCGAAAAAATGTCGAAATCGAAAAAAAAACCCATGGGCTATAGTACACGGTCTCGGAGCGTTTTTGAGCGTTTCGAAAAAATGTCGAAATCGACGAAAAACCATGGGCTATAGTACATGGTCTCGACGGCGATACTAAAATGGCGTTTTTCGTCGTTTTTGAGCGTTTTCGAAAAAATGTCGAAATCGAAAAAAAAAACATGGGCTATAGTACACGGTCTCGGAGCGTTTTTGAGCGTTTCGAAAAAATGTCGAAATCGACGAAAAACCATGGGCTATAGTACATAGTCTCGACGGCCATACTAAAATGGCGTTTTTCGTCGTTTTCGAAATCGAAAAAAACCCATGGGCTATAGTACACGGTCTCGGAGCGTTTTTGAGCGTTTCGAAAAAATGTCGAAATCGAAGAAAAACCATGGGCTATAGTACATGGTCTCGACGGCCATACTAAAATGGCGTTTTTCGTCGTTTTTGAGCGTTTTTGAAAAAATGTCGAAATCGACAAAAAACCATGGGCTATAGTACACGGTCTCGGAGCGTTTTTGAGCGTTTCGAAAAAATGTCGAAATCGACGAAAAACCATGGGCTATAGTACATGGTCTCGACGGCCATACTAAAATGGCGTTTTTCGTCGTTTTCGAAATCGAAAAAAACCCATGGGCTATAGTACACGGTTTCGGAGCGTTTTTGAGCGTTTCGAAAAAATGTCGAAATCGACGAAAAACCATGGGCTATAGTACATGGTCTCGACGGCCATACTAAAATGGCGTTTTTCGTCGTTTTTGAGCGTTTTCGAAAAAATGTCGAAATCGAAAAAAACCCATGGGCTATAGTACACGGTCTCGGAGCGTTTTTGAGCGTTTCGAAAAAATGTCGAAATCGACGAAAAACCATGGGCTATAGTACATGGTCTCGACGGCCATACTAAAATGCCGTTTTTCGTCGTTTTTGAGCGTTTTCGAAAAAATGTTGAAATCGAAAAAAAACCCATGGGCTATAGTACACGGTCTCGGAGCGTTTTTGAGCGTTTCGAAAAAATGTCGAAATCGAAGAAAAACCATGGGCTATAGTACACGGTCTCGGAGCGTTTTTGAGCGTTTCGAAAAAATGTCGAAATCGAAGAAAAAACATGGGCTATAATACACGGTCTCGGAGCGTTTTTGAGCGTTTCGAAAAAATGTCGAAATCGAAGAAAAACCATGGGCTATAATACATGGTCTCGAAGGCCATACTAAAATGGCGTTTTTCGTCGTTTTTGAGCGTTTTCGAAAAAATGTCGAAATCGAAAAAAAAACATGGGCTATAGTACACGGTCTCGGAGCGTTTTTGAGCGTTTCGAAAAAATGTCGAAATCGACGAAAAACCATGGGCTATAGTACATGGTCTCGACGGCCATACT
Source organism: Benthosema pterotum (assembly GCA_039105355.1). NCBI lineage: Eukaryota > Metazoa > Chordata > Actinopteri > Myctophiformes > Myctophidae > Benthosema > Benthosema pterotum. The sequence goes on along the minus strand of CM076984.1, from coordinate 24,047,502 downwards.
AAAATGGCGTTTTTCGTCGTTTTTGAGCGTTTTCGAAAAAATGTCGAAATCGAAAAAAACCCATGGGCTATAGTACACGGTCTCGGAGCATTTTTGAGCGTTTCGAAAAAATGTCAAAATCGACGAAAAACCATGGGCTATAGTACATGGTCTCGAACGCCATACTAAAATGGCGTTTTTCGTCGTTTTTGAGCGTTTTTGAAAAAATGTCGAAATCGACAAAAAACCATGGGCTATAGTACACGGTCTCGGAGCGTTTTTGAGCGTTTCGAAAAAATGTCGAAATCGAAGAAAAACCATGGGCTATAGTACATGGTCTCGAACGCCATACTAAAATGGCGTTTTTCGTCGTTTTTGAGCGTTTTCGAAAAAATGTCGAAATCGACAAAAAACCATGGGCTATAGTACACGGTCTCGGAGCGTTTTTGAGCGTTTCGAAAAAATGTCGAAATCGAAGAAAAAACATGGGCTATAGTACATGGTCTCGAACGCCATACTAAAATGGCGTTTTTCGTCGCTTTTGAGCGTTTTCGAAAAAATGTCGAAATCGACAAAAAACCATGGGCTATAGTACACGGTCTCGGAGCGTTTTTGAGCGTTTCGAAAAAATGTCGAAATCGACGAAAAACCATGGGCTATAGTACATGGTCTCGACGGCCATACTAAAATGGCGTTTTTCGTCGTTTTTGAGCGTTTTCGAAAAAATGTCGAAATCGAAAAAAACCCATGGGCTATAGTACACGGTCTCGGAGCGTTTTTGAGCGTTTCAAAAAAATGTCGAAATCGACGAAAAACCATGGGCTATAGTACATGGTCTCGACGGCCATACTAAAATGGCGTTTTTCGACGTTTTTGAGCGTTTTCGAAAAAATGTCGAAATCGAAAAAAAACCCATGGGCTATATATAGTACACGGTCTCGGAGCGTTTTTGAGCGTTTCGAAAAAATGTCGAAATCGACGAAAAACCATGGGCTATAGTACATGGTCTCGACGGCCATACTAAAATGGCGTTTTTCGTCGTTTTTGAGCGTTTTCGAAAAAATGTCGAAATCGAAAAAAAACATGGGCTATAGTACACGGTCTCGGAGCGTTTTTGAGCGTTTCGAAAAAATGTCGAAATTGACAAAAAACCATGGGCTATAGTACATGGTCTCGACGGCCATACTAAAATGGCGTTTTTCGTCGTTTTTGAGCGTTTTCGAAAAAATGTCGAAATCGAAAAAAAAAACATGGGCTATAGTACACGGTCTCGGAGCGTTTTTGAGCGTTTCGAAAAAATGTCGAAATCGACAAAAAACCATGGGCTATAGTCCATGGTCTCGACGGCCATACTAAAATGGCGTTTTTCGTCGTTTTTGAGCGTTTTCGAAAAAATGTCGAAATCGAAAAAAACCCATGGGCTATAGTACACGGTCTCGGAGCGTTTTTGAGCGTTTCGAAAAAATGTCGAAATCGTCGAAAAACCATGGGCTATAGTACATGGTCTCGACGGCCATACTAAAATGGCGTTTTTCGTCGTTTTTGAGCGTTTTTGAAAAAATGTCGAAATCGACAAAAAAACATGGGCTATAGTACACGGTCTCGGAGCGTTTTTGAGTGTTTCGAAAAAATGTGGAAATCGAAGAAAAACCATGGGCTATAGTACATGGTCTCGAACGCCATACTAAAATGGCGTTTTTCGTCGTTTTTGAGCGTTTTCGGAAAAAATGTCGAAATCGACAAAAAACCATGGGCTATAGTACACGGTCTCGGAGCGTTTTTGAGTGTTTCGAAAAAATGTCGAAATCGAAGAAAAACCATGGGCTATAGTACATGGTCTCGAAGGCCATACTAAAATGGCGTTTTTCGTCGTTTTTGAGCGTTTTCGAAAAAATGTCGAAATCGAAAAAAACCCATGGGCTATAGTACACGGTCTCGGAGCGTTTTTGAGCGTTTCAAAAAAATGTCGAAATCGACGAAAAACCATGGGCTATAGTACATGGTCTCGACGGCCATACTAAAATGGCGTTTTTCGTCGTTTTTGAGCGTTTTCGAAAAAATGTCGAAATCGAAAAAAAACCATGGGCTATAGTACACGGTCTCGGAGCATTTTTGAGCGTTTCGAAAAAATGTCGAAATCGAAGAAAAACCATGGGCTATAGTACATGGTCTCGACGGCCATACTAAAATGGCGTTTTTCGTCGTTTTTGAGCGTTTTCGAAAAAATGTCGAAATCGAAAAAAACCCATGGGCTATAGTACACGGTCTCGGAGCGTTTTTGAGCGTTTCGAAAAAATGTCGAAATCGACGAAAAACCATGGGCTATAGTAAATGGTCTCGACGGCCATACTAAAATGGCGTTTTTCGACGTTTTTGAGCGTTTTCGAAAAAATGCCGAAATCAAAAAAACCCATGGGCTATAGTACACGGTCTCGGAGCGTTTTTGAGCGTTTCGAAAAAATGTCGAAATCGACGAAAAACCATGGGCTATAGTACATGGTCTCGACGGCCATACTAAAATGGCGTTTTTCGACGTTTTTGAGCGTTTTCGAAAAAATGTCGAAATCGAAAAAAAAACATGGGCTATAGTACACGGTCTCGGAGCGTTTTTGAGCGTTTCGAAAAAATGTCGAAATCGACAAAAAACCATGGGCTATAGTACATGGTCTCGACGGCCATACTAAAATGGCGTTTTTCGTCGTTTTTCAGCGTTTTCGAAAAAATGTCGAAATCGAAAAAAAACCCATGGGCTATAGTACACGGTCTCGGAGCATTTTTGAGCGTTTCGAAAAAATGTCGAAATCGACGAAAAACCATGGGCTATAGTACATGGTCTCGACGGCCATACTAAAATGGCGTTTTTCGTCGTTTTTGAGCGTTTTTGAAAAAATGTCGAAATCGACAAAAAACCATGGGCTATAGTACACGGTCTCGGAGCGTTTTTGAGCGTTTCGAAAAAATGTCGAAATCGACGAAAAACCATGGGCTATAGTACATGGTCTCGACGGCCATACTAAAATGGCGTTTTTCGACGTTTTTGAGCGTTTTCGAAAAAATGTCGAAATCGAAAAAAAACATGGGCTATAGTACACGGTCTCGGAGCGTTTTTGAGCGTTTCGAAAAAATGCCGAAATCGAAGAAAAACCATGGGCTATAGTACATGGTCTCGACGGCCATACTAAAATGGCGTTTTTCGTCGTTTTTGAGCGTTTTCGAAAAAATGTCGAAATCGAAAAAAAACCCATGGGCTATAGTACACGGTCTCGGAGCGTTTTTGAGCGTTTCGAAAAAATGTCGAAATCGAAGAAAAACCATGGGCTATAGTACATGGTCTCGAACGCCATACTAAAATGGCGTTTTTCGTCGTTTTTGAGCGTTTTTGGAAAAATGTCGAAATCGACAAAAAAACATGGGCTATAGTACACGGTCTCGGAGCGTTTTTGAGTGTTTCGAAAAAATGTCGAAATCGAAGAAAAACCATGGGCTATAGTACATGGTCTCGAACGCCATACTAAAATGGCGTTTTTCGTCGTTTTTGAGCGTTTTCGGAAAAAATGTCGAAATCGACAAAAAACCATGGGCTATAGTACACGGTCTCGGAGCGTTTTTGAGCGTTTCGAAAAAATGTCGAAATCGAAGAAAAAACATGGGCTATAGTACATGGTCTCGAACGCCATACTAAAATGGCATTTTTCGTCGTTTTTGAGCGTTTTCGAAAAAATGTCGAAATCGACAAAAAAACATGGGCTATAGTACACGGTCTCGGAGCGTTTTTGAGCGTTTCGAAAAAATGTCGAAATCGACGAAAAACCATGGGCTATAGTACATGGTCTCGACGGCCATATTAAAATGGCGTTTTTCGTCGTTTTTGAGCGTTTTCGAAAAAATGTCGAAATCGAAAAAAACCCATGGGCTATAGTACACGGTCTCGGAGCGTTTTTGAGCGTTTCGAAAAAATGTCGAAATCGAAGAAAAAACATGGGCTATAGTACATGGTCTCGAACGCCATACTAAAATGGCATTTTTCGTCGTTTTTGAGCGTTTTCGAAAAAATGTCGAAATCGACAAAAAACCATGGGCTATAGTACATGGTCTCGAACGCCTTACTAAAATGGCGTTTTTCGTCGTTTTTGAGCGTTTTTGAAAAAATGTTGAAATCGAAGAAAAACCATGAGCTATAGTACACGGTCTCGGAGCGTTTTTGAGCGTTTCGAAAAAATGACAAAATCAAAGAAAAACCATGGGCTATAGTACACGGTCTCTGACTTTCGTTGTTTTTGAGCGTTTTTGAAAAATGTTGAAATCGGAAAAAACCATGGGCTACAGGGTCTCGAACGCCATGCTATAGTATGCCGTTTTTTGTTGTTTTTGAAAAATGTCGAAATCGACGAAAAACCATGGGCTATAGTACATGGTCTCGACCGCCATACTAAAATGGCGTTTTTCGTCGTTTTTGAGCGTTTTTGAAAAAATGTCGAAATCGACAAAAAACCATGGGCTATAGTACACGGTCTCGGAGCGTTTTTGAGCGTTTCGAAAAAATGTCGAAATCGAAGAAAAACCATGGGCTATAGTACATGGTCTCGAACGCCATACTAAAATGGCGTTTTTCGTCGTTTTTGAGCGTTTTCGGAAAAATGTCGAAATCGACAAAAAACCATGGGCTATAGTACACGGTCTCGGAGCGTTTTTGAGCGTTTCGAAAAAATGTCGAAATCGAAGAAAAACCATGGGCTATAGTACATGGTCTCGACGGCCATACTAAAATGGCGTTTTTTGCCGTTTTTGAGCGTTTTCGAAAAAATGTCGAAATCGAAAAAAACCCATGGGCTATAGTACACGGTCTCGGAGCGTCTTTGAGCGTTTCGAAAAAATGTCGAAATCGACGAAAAACTATGGGCTATAGTACATGGTCTCGACGGCCATACTAAAATGGCGTTTTTCGTCGTTTTTGAGCGTTTTCGAAAAAATGTCGAAATCGAAAAAAACCCATGGGCTATACTACACGGTCTCGGAGCATTTTTGAGCGTTTCGAAAAAATGTCGAAATCGACGAAAAACCATGGGCTATAGTACATGGTCTCGACGGCCATACTAAAATGGCGTTTTTCGTCGTTTTTGAGCGTTTTCGAAAAAATGTCGAAATCGAAAAAAAACCCATGGGCTATAGTACACGGTCTCGGAGCGTTTTTGAGCGTTGCGAAAAAATGTCGAAATCGACGAAAAACCATGGGCTATAGTACATGGTCTCGACGGCCATACTAAAATGGCGTTTTTCGTCGTTTTGGAGCGTTTTTGAAAAAATGTCGAAATCGAAAAAAACCATGGGCTATAGTACACGGTCTCGGAGCGTTTTTGAGCGTTTCGAAAAAATGTCGAAATCGACGAAAAACCATGGGCTATAGTACATGGTCTCGAACGCCATACTACAATGGCGTTTTTCGTCGTTTTTGAGCGTTTTCGGAAAAAATGTCGAAATCGACAAAAAACCATGGGCTATAGTACACGGTCTCGGAGCGTTTTTGAGCGTTTCGAAAAAATGTCGAAATCGACGAAAAACCATGGGCTATAGTACATGGTCTCGACGGCCATACTAAAATGGCGTTTTTCGTCGTTTTTGAGCGTTTTTGAAAAAATGTCGAAATCGACAAAAAACCATGGGCTATAGTACACGGTCTCGGAGCGTTTTTGAGCGTTTCGAAAAAATGTCGAAATCGAAGAAAAACCATGGGCTATAGTACATGGTCTCGAACGCCATACTACAATGGCGTTTTTCGTCGTTTTTGAGCGTTTTCGAAAAAATGTCGAAATCGACAAAAAACCATGGGCTATAGTACACGGTCTCGGAGCGTTTTTGAGCGTTTCGAAAAAATGTCGAAATCGAAGAAAAACCATGGGCTATAGTACATGGTCTCGACGGCCATACTAAAATGGCGTTTTTCGTCGTTTTTGAGCGTTCTCGAAAAAATGTCGAAATCGAAAAAAAAACCCATGGGCTATAGTACACGGTCTCGGAGCGTTTTTGAGCGTTTCGAAAAAATGTCGAAATCGACGAAAAACCATGGGCTATAGTCCATGGTCTCGACGGCCATACTAAAATGGCGTTTTTCGACGTTTTTGAGCGTTTTCGAAAAAATGTCGAAATCGAAAAAAAAAACATGGGCTATAGTACACGGTCTCGGAGCGTTTTTGAGCGTTTCGAAAAAATGTCGAAATCGACGAAAAACCATGGGCTATAGTACATGGTCTCGACGGCCATACTAAAATGGCGTTTTTCGTCGTTTTTGAGCGTTTTCGAAAAAATGTCGAAATTGAAAAAAACCCATGGGCTATAGTACACGGTCTCGGAGCGTTTTTGAGCGTTTCGAAAAAATGTCGAAATCGACGAAAAAACCATGGGCTATAGTACATGGTCTCGACGGCCATACTAAAATGGCGTTTTTCGTCGTTTTTGAGCGTTTTAAAAAAAAATGTTGAAATCGAAAAAAAACCCATGGGCTATACTACACGGTCTCGGAGCGTTTTTGAGCGTTTCGAAAAAATGTCGAAATCGACAAAAAACCATGGGCTATAGTACATGGTCTCGACGGCCATACTAAAATGGCGTTTTTCGTTGTTTTTGAGCGTTTTCGAAAAAATGTCGAAATCGAAAAAAAAACATGGGCTATAGTACACGGTCTCGGAGCGTTTTTGAGCGTTTTGAAAAAATGTCGAAATCGAAGAAAAACCATGGGCTATAGTACATGGTCTCGAACGCCATACTAAAATGGCGTTTTTCGTCGTTTTTGAGCGTTTTCGGAAAAATGTCGAAATCGACAAAAAACCATGGGCTATAGTACACGGTCTCGGAGCGTTTTTGAGCGTTTCGAAAAAATGTCGAAATCGAAGAAAAACCATGGGCTATAGTACATTAGGGCGGGTCATACTTTTTTTATTTTTGAAATTCAAAATGCTTGGGTGCCTATTTTATGTTTTTGGGTATGGGGAATTCAAATATGATATTCTTTTTTTGATTGGACAAACCCTAGCTACATCTATTTGCATTTCTATATCAGTAATTGTATCGATTTTACCTCAATTATGAGATTTAAAATCTAAAGGAAATTCTAACATGTGGGGTGTCTAAATTATGTGTTTTTTGATGGAGAATTCAAATATAATATTGTTTTTTGGATAGAATAAGTCTAACCTACATTTTTCTGAACTTTGAAATTGCACATTTTGCCCGTTTTACCTATTTTTTAGGATTTTTAAATACATAAAGGAAATCATTTATATCAACAAAGCCAAATCAAATTAAGCTATTTATTAACAATCCAAGTGCAGATATATCTAAATAAAATTGATGATCAATCACAGTATCACTTTCTGAACAAGTCCTGCTTTGACTCAGCCATACACATCAGCCGATCTTCGGAGCCCTGGTTCCTTCATCCCTTAGCTTCTAGGTAGAGTAGAAGCTAAGTCACCATTTTGACCACCCTTCCAATGCTTTGAGTGTGGCAAGGCCAGTTAGCCTCCTCCATGGGGGTTTTGATTGATGGTCTTAATCTTTGAGGTGTTTATTGCACAGGTGAGATACTCTGACACACCATGCTGGGAGCATCATATTTGCGTGCTTCTGGTCCTTTGCCCCTGATGGCCTGGATTCTCTCCACTCCCTCAACCATTTCATCCTGATCCTTTGGGCACAGCAGTGTTTGAAGGATGGCTTCATTGTGATCACAACAAGCAGATCTAGCAGTTGGCATCACAATGCCCAATACATCCTTCCTCTGGGACAGTCCAGTCCAGTCATGGAAAATATTAGACCACCATTGTATGGTGGTCTAATAATAGGGTGGTTTAATATTTTTTCCATGGCTGTAAAAAATAATGGTGTATTCAGCAATGCACTTCAGATTTGTCAAATGCAGATGATTCTTTACTTTCACCATGCTTTGACATTCAGAGTCTGAGATATCTTTTTGTTGCAATGAGCCAGCAGCTGTGGTTTACTGACCCATTCAGAGCCAGCCTTGCAGCTAGGAATCACTATCCCTGACTGCATAAACCATTCTATAGCCATAGTGTTGATCAGTCAAGATCTTTCATCTTTAATGACCTTGTCAGACAGATCGATCAGTTAGGGGCCAACAAAGATGATGGATTGAAGGTCCTAGGCAGCAAAAGTTTCACTTGGCCTGTGACAAGTCCCAGAGAAAGGAGGTATGGGGAATTGTGATGCCAAGCTGCTTGTCGTGCCCACACAGTGGAGCCATCATGAAGCCATCCTCCAAAAACATCTCAAGAATCAGAATGAGATGATTGTGGGGAGGGAGAGAATCCTGGCCATCCAGGGGATAAGAAGACTGAGACATTCAGGTGAGAGACGGCAATGAAAAGAACCAGAAAAACATATCCAACATTGGTGGATTGATTATCTGATAAAAAGGTGTCTTTGACCTGAACTGAAGACCTTTATCAACCCCCATGGAGGTGCCTAACTGGAGCACATTCAGCACATTCAAAGCATTGAGAGAGGGTGGTCAACTGGTCATAGTGGCTTCCGCTGTACCTGCTTCTCTCAAGAAAAGAGGGATGGAGGAATCAGGGCTCAGGAGAACTTGTTCAGGGATTTTCAGTCATACTGAAAATTGATCATCAGAATTTTATTCAGTGATATCCATGCACTTGAATTTTTAATAAATAACTTTGATTTGACTTTGTCAACATAAAATATTTCCTTTAAGTATATAATAAAAATCCTAATCTGCTGAACGGATAAGGACAAAATGATTTAGGGAGTGGAGAGAATCCAGGCCCATGGAGGTGGCTAACTGGCCTTGCCACACTCAAAGCATTGAGAGGGTGGTCAAAATGGTGACTTAGCTTCTACTCTACCTACTTCTCTCAGGAAAAGAGGGATGAAGGAATCAGGGCTCCGAAGATCGGCTGATGTGTATGGTTGAGTCAAAGCAGGACTTTGGACGCTCAGAAAGTGATACTGTGATTGATCATCAATTTTATTCAGATATACCTGCACTTGAATTGTTAATAAATAGGTTAATTTGATTTGACTTTGTTGATGATTTCCTTTATGTATTTAAAAATCCTAAAAATAGGTCAAAACGGGCGAAATGTGCAATTTTGAAGTACAGAAAAATGTAGGTTAGACTTATTCTATCCAAAAAAACAATATTATATTTGAATTCTCCATCAAAAAACACATAATTTAGACACCCCACATGTTAGAATTTCCTTTGGATTTTAAATCTCATAATTGATGTAAAATCGATACAATTACTGATATAGAAATGCAAATAGATGTAGCTAGGGTTTGTCCAATCAAAAAAAGAATGTCATATTTGAATTCCCCATACCCAAAAACATAAAATAGGCACCCAAGCATTTTGAATTTCAAAAATAAAAAAAGTATGACCCGCCCTAATAGTACATGGTCTCGACGGCCATACTAAAATGGCGTTTTTCGTCGTTTTTGAGCGTTTTCGAAAAAATGTCGAAATCGAAAAAAAACCCATGGGCTATAGTACACGGTCTCGGAGCGTTTTTGAGCGTTGCGAAAAAATGTCGAAATCGACGAAAAACCATGGGCTATAGTACATGGTCTCGACGGCCATACTAAAATGGCGTTTTTCGACGTTTTTGAGCGTTTTCGAAAAAATGTCGAAATCGAAAAAAAAAACATGGGCTATAGTACACGGTCTCGGAGCGTTTTTGAGCGTTTCGAAAAAATGTCGAAATTGACAAAAAACCATGGGCTATAGTACATGGTCTCGACGGCCATACTAAAATGGCGTTTTTCGTCGTTTTTGAGCGTTTTCGAAAAACTGTCGAAATCGGAAAAAAAAAACATGGGCTATAGTACACGGTCTCGGAGCGTTTTTGAGCGTTTCGAAAAAATGTCGAAATCGACGAAAAACCATGGGCTATAGTACATGGTCTCGACGGCCATACTAAAATGGCGTTTTTCGCCGTTTTTGAGCGTTTTCGAAAAAATGTCGAAATTGAAAAAAACCCATGGGCTATAGTACACGGTCTCGGGGCGTTTTTGAGCGTTTCGAAAAAATGTCGAAATCGACGAAAAACTATGGGCTATAGTACATGGTCTCGACGGCCATACTAAAATGGCGTTTTTCGTCGTTTTTGAGCGTTTTCAAAAAAAATGTCGAAATCGAAAAAAAACCCATGGGCTATACTACACGGTCTCGGAGCGTTTTTGAGCGTTTCGAAAAAATGTCGAAATCGACGAAAAACCATGGGCTATAGTACATGGTCTCGACGGCCATACTAAAATGGCGTTTTTCGTTGTTTTTGAGCGTTTTCGAAAAAATGTCGAAATCGACAAAAAACCATGGGCTATAGTACACGGTCTCGGAGCGTTTTTGAGCGTTTCGAAAAAATGTCGAAATCGAAGAAAAAACATGGGCTATAGTACATGGTCTCGAACGCCATACTAAAATGGCGTTTTTCGTCGTTTTTGAGCGTTTTCGAAAAAATGTCGAAATCGACAAAAAACCATGGGCTATAGTACATGGTCTCGAACGCCTTACTAAAATGGCGTTTTTCGTCGTTTTTGAGCGTTTTTGAAAAAATGTTGAAATCGAAGAAAAACCATGAGCTATAGTACACGGTCTCGGAGCGTTTTTGAGCGTTTCGAAAAAATGACAAAATCAAAGAAAAACCATGGGCTATAGTACACGGTCTCTGACTTTCGTTGTTTTTGAGCGTTTTTGAAAAATGTTGAAATCGGAAAAACCATGGGCTATAGTACAGGGTCTCGGACGCCATGCTATAGTATGCCGTTTTTTGTTGTTTTTGAAAAATGTTGAAATCGAAGAAAAAACATGGGCTATAGTACACGGTCTAGGAGCGTTTTTGAGCGTTTTGAAAAAATGTCGAAATCGAAGAAAAACCATGGGCTATAGTACACGGTCTCGGACGCCATACTAAAATGACGTTTTTGGTCGTTTTTGAGCGTTTGTCGAAATCGAAGAAAGACCATGGGCTATAGTACATGGTCTCTGAGCGTTTTTGAGCGTTTTAAAAAAATGTCGAAATCGAAGAAAAATCATGGGCTATAGTACACAGTCTCGGACGCCATGCTATAGTATGGCGTTTTTCGTCGTTTTTGAGCGTATTTGAAAAATGTCGAAATCGAAGAAAAACCATGGGCTATAGTACACGGTCTCGGAGCGTTTTTGAGCGTTTTGAAAATATGTCGAAATCGAAAAAAAACATCGTTTTGAGGTTTTTCGAAAAATGACAAAAAATGACGAAAAAAAAAACGCAAGGCTATAGCCTTACGGTCTTGCACAGCAAGCCGTTTTTCATCATTTTGAGCATTTCTGAGCATTTTCAAGAAAATGTCGAAATTTCAAAAAAACGCAAGGCTATAGCCTTACGGTTTTTCATCGTTTTGAGTTTTTTCGAAAAATGACAAAAAATGACGAAATCTGGCAAAAACGCAAGGCTATAGCCTTACGGTCTTGCACAGCATGCCGTTTTTCATAATTTTAAGCATTTTTGATCATTTTCGAAAAATGTCGAAATTTCGGAAAACCGCAAGGCTATAGCCTTACGGTCTTGCACAGCATGCCGTTTTTCATCATTTTAAGCATTTTTGAGCATTTTCGAAAAATGTCGAAATTTCGAAAAACCGCAAGGCTATAGCCTTACGGTTTTTCATCGTTTTGAGGTTTTTCGAAAAATGACAAAAAATGACGAAATCTGGCGAAAACGCAAGGCTATAGCCTTACGGTCTTGCACAGCATGCCGTTTTTCATCATTTTAAGCATTTTGAGCATTTTCGAAAAATGCCGAAATTTCGAAAAACCGCAAGGCTATGCTATAGCCTTACGGTTTTCATCGTTTTGAGGTTTTTCGAAAAATGACAAAAAATGATGAAATCTGGCAAAAACGCAAGGCTATAGCCTTACGGTCTTGCACAGCATGCCGTTTTTCATCATTTTGAGCATTTTTGAGCATTTTCGAAAAATGTCGAAATTTCGAAAAACCGCAAGGCTATACTATAGCCTTACGGTTTTCATCGTTTTGAGGTTTTTCGAAAAATGACAAAAAAATGACGAAATCTGGCAAAAACGCAAGGCTATAGCCTTACAGTTTTTCATTGTATTGAGGTTTTTCGAAAAATGACAAAAAAAAAAAAAAAAGTTTTGAGGTTTGAAAATGTCGAAATTTTGAAAAAAGCGTAAGGCTATAGCCTTACCGTTTTTCATGATTTTGATGATTTTTGAAAAATGACAAAAACTGGTCTTGGTCAGCAGGCTTTTTTTCATCGTTTTGAGCATTTTTGAGCATTTTCGAAAAATGTCGAAATTTTGAAAAAAACGCAAAGGCTATAGCCTTACCGTTTTTCATGATTTTGAAGATGTTTTAAAAATGACAAAAACTGGCAAAAAAGCAAGGCTATAGCCTTACGGTCTTGGTCAGCATGCTTCTTTTCATCGTTTTGAGCATTTTTGAGCATTTTCGAAAAATGTCGAAATTTTGAAAAAAACGCAAAGGCTATAGCCTTACCGTTTTTCATGATTTTGAGCGATTTCAAAAAAAGACGAAAAATGACGAAAACTGGCAAAAACGCAAGGCTATAGCCTTACGGTCTTGCACAGCATGCCGTTTTTCATCATTTTCAGCATTTTTGAGCATTTTCGAAAAATGTCGAAATTTTGAAAAAAGCTTAAGGCTATAGCCTTACCGTTTTTCATGATTTTGAGCGATTTCGAAAAATGACGAAACCTGGCAAAAACGCAAGGCTATAGCCTTACGGTATGGCACAGCATGCCGTTTTTTATCATTTTGAGGATTTTTGAGCATTTTCGAAAAATGTCGAAATTTCGAAAAAACGCATGGCTATAGCCTTGCGTCTTTTCATCATTTTGAGGATTTTCGAAAAATGGCAAAAAATGATGAAACCTGGCAAAAACGCAAGGCCATAGCTATATGGTATGGCACAGCATGCCGTTTTTTATCATTTTGAGGATTTTTGAGCATTTTCTAAAAATGTCGAAATTTCGAAAAACTGCAAGGCTATAGCCTTACGTCTTTTCATCGTTTTGAGGATCTTTGAAAAATGACGAAAAATGACAAAACCTGGCAAAAACGCAAGGCTATAGCCTTATGGTCTTGCACAGCATGCCGTTTCTCATCGTTTTGAGGATTTTTGAGGAAAAATCTCATTATTTCGAAAAAGCACAAGGCTATAGCCTTATGGTTTTTCATCGCTTTGAGGATCGTTTCGAGGGGAAAAGAAAGGGTGGGTGGGTGAATGCTTCAGATTTCACGGGGGATAGTTTCAAATTGCAGCAATACGTGCCAAAGGATGTGGAGTCAAAGGATTTGTATATCCACTACAAGGGCCCAATACGACTCCGTTGTACGGTAGGTAAAACATTTTCAGCTACAGATCCTCCAGTTGCCTCTATGCTACCATTGCAGGATGGGGATTGGCTCAGCTGTCTACACTACATGTACAGTAGTGGAGATTAAGAATGCAGTTTTGATGTAGCAGAGACATCATCAATATTGAATGAGGCCCTTGCCTGCCTGCCTCTCGCTGACAGCCTGGCTGTGAGCTGCTATAGCATCAGCGAGTGCTGGTTGTCTGTCCCATTTTTCTCCCTATCTCTCTGTTATGTAACACGTCATAGTGAGGCAATAGCCGGGTTTCCCTCCCGCAGATGCAGAGGAGTGGAGAAGCTAAAGAACAGGGAAAAAGGGAGATTTCAAATAAAGGACTCTGGCACTGTGGAGGTTTTAAGTGATCACCACAGAATGAGGTAGGTTAAATATAAGGCCACAACAATAATAACTAAAGGCAATGAGCCAATTACAGAAATTGGCCTTTTCTGTAGCAATACAGCCTCTTGATCCTTCATGGCTGAGTTATATCTTCCCTTGCCAATTACCAGCCATTATTGGAACAATGGTTCCAGACAGTGTGAGATTCGGATTATTTTCAACCTGGGTAAATGATGCACCACTTTGCATTTTTATCAAACAATTAATTTTGTAACCCATTTTCCACCTGGTGCCAATTCCCTAAACTGTAATCCCTCTGCCAAATTTGAGAGAGCAGTATGTATAGACCAGGATTACTGGTGTACCTATACCCTATAGTCCGACAGTCTGGGTTGTGGAATGGGAAACATGGTATAGTATTGCTTATTCGTTTAAAATATTTTCTATATACAAGCATGTATGCACTTGTGGACTGTGGACTGTGGACTTGTGGACTGTAAGTACTGATAACATTTTTGATGAAATTTAATGGTTGTTTTGAGCATTAAACAAACCTGTTGCTTAAACAAACTATTGCAATCTTTACTCATATCATGATTTAAGTAGTAAACGGTCACAACCTGGGCCAATGGTTTTGACCAAATGGGCCAACAGTGGCGACCGTTACTATCAACCGAACCATTTACTATCAGTCGCGGCCGCAACTGTTCTTCATCGGTTGCTAGTAAACCTTACCCTAACCCCGAACTCTAAACATAACCTCAGTAAAACCTCACACCTAAACCTAACATTAACCAACCCCACCGATAGGATACCGTCGGTGGGGTTATACCGTTGACCAATCGGTTGCAACCACCGGCTGCGAAATGACTCCTCCTGCCGATTTCATCCAAAACCGAATTATAACATCAGCAGACAACCTGCTCTGCTTTGTGAGTCAACAAGTGGGAAGCTGTTTTGTGACACCCAAACCACACTGTCCCTGTGACCTGCAGATGGGGTGCACACTGTAAGTAACAGCGTGTGTTGCTATTCATGGTGGGTGTTGTCATGACTGGCTTGCAGGTCTTATCCCTTTCTCCCCTTTAGTCCTGAGGTGCTCTGATGTACAGGCAGGACTGATAAGAGCATGTGTGACCCACTCTCTGCTCAGAGGCAATCTGTTGAGTTGGAACCACTGGCTTTAATGTGGCTGGTCAAGGCACAGGGTGGCGGCAGTGCATGATGTAGGGAGAACTGAACTGATCTAACAAACAGACTCTCAGCTCTCAGTGACCGTGGATGTTCCTTGGAGTGGAAAGTACTGTTACAGCTAGCGGCTGGCCTGTTATCTATGTATCAACTTTGGCCAATATGTTCAACATACAGTTTCTCTGTAGGTGTATATAACTATTCTTCATGTGGGACTAAGTACATTCATTCACATATGTGTTTCAATGAAAATAGATTTTCAGTATAAAAGAATAATAAGGTTTCTTGCCTACACTGTCATACAAAGTATACAAAGTAATGCTCAAACTCTGGCCCACAGTCCCGCCTGCCCGCCAATCTAATGTGTTTAATTTCCCGATTGGCACATATACAACTAGATAAGTGCCCCTCGTAGCACAGGTCTCCACCAGGCCAGATCAGGTTGTGGCCTCCTGGTGGCACTATAATAAGCCAATGTGAAAGGGGTGCCATTTATCGTTATGCCTGAATAATGGGAACTGAAGAAGGTACTTTGAACCAATGAAGGGTGCTAAGCACAAGCGGGGCCTTAAGATGGGGAAGGGGGTGACGTAGCAGTTGACGTATCGTCAACCCTGACCGATCAGGTTGGGGCCTCCTCGTGGCCTACTTGTACGTGAGCAGAGCAAGCTAATATGATGACATCACCTAAACCAGGCAATCGGGTGCCACCAGACCACCACCACATGACACTCCCATGCCTCTATTCATTTCAAAAGCCAGCCTGGGTTGGGTTATCCATGGCGAACTTCTTATCCTATCAGCAAGACCAACAGCCAATGTATTCACTGATTGGCCAACCAAATCCATTGCTTTGGCGCACTGACCAAGCTTGGAGTGGCATTTATGTCACTGTATCAATATATGTGGCTGCACAAAACACATTTCAGTTCCCTTACTGAGCAAGATTTCATCTGTCAACAAAATTGTGTCAACATTGTTGTGGTATCTTGAATGTTGTGTTGGACATTGTATCTTAAAGAAGGACCAAGGAGATCCTTCCATGCTGCTGTGGCAGTGGGGCATAAGGTGTATTCCTTTGGCGGGTACGGCAACACAAATGACAAGGATCAGATCGATGTACACATCTTCAACACAGTGTCTCTGCGCTGGAAGAAGTTGCCCCCAGTGAGAGCTGGAAGAGAATGCCACTCTCAGGTTCCCTCCAACTGTGTGTGTCACACAGCCGTGCTGATAGAACACACCATCTACATATGGGGTGGAATCATGAAATTTGATATAAGGGAGACTGGCAACATGTTTACCATTTCAGGGGAAAACTGCAACGTGCTCTATACATTTGATGTAAACACTCACGGATGGTTCAGGCCCAGGATTTCTGGAAAAGTTCCAATGGCAAGATGTGGCCACTCAGCCTGTGTTTTGGGTAAGGTCATGTATATCTTTGGAGGATTCAACCTGCGGTCTGGGCGCACCAATGACATCTACAAGCTGGATACCACAACGATGGTCTGGTCTTTAATTGACAACAGAGGCACAGCAGATGCACTGCCACACGTCTCAGACTGTCACTCTGCCACCATCATTGGGACAAAGATGTTTGTATTTGGGGGCCGAGGGTACCAGGGCAAGATCAACTTCAACAACATCAGAGTGTTTGACACAGAGACCAACTACTGGCTGAGTACGCCTTTTGCACAGCTCCCTCCTGAAGGACATAGGGATCATCCTTCATCACAGCTCCTTCCAAAAGGCCATGGAGATCATCCTTCATCACAGGTTCTTCCAGAGGGCCGCAGGGATCATTCCTCAGGGGATCACACATCAGAACAGCCCCTTCCAGAAGGAAGTAGAGACATTCTTTCTGCTCAGCCCCGTCCACAAGGACGCGGGGATCATTCAGCCTTTGCGTACAACGGAGAGTTGTACATATTTGGCGGCGATAACTCGCGTCTGGATGGAACATTCAATGACCTGTGGAAATTCAATCCAGAGACATTTGCCTGGAAGAAGGTTGAGCCCAAGGGAAAAGGTCCATGTGGCGTCACTAGCATGTGCTGTTGCATGGTTGGAGATCGTATTATCCTCTTTGGAGGCTACACACCCGATGACCTGTACATCTTAGACCTAAGTCCTAGTTTGAAGACTTTATGTAAGCTAGCCGTTAACAAGTACGATGTGGAGTTGTCTGGACTCCCACATGACATCAGGTGGGAATTGGCAGCCCAGAATGGTAATGGTGTAGAAGAAGTTAATGGGATAGAGGAAGTTAATGGGATGGAACAATTTACAGGTATAGAACAAGTTACAGGCAATGGAACAGAAGACAAAGAAAGGAAAAGATTGGGATGACCTAAAAAGGATCCCTTCATTCAGATGGTAACGAAAGCGGGCCACGGGAATGTGATCCGTGATATTCATCAGAACTAAGGAGCATTGCAAAGAACAGGAATTACCACCACTGAACTGTGCAAGGCAGAACATGCCTGCAAAAGAGAAGACATCCGAGAATAGAAAGAAACTTCTTCTGGGATTGACTTTAGGAAACATGTTTGCAAAGTAGAAGAACTGAGAGCAAAAGTGGAGACCTTTGTTTTTGTAATTTTTTAAAGATTATTATTATTTTTATCTTTTGTCTGGAAAAGATTTATTTTTTCCATGCTGTAACATAAAGAGTATGTGATAACTGATAAAGTTCTATTTTTAATCTTCGTATCCAGGGGCAATGATCAACACAATCCCTTTTTTATGTTTATTCCCTGTGCCTTTGTGTAGAGTTTTTGCATAATACAGATCCACACTTTTTTCGTGTGACTTTTCTACGTTTTATTTTATTGTGGAAGTCGATGCGGCTGTGATGCTATACACAAATTTTGAGTCAAATATGTCATAAATATGTTGTATAGGACAGAAACCATTGCATGCCATTTGCGATTTTGTGCACAGGGCCCTTCACTGTAATCTGTCCCTCCTTCCATTGTGATTCACAAACACTCAAACATCTAAGTAAAAACAGCACAACAAACTATAGACACATCTCCTATTATATATACTGTATATATTTATATATATTCATATTCATATGTTTTCGTATAAATGTTTCTGAAAGGCAAAGGAAGAGTGTCTTGTGCAGGTAATAAGTTCAAGACTGAATTGAACTGAATTAACTCCATAACACATTGAAAGAACTATATTTCTAAAACTAAACGATTTATTTTCAGGCAAACATGTTCACCATAAGATTAACCTAAATAGGCCTGAATGCGGTTTCTAAATTTAAGTATGTACGTTGTAGGACAAGTATAGCATGCCAAAGTTTATGCTATTGACATTGAAGGTATTTAAGTTAAATAACTCAGAAACTACAAAACATTTCGATGTAAAAAGTTCCAGCATGTCTCCCCAGTAAGCTGAATTATGAAGTATGAATGGAACATGGTTAAACAACATTGACAATTTAGGCGATTTACAATTTAGGTATTTAACAGACACTGCATGAACTAAAAGTAGTGTGAATCTTACATAGATAAATCATAGATAGACCGCCCTGGCGCCCTCCCCTTATCAACGAGTCGCAACCTGTCGAAGAACTGTAAATGCCAGGTCGGTAGCCGATGTGACGGAGACTACAACTGCTGTTGAAGAACTGTTGCAGGATGGCTCTGGTAGTGTGAACAGAGCCATCAAGTTGCAACATTGAGGGGGAGACATGAAGCAAATGCGTAAGCATAGCGGGCACAAGTGAAACGATCAGTTCATGATCATCGACCGTTGACACATCGAATTACTCCGATTATTTGTTTGATAGCACTTTAAAACCAACAATTTCAAGCATACATGGCCACCTAAGCTGAGCCTAAATAGGTTTGAATTGGGTTTCTAGGTGAACTAGCATGCCAAAGTTTGTCCTATTGCCATTAATTTTCATAAAGTTTTATAAATATAGTGCTTTACAATTTGAAGGTCATCTTAATTAATTGTCATTTAGCTGACTTTCGTAAGTGAATTGGACTTTCAGTTCATACTTTAATCATGTGCGTTGTAGTTTAACAATATATTCACATTCACCTGTGGCATTATAATGATGCCCAAAGCCCACATATGTACAGTATCAAAGATATCAAAAATGTGATTGTCCCGATACTGAGGCCCCGAGAAAGTGGGAGCTTTGAAATAGTGGTGATAGAGTTACTCACAGTTATACAGTGTTTAAGAATAGGTGGGGTTTTCTTGTATATCCTACTACTGACGTTTGAAAATAATGTATTTGGGGTTTGAGTTGGCAGGTATACAGTATTTTTAGGGAACTATCATGTGATCTACCTGCACAGCCTGCATGATCTACTGGGAGATCACAATCTACCTTTTGGGCACCCCTGTGCTACAGAGACACATGCTGACAATTAATGATCACTATGTATTGTATTCTCTTAGCATTCTTTGTAGAACTTTGCTTTCCTTTTCCTTCCAGTGCATTTGATGGCAGGGACCCATGATATAGAGGCTCTATAAAATAGAGGCCATCCAGTGAGTCACTGCCAGGTCCACCAGGACGTTAACAGTGAAATAGTGAACAGCTAGCCTTTTAGGTATTTGCTGCGGTTCTATTCATCATTTACTGAAGTTACAGAAAAATGAGGCTGCATGGAGGTGTGATGTGATTGTCCAGGAAGAAAGAACACCCATATTTTCATGACAGGCTTTTTTGGTCATGTCCATGGCGTCATGACTACAAATCAAAAAGAAGGAAAAAAAAAAACATGCTATTGCGCATAAAACACCAGGAGTGTGTGTTCCTGTGTGTTCCTGAATAATAGTCATTGAATAAGGTCTGGTTGCAAAAGGGATGAAGTGGCAATTTGATACATTTCAAGGAAATCCATGTTTTCCGTTTTGTGGCCCAAAATGTTTTGCCGTTGGAGTACTCAGCATGCAATGAAGATTATGCACATGGTGTTAGGTGTTGCTCATCAAATTAGAGTGTTGCCACTGTGGGGGCTAATTATATCAAGTGCTGTGTGTGAGAATGGCACATAGCGCACAGCACCTTAAACTAAATTTATACACCGTTGCTCGAGTAGGTGGTTTACCAAATATTACAGATTTTCATTTCAAGATATTGCTCATGCGTTGACAGTGTGTACATCTGTGATTTTGGGTAGGATGGACTGTATATTAGGTTTTATTCTGAGGGAAGTCAGAGGCAAAATTATAAATAATCATCATGCAGCACAAAAAAAAATCATTTGAATTTAAAAACAATTGTTTCTTGCTCAGATAACCCAATGAGCAGATTGGTTTATAACACTTTAAATGAAACAAGAATTAAATCAAGTAATTTTGAGGCAGACTAGAATATCAAATAAATCTTTATATTAGGGATGTCAACCAATTAAAATATTTAATCATGAATAATCACATGATTGTCTATTGTTAATCGCAAATTATTCACATTCATATTATTTTGGGGACAAAGTCGAGTTGCTAAGTGAGCAACATGAGCCCAAAATGGGCTCTACTCGTGGGCTCTCACATGTAGTATAAAAGCAATGCAAGTTTATTTGTATAGTACATTTAAACAGCAATTCAAATCCTTTACATGAAATCTTAAGCACGAAAAAAAAGAAACATGTTATTACAGGACATTTAAATTCTGTAAAAGTATAACATTTAATAAATCATCTATATCCTTAATCTGATGGAGGGAAGGCATGTAATGTCTGTGATGTAGATGCATAAGTTTGTGATGCTGGCGCAAAACCAGAGTGAAGTCAGTCTGCGCCTCTGAATTTGTGACATCCTGCTGACTGTGGCATCAAATCTGACAAGACTCATGACTTATTGTGAATCCTAAAGTTCAAATTAGCCTACCTGATGTGTCTCTCTCCTATGTATGGTAAGACCTAAAAATAATCAAACATATAACCACATGTATTGCTTTAATACACTGACCTGGTCAGAAAGAGCATGGTTGGCTCCGCAGACAATTTACAGTAACCGTAAAGTCTGCCCATATGGTAAAAACATTATATGTGAACTCTTGAATGTGGCCCCTTTCATATAAGAGAGCAAGTTAATAGTATTCCATTGTGAAGTGAAAAGTGATTTCACTTTTGTCAGATATCACCCAATTTTTTTTTTCTGTTAAAATGCTCTATTATAAGGTGTGGAAACCATATATGGAGTTTCCCCCCTCCCCCGCGTTAGCAGAGGAGCTAATAAAAGTTCCCCAGGTGGTGGGTGAATTCTCCTCCAATCAGGATCGAGCAGCAAGTTCACATAGTGTAGCTACTGTTGGACGCCCCTAGTGCACCAGGCTGGTACTACACGATGAATTTCACATCACTTACCCTACCTTTAACTTAAAGGTGAACCATCAGCTTATCATCCTAATGTGGCCTATACCTTTGTACACCCCACACACGCACACACGCACACACACACACACACACACACACACACACACACACACACACACACACACACACACACACACACACACACGTGCGCACGCACACACACGCGGCAATGACGCAAAAAAAGAGTAAGAAAGCCAAACATCATTTAAAATTAAATCTTAATATAAACATTTTATTTAGTGCATTTTGTGTATACAACAAATAATAAACAATTGGAAGGTACCAGACAGCCATGTCAGCCTGTCGTGTTTTTTTGTTTGTTTGTTTTTGTTTTTAGTTTTTTTGTTGTTTTTTTGTTTTGTTTTGTTTTTTTAGATTTTGTTGTTGTTTTCAAATCAGATTGATCCTGGAAATTGGAACACATGATCCAACTTGGGTTAATACACATAGCCTACATCATGCAGCTCTAGACCAGAATCCCCTGCCTTCTCCCATGCAACAGATATTCACCCAATAAAAACCACCTCCTGAGGAGACTCATGACAAAGAAAGCCTCCCCGAAGCATGTGCCAATAAAGAAGCTGAAGGGAAAGAGTACATAGCCCACAAAAAGGGTCCTTTTTGTACACAATAATTGTGTAATTGTACATGCCCTGTGCAAGAGAGGGAACGTTTTATTTTCTTTCTTTTTTTCTTTTTCTTTAAGTATTTTTTTTCTCTTTTTTTGCACTTTTACAAATGACATTACCTATAAAATGTTAAGCCACCTAAAATTCCACAGTATTCATTTCATTAAATATAGAAAATTGTCACCACGATAAGTTACTCAAACACATAATAGAGATTCCTTGGAAGGATCGGACACCATATATTCCTATATGGCGGACAAAATCGGCCGATAATGGTCGACAACGAGACGAGAAGGGGTGGGGTGGGGGTATGGAGTATGTCACACAAACACGGGGGGAGGTGAAGGGACACATCTTGGGCTAGGGACGTACTGAGACATGGTGTGATACAATAGAAACATTAGGGAACGTTGGGGTACACACTGTCATTGTGTACCTCTGTCTGAGAACGTACAGTATATCAGCAGAATGCACTGACTAGACCACCAAGCAGGTTGCCAACTTCCACAGGCTTGAAAAGAAAAGAAATCATCCATTTTCCCACTGATCCTCTCACATACTTGATATTGTTTCTATGCCTCATCAAAAATGTGCGATAAGAAATAAAAAATAAACTCCCGGCTGTGCCTCTATACTGCATACTGGCTTGGTTTTTTGAACGGCTTAAAGGGAACACTCTTTCAGTTCTGTCTTTGGTGTGCTGGAACCCCTTTCAATGGCGGAAACAGCAACAAAAACACAAACACTGAGGAAAGGACGATGGGAGGATTACAACATTGTGTGTGTGTGTATGTGTTGGAGGGAAAGGGGTAACAAAAACAATAAACAAATAAAACATTTTCAGCTAATTCCCCAAGAATAAAAAACAAAATAAAAGCAAGGTTGCAGCTGTGGCATCTCAGAAAGAAATAATGATAAACAAAACGAAACAAGCAAGAGCCACGCTGTCCCTCGTACTTCAGATCAGCTTGAACATAGGCTTTGTTTTCCCATGCTAGAGAGCTCAGTCTCTGAGCGTCGTGTGCACTAGAATGCAGGAGAGCTACCGTCTGGCTGGCTGGCCTGCTGCAGCCCCAGCAGGGCTGGGATGCGCTGGCACCAGGGAGAACATATGTATCGTATTCGCAGAAGCTTGGATGAGACAGAGGACCGGAGGTGGGTGTGGGGGTGAGGGGGGCACTCTACGGTTACCGTACCTCTGCAGCCATATGACAGGCTGCCTTTGAATGCCCACCTGCTTGCCTGCCTGTCTCCCTGTCTGTCTGAAATGGTTGGTGACAGTGACGTAAGCAAACATTATGTTATTGTCCATTTCAAATAAATGATAAGAATAATGAAATAATAATTATTCTAATAATACTAAAGATGAGCTAAATGGCCGTGTGACCAATGGAAGAAAGGTCTTAAAAGTTTTAAAGTCGAGAATGGCTAATGTTGGACTATTGATGTTGTGTCGAGGACGAAAGAAAGATTGCCTCAAGATGGTTACCTAATCATGATCAGTGGTTGCGTGTAGGGTGGTGCATGAGAGTGTGATTGTTGTGTTGTGTGTGTGTGTCCATGCACGTGTATGCGTGTGTGTGTGTGTATGCGTGTGCTGTCATAGCTAATCCCGAACTGCTGACTGGAGACAGAAGTCTGCTTAAATTGACGCTCTGCTGGAGGTAAGGTTTCTTTGTCGTTCTGCCCGGCGGCCCGTGCGGCGGTGGCAGGCCCGGCTACGTGGACTCATGCTGGCTCACAGCCTTGCCCCCGTTGAGTGCAGCCGAGGCACTCCGGCTCTTGGTGGGCGTGCCGCTGCCAGAGCGGGAGAACTCTGTCAGGTCGTGGAGGGATGGCTCTCTGTACATGGCCACTGTGGAAACACAGGAAGGAGAAGACGTTGTAAACATGGATGAAGTTTGGGACAGAATAACTGGGTCCAGGCTGCTCTAAAGTCCCCTGCATTGGTGGTGCTCTTGTGTCATCAATTTGGCAGGGTTTGCTGAAGTGAATTGAAAATCTTTACCCATACTATAACTAAGGAAATGTCTGTTCGAATGAATGAATGAATGTCTGAAACAGGTGTAGCTCTGCGTTGGCACCACCAATCCACTTTTCACACAGCCGTTCACCATACTATTATGAAGAGAGTGACGGAGCCCTTTTTCCAAATTAACACATCCTTGATTAATAATGAATTTATTTGTGCATGACAATTTCCCCATACGGGAAGCGACCCGCCCCCTACCTTACACACGTCACCGGCTGCCACATACGCCCATACATCTCTCTCTCTCTCAAGCTGGATAGTAACATTAACACCACGGCACGCTCGACCCTCTGAAAGTGTTTTGACTTTCGACAACAACATGGAATATAACTATATAATCCACCATGATGATAAGGGAGGAGAACAGCGCTGACTCTCGCATAGACATGAGTGAGACGGTGCACAACGACTACGACGAATCGCCGATCCCCCTGCAGCCTCTCATTTCCTCAATCACTCAGTGGTTACTGCAGCGCAGCTACTCACAGAAAAAACATATCCTCGATGATCTGCCTCTGTCTCGCAACGGGTTGGATACGCGACTGCTGTTCCCCTTCGACTCCACACTAATGGCTTAATTAAGTGGTTTTCAATCAGTGGTCCGGGGACCACCAGTGGTGCTTCAGAAGATTCCAGGTGGTCCCCAGGCCAACTTTTGCTATGCGTGTGTGTGTGTGTGTGTGTGTGTGTGTGTGTGTGTGTGTGTGTGTGTGTGTGTGTGTGTGTGTGTGTGTGTGTGTGTGGTCTCAGGGACCACCAGTGGTCCCTGAGAGCATTCGAAGTGTTCCCCAGGCTAAATGATGGAAAGTTGCTTAACCAGATGTAACTCTATACGCAGATCATGCCACAAAGACCACACAGCATAGCTTCGGCTGGCACACAGCGCCAAAGATTAACAAAAAGATCGAGCAAATATCATAAGCCTGGAGGGCCACAACACTCTGCTTGGGCTCACTGATTGTATTTGTGCTTGATATGGAATGGCTTTAGCTGTCTGTCTTGTGTGTCTTTCTGTGCATGTCTAATCTTGCAAATCAATCTGGACTAATCAGTGCCAAAAAGTGTATGAAGCTGTTTTCACTGCAACAGAAAGCCATTATACATTCAGGAGTGTCTGGTGCTTTAGCTTTGCTGTCTGTGCACACCACATCGCATTCAGCAGATTCTGCATCAGTCTCTGGTTTCAGGATACTACAGTCAACATCCTTTTGCCTAGGATGCTGTTTGATGTCCGGCCCACGGGGAGCATGTGGCTGAAACAGCGAACCCGACACTGCAGAGGGGCCCTGCTTTGCCTTGCATTTCTGGTACTGCCGGCAATACACAAGAGCATTCCATATGTACACATGCCAATCAAAGGCAGGACTTCATCGGGAAATGCCTGAGGATCGATACCAGGCTTGTTAGCGATGGTGTTAAGCAATTATAACTTTGGCGCTGACTGACCCAGGGGTCAGGGTATCACCTCAACAAAATTGCTGCTGGCAACTAGTCGACTGAATTTCTCTATTTTTCTACATAAGGCACACCAGCACACAATTACCCCGTCACAGGTGCTTAACGGTATAGTAGGCTAAGTGATTCCACTTAATTCAAATATTATTCTTTTTGGCTAATCATCCCTACTATTGTTTCAGTTTGGATGAGAGGGGCTTTCTTCCCTTGATGCATGTGTTGTTGGCCTGATGTGCCTCCCATCACTGTAGTGTGTGCATGTGCACTTCTTGTTACTGGGAGACCCGGAGGGTTTTCCAAATCATCCATATCACTGGATCTTTACAGGTGCCTGCTTGCCAGCTGAGATGCACTCTGTGCATTATAGGGCATTGGTTTTCAACCAGTGGTCTGGGGACCACCAGTGGTCAGAGGGTTCCAGGTGGTGTCCAGCTAAATGTGGAAAGTTGGTTAACCAGATGTAACTCTTTGAGAGTGTGAACATGAAACCAAATGAAACATGTTTACACACTCAAGAGTTAAAATATTCGTCATGTGAATTAGCCCAAGTCTAAGTCTGTTTTGGTTCTGTGGACGAAAACAAAATAAATCTTTAGCTTTGGGGTCTGTAGGGCTAAAATGTCAACAAATGGTGGTCCGGGGCTCAAATGCTGAATAAATAGTGGGTCCTGTTCTATGAAAACGTTCTACGGGGCTGCATTGGTACATGACACATGCTGAAGTCGCTTGCCACCTGCTCACTTGGCCTCACAGGGCTTAAAGAAAGATGAGAGGCAAAGTGATGAGGGTTAGAATGAAAATCTGTGGCTCATAGAGACTTGTGGACTAGAACCAGTGGGGGAGCAAGGAGTGGCAGGTGGAGATGGTGTTGCCAGCGCAGAGACAGCTCTCTAATTGGTGCCCTGTTAACACCACCGCATGAGAATCTTTATGAGCTGTCTCTGTCTCTCTTGTTCCTTTCCTTCCTTCATTCGTTCAGTCATTATTTTCTCTCTGTTTCTTCTTTCTGCGGCACTGTATAATGTGAAGCTTGAGTAGGATACAGCGGCTGTAAAAAAAAAGAAATCTTTGGATAATAGCACAAAAATGCTCTCACTGAATTTATTTCTCCTTGCTTATCGCCTGCATAAATGTGACATTCATTTTGATATAAAATACACAAATGGTCGAAGAGCAAAAATCTGATATTTCTCCCAGGCATGACCATTCTCCTCCGTCTTTGATCTCCCCTTATTATTCTCTCAGTTTCGCCTTCCCTTCCCATTTCTCTGTGCAGAGCCATTCTCTGGCTATATTGCTCTGAAGGGTGTTGAGGCCCCCCAGATAGCCTGTTAAATGGAAGTGAAAAGCTATTTGGGATTTCTGAGCGCAGTTGCGGATTGGTAATGAAGCCAGAGCTTGAGGAGGCTACAATACGATGCGCGTTTCACCACAGAGCTGGCAAACAGGACATGAGTTTGACCAGCATAATGAATGTGACCCCTGCTTTCGCTTAACTCTTTTTCTGCTGATCTGTTAGCATGATGTAGTTAAACTAGTAGTTTAAACTAGTGAACTAGTAGTGTCCACTTGAAGAGAATAACGTTATAACACACACACACACGCACGCACGCACGCACGCACGCACGCACGCACGCACGCACGCACGCACACACACACACACACACACACACACACACACACACACACACACACACACACACACACACACACACACACACACGCACACACACACACACACACACACGGTACAGAAATGATGTATGGTGAGGGTGACTATTATATCAAGTGACATACAGGTACGTAGTGATATTTTACTACTGTGTTAGTAAGTGATGTGCACTTCAAGAATGGGGTAAGAACATGAAAGGAGACAAATATGACAGGCTCGATTATAGTGAACTGACAGAAACTGCCTGCTGCCTTCATTGGTTGAATGACTAACATGTGTTTCTATAGCTAGCGCTCCCTTTACACCCACCTACAGATTCTCCTGTGTCCGTGGCTTTCATCTGGCTGAAGTGAAAACACACCCTCTCCCTCTCTTCCATTGTTGCTGACAGGTAGGTCTGCATCTTGTTGGGAGATGAAAAGGTCTGCAGTCTTTTCTAACAGACTGCAGACCCAGTGCCTTGCTCCCCTGCTCTCCTACCATTATTGTTCTCCTTTCTCCATAACCACATGTAACCACCAGGAACAAGACCGGAATGGGTGGGGGCTGAAATGCCTGTGAAATGAAATGCCTCGCTGCTTCTATTCAAAGTACAGAGCTTTATCAGTTGTACTGCTTCTGTTTCGACGCTTGCTGCGACGCTTGCTGGTTCCACAGCTTTTGCATCAGTGGAGTGTGAACAAGCTGTATGTCTGAAAGCATTTGATGGCTTGGTCGCTGCCATGACTCAGAGGCTGAGAAAGAGCAATTCAATCAGCCTTTAGAGACAAAATACCCACAGAGCTACAGTACAAAAGTGAACGTAATTAGTCCCTTTCCACCACTGACTAGCGAATTCTACAGGTTTCCAGGGTGGAGGTTCAGGAGGGTCAGGATTTGGGGAGTAGAGGCCTGCATCGGGAACGGGAGCCTGTGGGACCCGACGCAAAATGTTGCGGCACGGGCGGTATGAAAATGCCGGCGGGAGAGGGAGCATACTCCTGCAATCAACCACATGATGCAGAGCTTATATAACCACAATATATACCAAAATATGCACGTCCGAGGAGAGTGTTCCATACTGCGCTGGACAATGATCAGGCATGTTCCCAAAGCAAACTGCATGAAAGAGCGCACCCAGAGCACCCACAGCTGTCATTCATTAGTAGCCTGATTGACTTGATAGAGGAGTTTGTTTTCCTCATTTATTGCGACGGATTCCCTGCCTCTTTGCTCTTCCCTGTGTGCGGCTGCTGCGTTACATGGTCACTCAGCAAACAATGTGAAACAGAACAGGACAGGACAACAGAACAGAATTGGACAAGATCACTACAAATACTAGGCACGCAATTCTTTCTCTCTCTGATATACCACTATATATTGCATATTAAGCATAATAGGGCCGAGCTATAATATTTGTCCAGTCGTTTCCAGTCGTTTTGTTTTAGTGGGACTAATCGATAAAAATGTGGGATGTTGCGGGACTAAATGGGGCCTCTTTTTTGTTGCGGGAGGGAGCGGCAGACAGCCGATCGTCGCAGGCGGTCAAAAATAACCAGCAGGTATCAGCTTTGACAATTAACTCATTCTGTGCCCTTTGGAGGCCGCTGGTGAACACTATGCTACACTGCCTCCCATAAAGGAAACGGAACCATCCGTTGGTCTCCATTGCACATGTCCGTTTCTTTTAATTCCATGAATCAGTGTGGACTCCACCATAGGGGTATTTGTGTCCTATGCTCTTTTTTACATCCTTGACCATTATATGAAGTGTCACCTTAACCTTTCGGGTTCATGACACAGGATGTTATTATAGCAATAGCAATAGCTGCTTCTCTTTAGCTGTTACTATAAACTCATGGATGTCTGTATGGTTACGACATTATGATGCAAAAGCTATCTGAATATAGGTTGCACGTCTTGGCTGGACACCGATGAAATGGTTGTTTTTAACACTAGCCAATGAAGGGGAATAATAATAAACACACTGTCACAGGAGACCAACGGAAGGCTACAAGGTAAACAAAGCACTGGCGTGACGATCAATAATCAATGTCTAACAGACATCTAAGTACGATTCCGAACGCAAATTGTAGCATGTGCATCTATAGATTAGCTAGCTATAGCTTCCCTATGTTTAAGATAGCAAAAGATGTTAATTCTATGTTGATTTATGGTCATAATTATTGATTTTTGGTTGAGATCGACGATTGATGTTGGATCAACCTTCAAACAATCGTCCAATTCTAGACAATCATCCAGTATTGAAAAGATGACATTGAATCAATGTTGTTTAGTGATCTAATTTTAATGGTTGAAATGCCAATGTCTAACCAACGTTGAATCTACAGATGCTGTTCATCAACCCCCCACCCCTCCTCCTCCTGTTCAATTAAACGTCACTAACAGAAGTGGACTGGTCCAATTCCCCCCCTCTTTTTTTAAACGAGTGGTATGTCCCAACTGCCAACCACACACGGAGGCTCAGGAGTTCAGTTTGTTTTGATGGAGTTTTGCTACTGCTTCTTTCTCTGCAAAACCGAAATACTACTCTACCCTGAGCACTTTTGCAGTAAGTTTGAAATTTTTTACTTTTATCATAAATGTGTTTACTGGAAGAATAACTCCATTGTGTTGTGCTTATGCTGCAGGGCAGGCTGCAACTTGATAGATAAATGTGTGAAATATTGATGAATATTCGCTATGATATCCTTATTATTGTAACTCAACGAGTGTACAAGTGGGTCTGTATGGTTTCAGTGTGTGTTCTTAGACATATAAGCATTACGTTAATTAATATTTCCATGTGTTTTGAAACCTTTCGATGTTTTATTATTATTTTCCTGTTGCTGTACGAGCTATAGGCGCTAAATCAAACAGACCAATCGCGTGCTTTGGTACTGAATGATGTCGTGCGAGTGAGCCAATCAAAAGAGTGCGCATTGGATGACTCTTACCGAACAAGAAACGGTACATTGAGGGGTAGAATCTGACCCAATGCCATTCGAATAGAATGGGTGCGGGGCTTGTTTCTTTCACAAAATGGCCGCGCCCATTTGTCCCAAATGAAATGCAACCAAACGACACGTTCGCATCAAAAGATGAATTAAATAATGGAAACTATAACTCTTCGTGTACATAAGTTTGGCGCAGGGGACGGCAGGTAGTTGTGGTTAATGTAATAAGTAGGCCTTAGGAAATAATGTCTCCCTTGCTTTATTTCCATTCTGAACCACAACGGGAATATATGTTTTGGTTACATCTGGTATAGTCTACAAGCCAGCCCATAGAGCCCCATTGTAAACCAGGCATTTAGAAAATGGTGTTAGAAATGTCGAGTAGGGGGTCCCCTTCCCTGTTCTATGCAATGGAACAGGGCTAGGGGTCCCCCAGCATGTAGAAACTGATGTTACAAATGTTGAGTAGGGGGTCCCCTTCCCTGTTCTACGCAATGGAACAGGGCTAGGGGTCCCCCAGCATGTAGAAACTGATGTTAGAAATGTCAAGTAGGGGTCCCCAGCACAGCATGTAGAAACTGATGTTAGGAATGTCCCTAGTGTATAACTCGAATAGCAGTGCAATTATTTACAAGTACAGCTAAAATAATAACTCTGCGCGGCCTGTGTATGTTGGTTTCCCTGGTATTGATGCAATGCATTTGATTTACATTAGTAGTTTTGGAACTGATCACTGCTACAGTAAAGTGTGTGTGTGTGTGTGTGTGTGTGTGTGTGTGTGTGTGTGTGTGTGTGTGTGTGTGTGCGCACGCGCACGTGCCATTATAGCAGCAAAAAATGAGCAACCTTAATTTGAAAAATAGCCCAAAAAAATACATTTTGAATAACATGCCAACTAAAATGTTGTAGGTCAGACCCCAAAATCCAGCCAGTCTCATAAGATGCTGAAGTCTGGGAAGTCTCCAGCTGTGCAGCCCAGGCCTAGAGCCTACAGTTACTGGTATGTTGCTATTAATGTTAGAATGCCAACTGGATAACCGTTGAACATGATTTGTAGCATTTCAAATTCTTGCTCTGGTTTACCTTTTAAGGTTCATTGGATGCATGAGTTACAGCTATTTAGAAGAGTTGCAGACTCCTGATTTAAATAGCAGTAAGTGAACTTGTCTTGGTGTTCTTGTTGGAGCTATCATGCATGCAACAGCATACACACTTTACAATGCATATGCATAGCAATATGAACACCAGTCAATCCCAAGCCTTCATGACTTACAATTAAAGTCACAAAATGAATAATGCATGTATAGTTGTACATGATACATTTATATGGCGTACTCTATATACAATAGTTGCTAATAACTTCAAAGTTTGTATTTCTAACCGTGTGTTTCAGCTGAGATGCCAGGTTTGGCTACAGCCCACAGTGCTCAGTACCACCAGCTGCAAGCCCCACAGCAGCTCCAGGATCCACCACTGCAAGTGCAGCAGCTGCAGGATACACAGAAGCCTACTACAAGCAGTGGTATGATACTGTATATGTTTTGAGAAATGGGCATAGAGCTCCTTTTTTGATTATGACATAATTAGTTAGTTTTACATTTCCATTTTTTCTACAAAGCTGTCAGGATACAGCCCTGGTAATATACTGCACATCATCAACACATGTCAAACTCCCAAGGGCTATAGGCACACAAGTGTGTGTGTGTGTGTGTGTGTGTGTGTGTGTGTGTGTGTGTGTGTGTGTGTGTGTGTGTGTGTGTGTGTGTGTGTGTGTGTGTGTGTGTGTGTGTGTGTGTGTGTGTGTGTGTGTGTGTGTGTGTGTGTGTGTTGTGTTTTTCTTCTCTGTATATTTATTTTCTCTCTCTTTTTTCCTTTTCCCTTTAGACTTCAGAGGGTACCACCAGTGTGATGATGATCCAGTGCATTCGAGGCCTAGTCATGGTTGCAATGGTATGTGAATGTTACCTAACATTTGTAGACATTTTCTGATTTGTTTGTGTGAGGTTAGATCTCTATTGGATGATTACCTATTTGTTTACTTCACGCCATTGATTAAGCACTTTAGTTTGTACAGTAAGAGTTAATTTATATAATATTGCTTAAGACATCAGAGACTTGTTTCCATTGTGTTTTTTTTTTTCTCACTTAATTATTTTCATTTTCATTTTTTTATCATTTTGGCTGAAGTGCTTGTGGTGGTTCAGGACCTGTCATGAGATGTGAAGTTTATGAAGAACGTGTTGGAGGAGACCATCTTCAACAACCCCAGAAACCCATGTGCTCCCTTTCTCAAATCAACAGGACAATGACAATGAGGCAGAGTCGTTACTGAAGGAAGAATCACATTGAAAGATGGTAATTTGACAGACTGAATTGCAATTCATCAAATGTAGGTCATTTCAGTCAGTGTGGCCTTGGTTGTTTACCTCAGGGGAAAATATGTTTAGCCCTTTAGCTACTTGAGCACAGATTCTAGGATACAAGTTCAAATCATGCCACAGAGCTTGTAGATTTGCTGCTTATTAAGCGCTTTGAAATTGTTCAGATACAGTTTACGTATGGACATGACTAAAATTAGGACAAGAGGCTTACTGTAGTTTAACACGGTTATTCCAGCCCATGTCTGCCAGTTGGTTGCTCGTTGTTAAAAAAAAGTGCTGTTATGCTGTTTCTAATTCAGTGCCTTCATTTTCTTTTCTCTGATTTACATTGCTCGCCTGGTTATGGTAGGAGGCACCATTTCAGAGAACATGATCAGACGGATGTTGGCGACTTCCATGACCAACGGGCGGGCCAGTGGATGCAATTGGGCTGGAAAGAGCGACAAATGGTGTGGAGAAAAGAAGGCTTTCAAGAACACAGCACTACAACAATGCATGTTTGGTGAGCTTCCTTGCCTGCAAACTACTTCATAATTTTAGGGTGTGAGGCATGACTGCTGTTGATTCAGACTATAATGGGGGGTATGCATGGGACATGACTTGGAAGTTATGCAGGAATTGAATGCCTAATCAAAACACAAATTTCTGCCCT
This sequence comes from Benthosema pterotum, assembly GCA_039105355.1. Taxonomy (NCBI): domain Eukaryota; kingdom Metazoa; phylum Chordata; class Actinopteri; order Myctophiformes; family Myctophidae; genus Benthosema; species Benthosema pterotum. The sequence goes on along the minus strand of CM076984.1, from coordinate 24,014,456 downwards.
TGATAGCCCATCCATCTAAACTAGCCTGGAGACCAGCCCAAACTACCACAGGAACAAAAACCCTGGAACTCAATATGGACCAATCAGAGCCCACTGTTAACCCTAACCCTTTGGCTTTGACTTGTATTTGGAATTTGTTTGGGACTGCTCCTGGGAAATAAAACTTCAACACAGTTCCAGACTATGCTCAGTGTGTTGTACTGTATCTAGGCATACAGTAGGGACAGAATTTAAATCCAACTATTACAGTATATTGCATCCTCTCTGCTCTTTATGTATAAAATGCAATAACTTAATAAATGTTATCTTGTAATAAAGTGGTGTATGATTCTAACAAGAAATTGTACCTTCCTCCCTCCTATTTGTCTCTTTGTCTTTCAGTTGCTGTTCGCTCGGCAGATTGACCCAAAGCTCACTGAAAAGGACTACTGCGAAACGGTCATGCAGTGGCTGCGTTATGCGCTAGATCAGGACGGATGCATCCCACAGAGTGCCCCAAACCCAGTTCAAGCGGCCCCATGGAGTGTTACAAACCCAGGTCAACCAGCCCCATCTGAAAATATGTAGTCCCAGGGAATTGACTTTTTTTTAACCCTTTTTATATTATTCTCCCAATTGGTTGACATGGGGAGGAATCTCCCTGTGGTGTTGTTGCCAGAACAACACCACGGATGCCGTCTCCGTGCCAATGTTGATTTGGATTCATCTTCCTGGCTGCATTCATTCTGCAGTGATTGGATACAATTGGTATCCCAACTTGAAAATTGCATTTTCTGTTTAATGAAACAGCTGAAGAGACTGGAAACAAAGCCCCAATACCTATAGACCTGCGCACTGACATCACCAGCCCTGTTCCACTAGTGGATTCCTCATTCATTTTCCTCATAGACTTTTAGAAAATGGTTAATAAAAACACGATCGCGTTGGGGCAAAGCCAACTCGGGTCGTGACAAATCATGACAACAAGCACAATATCGTCATATAATATCTAATTAGCAAGAAGTAGACTTTTTGTTTCGTTTTTCATCTTAGAAATTATTTAATTTTTCCAAAAGTTTGTGTGTGCCATCATGATTCGTCACGACCCGAGTTGGCTTTGTCCGCGACGTAATCGTCTAAATATAAATTCTTTTTGAAAAGTCTATGAGAAAAATGAATGGGACAGGGGCGGTGACGTCACTGCGCAGGTCTATAGAAATGATGAGTACTAGGGGTGTCTTGATACTGTATCAATATCGGAAAAACGTATCGGATCTGTCGTATTGCCATTATCGGTTTCAGAAAAGTATCAGTATTGTCCCTTATTTGTCATTATCGGTTCATACCAGTGGTAAATGTGTTGGTAAATATGCCAGTGTAACTACATGTCAGACAAAGGGTTGACACTGTGGCAGGTAAATAACATGTTTCGGGACCTCATAGAAGCAGTGATTTGAGTTAATAAAGTTTGCTCTGAAAGAACATAATGTTTAAAAAATTACACTGTTTTCTTGTGTGTGTGTGTATATATACAGTACAACTACTGATATTTGGAAAGAAGGTATTAGGGTTTGAGTTGACGGTTATATATTTTAGGGGACTGTCATTACACAGCCTGTGTGATCTACCTTTTAGGCACGCCTGATCTACTTGAATGGTTTACCAGTTTTCCAAAAATAATATACAGTAATGTTGTCATTTTAACTTTGTTTACTCATTTTGGAATGGTACTTTTGAACAATTTATTACAGATCATCTGCCAACAATAAGTATTGAGTGAAGACACTTGTAATAGTATGGTGTAGACTCAATAACTAATGGGTTTTTAATCTCAAATGTACATGTAGTTTTGGTCTATAGCTTCACTGCTTCTATGATTCTGCCTTGCAGTGGAGCTCTGTGAAAGACAATGTAATCTCTGGGATGAACCTCTGACCAGTCTCTCTTCTGGAGTGGAGATATAAAGAACGTTTTATCTACTCACCAAAACAAACGTGGCTTGTGTAACTTATTAGACTACTTTCCTAAGTGAAAACACTTAGCCACATGGATAAAATGCACTCTTTGGTAAATACTTTTCTTTTTACCTGCTAAAAAACTACTCTGTACAATAAGTGCATTTTATACATGTGGTGATGGGCTCAGTGCATCCCCTAAGGAAAGTAGTCTTTCTAATCACACAAGTGTTTGTTTTGGTGAGTAGGTAAAACGTTCTAATATTTCCACTCCAGAAGAGAGACTGGTCAGAGATTCATCCCAGAGATTACATTGTCTATCACAGAGCTCCCCTGCAAGGGAGAATCATAGAAGCAGTGGAGCTATGGGCCAGAACTACATGTAGATTACCATTTAGATATTAGTTGAATACTGGTTGAATTAACATTGATTTGCTAACATTGATTCAATGTAAAATCAACCAAAATGTACATTTAGATCCCAATTTAGAAGATGGTTGAATCAACATCAGTATAGCATCAGCTATGGTTGAAAACCTAGCATTGGATCAACATTGACGGAGGCGACCACGTTCAATGATAGTTCAATGTCAGGCTTCAACGTGGATTCAATTTTCTGCCTGACCATATTTCAACGTTGATTCCATCCTATTTTGCTATCTGGGTTAGCTATGTTTATGATTGCAGAAAGCAGGACTACATATACTGCAAACCAAAAACAGGAAAAGGACTTGAACTTAGGCCCTTACAAGAGGCAAATTGTCAATGCACTACATACAGGCTGAGTCATCAGGCACGTCAGGAATGGGTACACTTAATCAAAGAGGAAGAGGAACAAAATGACCTATCCAGGAATGTTGGGAAAGCAACCCTGCTGAATAATCAAGAAAAGTTTCTCAACAGATGACAGGAGCACGGAGCATGCTAAACATGGGCTCACCTTTTAGAGGTTTGGGGAGGAAATGGGCTGCTGGCTTGTTCTTCTTGACGTGATTCCCCTTCATGATTTCACCCTCTTTATTCAGACCGAGGTACCAGCCCCTGCCCGACTGCTGCTGGCGGTAGAGCATGGATGAGTATGTCACGTAGTAGTTCTCAAAGACCGACTCCTTGAACTTGCACTCCGGCGTGAAGTGTTCCTGTTTGAAAAGAGGGTGAGAAAGAGAGACAGCTGAGTATACGGTGGTCGCCGGACGCTAATCATTGTGGTCTCGAGAGGATTATTTTCATACTCGTGGAAGAGCTGCTGAAATATAACACTTCATTAAGGAGTGTGCGTGTCCAACATGCACTCCACCACAGTGAGGTCCTGCAGGGATCCATTTCAATGCCCCTGATTGAAGATTAGCATCTCCAGAGGATTCTCATAATGCATGCATTCCATTTAGCATAGTGAATAATGCAGTGCTATACAGCATAGATAACAGTAATATGACAGATACATTGGATCATTAATTAAACATACTCTACTGCATGATGAAGAGTGGATTCTCATTTTACTCCCTGTCTTAAATTATGTATCAGTTGATTCATAGTCTTTGTCAGAGATCTGTGCCCTTTATTCTGGCTTCTGCTCAACATATTGTCATCATTTGACTTCTCATACTCTATATGAAAGGACTGGCCTGTTCTAGCACTACAAATTGGATAGCATTGCATAGCTATCTGAAATGCATCTTTGCTCACCTCTATGGTGAATAAGATTAAGTTCCTACACTGTAAGTTTAAGTTCCTGTAAGTTCCTTATCTGCAATTTCCTACACTTATTTGAATATAAAATATTCAAAAGGGGAACTGGTGGTCCAATTCCCAAATCAGGCTATTCAAAATTCAAAAGTCACAGGCAATTATTTGATACCAATACATTTTATGCTAGTGTTATTCTTCTCAAGTCTTCTCAAGTATTGCAATAAGTCCCCATGTAGCATCCTGCAGCCAGTGTGAGAGAACTGGACTACAAACGCATGCAGCAATAAGTCCCCACTGCATGGACTGACTTCATGTATGCACACCATAACACAGTTACTACAGTATTTAATGCCGAAGCAATTGTGTCTCTTCCACTAATGAACGGGCTGTTCAACAGATCACAGCTCAACTTGACGTCTGATTTTGCGTCTCCTGCTCATGCTGCACTTTACACCGTTCGCTCCACGCCTGCATTTGGGACAGTTTCTGGCACTGTGTACTGTATATAGGAGTTTGCAATTAATGCACCACACCAGCTATATATGGTTTATTTCCCTGGAGGTAAAAGTGTACCGGTAGGTACATACTGTATGGATAGTTATATCGCCACTTTTTAACGAGCTGCTTCACAGGGACCACAGATCTTTTGCTTCCTGACTCTGGCTCATTTACAGGGATGTGAAAACTGACGTGTTGATAAATGTGCACAGTCCCTGATAAATAAATACACAAATAAATAATAAAATATGAGAGCGTGTTACACAAACATTTGCTCACTCTGTGAGACTGCCTTGATGGTGAATCTACAGAATATAATCAGCTAAGAGAGGACAGTGTTGCCCCCCTGAGACTGGAGAGATTGTAGATAAGAGGCATTATCTGACTGCAACTCAGCAGTATACTGCAGGTTGTGTCGCCCGTGCTCTTCGTTTCTACCAATTGCTACACAATTGGTTCCGGTCATTTCTTTACATAGGGAATGGTGTGTGCACGCCCACCCTTCTAGACCAGAAAGCACACACACATCGAACACATACAATGTGGCTAGCCTGTAAATTATAACCCAAAACCTTGTTCTTAACCCATTTAGTCAACTTTTCTGAAAATAAATGAATAAATAAATAAATAATAATACATAAAAAGCTGGTCTTCTAACTGGCGTGTGAGGGCAGGAGGGGATGGAGGAGCTTTGATCTGTACCTTCTGGGCTCCATGGGAGGACCAGGTTGGTGAAATGCACTGCTCTGTGCTTGCGGTTAGGTTTAGGGCTTAGTGTAAAGCCCTTCTCACACCGAAAGGTCACCTTGCAACTTCTTGTGTCCAAATGGTGGCAAGAGTTAACGCTAAAATGGTCTTGTCCCTTGACAACACGTGGCCACGTGCAACAAACATATTACACCGCAGGGACATGCGTCAACACTGTCTTGACCCTTTGGTCTGAAAAAGGTAATGTTAGTAGTATAACAGTATATATAAGGTAGTGATGAACATAACCGCACTGCTCGCGGTTATGTTTAGGCTTATGGGGTTTCCCCCAACCTATAGCCGCGGCCATAAGGAAGTAGTCGCTACCAGGTGGCTTTTGGCCTACTGGTCAAATAGATTTGGTGTTGCCACTGATCGATCTAGCTAGCAAACTGCAAACCTCCAGACACAATTATTATCATGGACATTTCTCTTAGCCATTCAATGAGCTCAAGGACTAGACTCGAGGTCTGTCTGGGGGCTTAATAGCGAGGCACTGCTGCACTGTTAACACAACACATCATAGACTCATAGCTCTCTCCACTCATCTATCACCCTCTCCTCCCCATGTTCTTGTCTTACACAGACAACAAAGTCGGGAAAGTGTGACAGAAATGCAGCCGATGTCAAAAGGAGCTCGTGACATGTCACCTCCACGGGGACACATCATGTCGGCTCTGTCCCAGCTCTTAGCCAAGCTGGAGCCTTATGGGTGTCTGCCATCAGCACTAAACACTAAGAGCATGATAGATAGATAACTGTCTGGAAAGCCATACCCCTATCATACTTTTTTTTCTCCACATGACATCCATGTCCCTTGTTCAATTTAGCACAAATACAGAATATTTATTGCTGTGTTACCAGAGTTTATTTCAGATTAAACCACTTAAAAGCAAGCATGGTTAAACATTGAACATTAATGGTGAAACACTCAGCACAGGTGAGTATAAAAATAGAGCTGACTGTTAACTCCCAATGTTCATTGCATATCGTCTCAATCGGATGGAAACCTCATATGTCCAAAACTCTTACTTCAATAGTAGCAAATTGACAAGGTCGAAATGAGCTTCTAGATCTGATATCTGTTATCACAAAGTTAAATAGAAGAGTTTTTTTCCCCGACAGCAAAGATAGGGTTATGTTTAAATTACTGTATGGTAAGTTAAGAGGGTAACGCACATCCTCCAATGGTGCCAAGCCAAAACTGCAGACACAGTCTAAATAGCGACAGCAGGCTAAAGAATCTGTTAACCCGCTGTCGCTAAATACATTTTGGAGCACCTTGAAGTGAGTTGTGAGCCCCTTTTTCTGCTCTTTTTTCTCTATGTTTCAATTATACCTCGATGTCTCCCTTTGGACTTTTAAACTCTAGATTGCCTGCCCCACTGTTGTTATTCCACCCAGCTACAGTATGTTAATTTGTCCTGCCATTCCAAAGTGCCAGCACTCACACAGCTGTCTGGTGCCACTCTTTCATATTAGAGGTGGGTCAAAAAAATCGATATGCCAATATATTGCAATTCTTAATGCCATGATATCAATATCGAATCGCCAGGTCCAAAATCAATGTTTTGATACTTATGTAGGCCTATTTATTAATGTGTTCATGTCAGAAAGACTGACTGGCGTTATCAGGCTGCATTGATGTGTATGATAGAACTTTTTGTTATCTATATTGTTTAAAATTGCTTTAAAATGTTCTAGTTGATTGAACTTGTGGTGAAACACAACTTGACGACATTATCAAGCTGATCATCTTCTTTTAGGACCCTTTTTTCTGAGGGCGTACAAACGGAACCAAATGGACCCTAACGCGTCCATTTGGTTCCATTTGTATGCCCTCAGAAAAAATCTTGAAAATGGATGGAACTCCCCTTTAAAATGTTCTAGTATAGTAAAAGTCATTTGTGGGGAGAAAATGCGATATATAAATAATATAATTATCAAATCGAATCGCAGCATAATTAAGAATCGCAATAGAAATTGATTCATGAGCCTAAATATCAATATTGTATGGTATCGTGAGGTAAGTGAATCGTCCCAACCCTATTTCATATACAACGTTGTATGTTAATCTGCCCCCCTGCTGTCTGCTGTCACCCAGGTGAATATGTTGATCTGACATATCCTTCCAAAGCGCCAGCACTCACCCAGCAGTTGGCTGTCATCCAGACGGAACTGTGGATGTAGCCTGGACCTTTAGGGCAGTGGTTTTCAACCATTTTCATACCAGGGCCCACTATTTATGCAGTATTTGAGCCACAGACCACCATTTGATGACATTTCCACCCTGCAGAGCCAAAACTAAAGATTTCTTTTGGTTCCACAGTTCCAGGGTGGATTTGGCAAACAAAACAGGCAAACAGATCAAAGTTCTTCTACATTCGCTAATTGTGTAGACTTAATTAAGTGGGGACTAATTCAGATGATGGATATTTTAACGCTTGAGAGTGTAAACATAAAACCAAATGGATTTTTGCTACTTTTGTCTGACACTGTCTTACATATAAAACAGTGCATTCATTTATGAAAATGAGAAGAAAGAAGAAAAATGAAGATGATAAATGAAGATACAAGATTTCTGCCCAACGGTGACAGCATCTTAAGTCTATAATGGATTAGATGGTGTCCAACAGTGAGCTTTGAGCTGATGCCAAGAATCAATGTGCATTAGAGGCCATGTCTGCAGTTGGTTGCTTCTTTGATCTCAGACGCAACACTAGACATGCCCAGGGATATCTACCATCGTCCTGTACGACTGATTGCGTGCGTGCATGCCATCTCTTAGTATCTGCCATGGGCCTCAGATAGCTATGTAGGGCCTAGTGCAGCACACAACGCTTGGGGAACGTTTTATGAAAATGTTTGAAAGTAATATTACCACTAATTATGCTAATGATGTGTATACACATCTTTAGAATGAACACCATGAGGTGCCTTAGACGTGTATAGAAAACTTTATTTCTTACAACAATAGAGGGACCACAAAAAAATGTAAATTATGCACTACAGCTTTGAAGGTTGCAGGACTCTCAAGCACAAGGGTGCACACACGCACACACACACACACACACACACACACACACACACACACACACACACACACACACACACACACACACACACACACACACACACACACACACACACACACACACACACACACACACACACACACACACACACACACACACACACACACACACACACACACACACACACACACACACACACACACACACACACACACACACACACACACACACACACACACACACACACACACACACACACACACACACACACACACACACACACTTTACTGTATACAAGGATTACTGGTTGATATGTACGGCCACCATTCGCAACTGATCTACTATCAACCATAGAGTGGCTAATGCAGGAGGTTTGAAGGTCAGCTGAATTAGAATCAATTGAACGCCGGCCACAAATCTGCTTGCAGTGCTCAGTCAAGGGAATGGATTAAAAAGGCAGCGTTTTATCTCATGAGAGGTAATTAACTGCCATTATGATTATGACATTCATGAAAACAATGCAGGGAAGCATTAAACCAGAGAGATTGACTCGGATCTCCACAGAGCAGAGCTGCCTCTCCAGGAGCTTAACTATATGGTATCATTGACTGATGCTACATTGTATTGTCATGAATTATTATCAGCACTATGCAAAACTTGGCAGGTTGAAATATATCTACCTAATCACTGTTACAACCTAGCCTAGGGGTAGCTAAGTTGCAAAGATGAAAATGGACTCCCTCCTAAGCCCAGTACCCAAAATCAGACAGTTTACACATGTTTAAAAACCCTATGGCTGTAGGATTTATTATTCTAGTTAAAATCTCAATAAATACAATACCTCAGGGTGGGGACAAAACCAAAACATAACTACTATAACAGGACACAAATCTAACTTAACAAAAGAAAGCAAAACACAATAGTCACCCACCCCTACATACCGAATTACATCAAGATCACAAAGTTAAAACTGACAAAGTGCTGGTGCATGGAACTCTGGCTAGAAGGAAGACACCAGAATGAGTGAAGACTGGAGCTTTGAAGAGGAGCCTGGTTTTAGGAGCCAATCAGCAGCAGAGTCCACCTGGTAGTTAGCCACTCACATCCACACAACACTCCACAAGCTGGAAACCACTCACTCAAACACTAATCACCCATTCACCTCAGCTGGTCCTCCATCAGTCACTCCTCACTCATTCACACACATACCACACTGAGGAAAAAGGGACAGCAAGGCAGGGACCTATATGGATATGACCCACAGGGCCGTAACACCTCCCCCCTAAAAATCAAACATTTAACCCCTCACAAAAATGTTTGATTACACAACAAAAACCAAAAGACACATGCTTAAACTATTCTCCTTTACTGAAGTATCTCCCCCACTAAGACCCTCGCTCCTAATGTCTCGATTGAGACCTCTTTCCCATGTACACTGAGATTCCATTTAACTACTACATTCTCTACCGAGAACCCGTCCCAAACCTCCCCTGAGATTCAACCTGCCTACTACATTCTCCACTGAGAACCCTTCCCACATCTACAGTGACATATCCCTCACTCCTATTGTCTCAAGATAGACCTCACTCAAATTCTTAGCTTAGCGAAAACCAATTCAATTTGGTACGTGGGGGTAAAACAAATACACAAAATTACCCTTTCTCAATTTAGAATTGTTAACAATATGGGGAATACTAAATGGAGCATTTACACAACTGAACGATCTAATCAACAAGATCACTGAATCTACTCACAAGTGTCATAATATCTACAAAGCAGGCTTCACTGAAATCCTACAAAGAAAACACATACGTTCACTGAATGTCTACAAAAGAAAAGAAACTATAACTTTTGACTGCAGACCCAAAACAAAAAATGTAAATCCACAATCTCCATATTTCTAGTTGGCATACTCATACACATGGCAGTCTTGACAGAATAAATTTGTTTGCTCAGCCACAAATGAAGCTCTCCTAAGGATCATACTGGGTTTGTGACTTGCAGCTACTGCAGAGCAACAACAGGGGGACAACACAGCTCTCAATTCAAAAGTGCAAGGCCCCCCATCTCCCACCTCCCATTTCCCTGACCCCAACTGTCAGCAAACATCCCTTGATGTACGAAGAGGATTTTTGGGAGTGGGTGCACAGGCACCATAAGCATGGGCAGGCGAAGTGCTCCACCTCAGCTTTTCCAATTGCCCCCCCTAACCCTCCAATTATAAGGAAATGCCACAAACCCATCCCCAGCTTCTTATTCATGAGCACTTAATTTTACCACTCAATGCCAGATGCATATTTAAGTTCCAAATCAAAAATTAGTGTCACCTCAACCTACATTACTGCCAACCAGAAATACAAGATGTGAACTTACCAGAAAACAGCAAAAGAGTTTCAAAAACAGTTTGGACGAGCCCCCATGTTACAACCTAGCCTAGGGGTAGCTAAGTTGCAAAGATAAAAATGGACTCCCTCCTAAACCCAGTTCCCAAAATCAGACAGTTTACACATGTTTAAAAACCCTATGGCTGTAGGATTTATTATTCTAGTTAAAATCTCAATAAATACAATACCTCAGGGTGGGGACAAAACCAAAACATAACTACTATAACAGGACACAAATCTAACTTAACAAAAGAAAGCAAAACACAATAATAGTCACCCACCCCTACATACCGAATTACATCAAGATCACAAAGTTAAAACTGACAAAGTGCTGGTGCATGGAACTCTGGCTAGAAGGAAGACACCAGAATGAGTGAAGACTGGAGCTTTGAAGAGGAGCCTGGTTTTAGGAGCCAATCAGCAGCAGAGTCCACCTGGTAGTTAGCCACTCACATCCACACAACACTCCACAAGCTGGAAACCAGTCACTCAAACACTAATCACCCATTCACCTCAGCTGGTCCTCCATCAGTCACTCCTCACTCATTCACACACATACCACACTGAGGAAAAAGGGACAGCAAGGCAGGGACCTATATGGATATGACCCACAGGGCCGTAACAATCACATGTCTGACATTTCAGTTTGTCATGTCTGTCTCGTCTCTTCACCTATTACAGTAAGTCTTGTTAATGAGTGGGAGCAAATAGAGGTGTCTATAGCCATATCTTCATCCTAAAATGACTTTATTTTATTTGTCCAATGTTTAGCCACGCATTAACCTTCTGTTAACACTAGGCTTACAACTTAGAATGTCAATTTTGTTAACCACATGGACAACCACTATTCCTATTCTGGGGTGCACTTTACTGTAGTAAGAGTAAATCCTGTAGATAGGTGGGAACATATAGCAATGTCGATGGCCGGATATTCCTCTTAATTTACTTTTATTACTTCTTCCACAAAGGAGCTGACTGCCAAGAATGACTTTTACTACTTTTTTGCCAGGTCAGGTGCTTGAAAAGCATCAGGACTACATTTTCCACATGTCTATAGTAGCAACCGTATACTGACGTCCTTAGTGGATTCTTTTTCATGATTGGCTGCCTCTAAGCCAATGGGAGACTGGGTTGCTATAGGCAATCGATAAACAGAAAATGAACCAGGAGTAAAAAAAAGTTAGCCTCCGTATCCAGACTTTGGTTTGACCACTCATAACTAAGGCCACCGCTGTTCGTATAATTCACCCAAAATGTATGAGTTTTTGGTTTTAAAAATAAGCAGCAGCTATACTGTAAATGCAGCGAGAAATACATCTGGCATTCTATGAGTTAACATTCCTTTCTGTTACTGACCACTCACCATTTTCTAGCCACAGATTAACCTTCTCTTAACACCAGGCTAGGGCATTTGTCTAGACTGCAAGGAGACAAGGCAGTTAGCTTAGGCCAAAGCAATACATTAGAAAAACTCATATATCCTTGCACACTTGATCAACTAAGTAATACACTTGTCTTTTTCCGTTCCCTTTTGAATCCATATTGCAACTGGCTCGCTAAATCACTTTTCCAATTTGCTTATTCCACCACTGTCCTCCTTCCAAGACCAGCCTCTCTTTTCCTTAGTTTCTCCATCGCTCTTTCTGTCTGGTCAGTCTGTCTGGCGGCAGCAGCAGCAACCCTGGATGCCCGGGCAGCACTCATTTCAGCATACAGTTATGCACTTGCAGCAGTTGGTGGCTAAATAATGGGCACACCAGTGGCCAGCTGTCAGCCAGACGAGCTGTGCACTACCTATTAATAATGAGCTTATGTGGATTTGGCCAGATACAGTTGCTGGGGATAGGGGCCGGGAGTCTATAGTGACGGCGAGCGCACACAGACGCAAACAAAATAAAGCCAAGATGGAAGTCGTGGCTGCCTGCCAGCTCTATTGTAATGGAGAAGGTCTGACAGTGACAGACACCCCCTCGGACTGACACGAGGAGGGGGCTAAAATGGCCGGGGAGAAGAAGACCCACCCAGTTCTATTATAACAGGACGGTGATAGACAGATATAACTGTATCCACTTGACTGGGCTCCAGCCATTTCTCTCTCTCCTTCAGTCAATAGCTGCAGCTATACAGTTCACTGAAACCAATCGCCCGATGGTGTGTGGGGGTAGGGGTGGGGTGGGGGGGTGAAACGCACTTCACTTTAATCACGATCCCAGTGGCAGGCAGAGCATGGTGGGGTTGGGGGGGGGGGGGGGGGGGGGGGGGGGGGGGGGTCATTTTAGATTAGAAGGAGGAAGAAAAATAAATAAATAGCAAAAGCTATCTGCATAGAAATGATCTCTGCCATCGTGTCACCTCATTCCCCCATGTCTGCCTTTCCGCGGTGTCGTGGTTCGGCTAAATGGACTTTAAATGATCCCATTACGCTACACGCAGGCTTTAACTTGACCGTATAAGACTGTAACGAGTCCCTTTTCCCCAAAATGGTGCACAGCTGAGAGCTGTCGCTTCCATTATGTCCATAAACGTGATTGTGTTTTGTTTTTTGTTATTTTCATATTTTTCTATAAAAGCGCCCACTAATATGCCGTTAGCCTGAGTGTAAATATGCCGCAAGGTGGTACAATAATACGCTACGTCCGCTTATCATTAAGCCAATTAGCTGAGACAGAGAAATTAGATGATGAAAGGCTCTGCTGTTTGTCTAATGCAGAACCGCATTAACTCTGGAGTCTCCATTTTGGGCCATTTTCTAAATGTTTCCAAAATGAATCCTGAATAGTTTAAATAAAGCGATGGCATAAATTTCTGCTATTTGTCATACAAGTAAGTATTAACACCCACACTAATGAAATAAATACTCACACGACAGTACAAACACACACACACACACACACACACACATACAGTATTATGCTTAACACACTGCTGTGTGTGTGCCTGTCAGTCCTATCAGGTCTTGTGTACCGCAGTCACGTTGCTGGGAGATCTGTGACGCATTTCTCCTGCTTCTGTAGCAGGGGGAAATCCCGCAGTACCCCCCCTCCTTCTCCCTCACTTCTTATTCCACTATCCATCCCCTTCAAACGGTGTTTCCTGGCTGTGTGGGAACATGTATGGTACATAGACACATCATTGTACGGAAGGGATGAGGTGGAAATGTGGAAATGTTGTGATTAAAGGGGAACTCCACCCATTTTCAACATGATGAGATGAGATGAGATGTTGTGTGGACATGATACAAAGATCCCCCCCATTCTGTGTTTCCTAGAAATGGAGGTCCGAAAGAACACATTAACATGGTCAAACACATCCAGTTGTGTTTCTCCATGTTAATGATTTTTCTTTCAGACACTTTTTTTTCCTGAGAGGGTACAAATGGAACCAAATGGACCCGCTAGGGTTCATTTGGTTCACATTTGTATCCTCTCAGGAAAGATTTTAAAAATGGGCGTAATTCCCCTTTAACAATATTATTGTGGTAGTCAAAATATGCATAAAAAGTAGAATAACACTTTTGTTAACCACATGGACCACCAGCATCCCTATGCTGGGATGAATCCCTGTGTTGAGATGGACAGTGTGTGTGTGTGTGTGTGTGTGTGTGTGTGTGTGTGTGTGTGTGTGTGTGTGTGTGTGTGTGTGTGTGTGTGTGTGTGTGTGTGTGTGTGTGTGTGTGCGCGCGTGTGTGCGTGCGTGCATGCGTGTGTGTGTCAGTGT
>CM076984.1:23942952-23995452 GCA_039105355.1 Benthosema pterotum | reverse complement strand
CTGTTTTTACTGTGCAATATTGCTTGTACACATGGAAATATCCTACCGATTTCATGACAAATCATTGATGTGTGCCTTTTTAAAATGCATTTGTTCATGTGTGTTGTATGTATTTCACATGTGTATTCGTTTTATACTGCATTTTTGGAGAATATACATATTAGTAGTGTACCAGTAAGTTTTGTAAAACAATAGTTTGACTGAATGTTGTTTGACACACTACTTTTCTGTAATTAATGTCTTTCCCATAGTGCTATTTCAGTACTACTACTACTGCTACTTCTGATTTGATACTGTCTGGTTAGAAATAATTGCAAATGATTGTTTGCTCAATGCACATCCTTTGTTGAGTGTGAGGTTTGTGCAGTTTCTTAATAAGCTCCTTGTGGAATGGTCCACGTAGTGCTGTGGGGGTCCTCGCCAGCAGGAGCCATTGTTATTCAATTAAACCTGCAGCTTGCAGTCTCTGCTTAATTGGTGCAGCAACACTGGAGCTCATATCGTTAAAATCACTCCAAACAGTGGGATCATTGGACTATAGGGGAGGCATACTAAATGTGTGTGTGTGTGTGTGTGTGTGTGTGTGTGTGTGTGTGTGTGTGTGTGTGTGTGTGTGTGTGTGTGTGTGTGTGTGTGTGTGTGTGTGTGTGTGTGTGTGTGTGTGTGTGTGTGTGTGTGTGTGTGTGTGTGTGTGTGTGTGCATGCGCATGGTGAGGTGATGAGGTCATATAGCTTTGTTTAAAACATATTCCCAATACACACTGCTCTGGTGGTTCCCACAGATACTGAATGCATTAAAACCTGAACTCAAGTCATGACACACTCCTCTCAGGCTAGGCTAGGGTGATTATGCTGAACAATGATCTGAGGCTAAGCGGCAATCTACAACTTTAATGTCATCCTAACCGGGGTATGAAAATGGGTCCAAGCCACTAACACCAATATTTCTACAGTAAGTCTGTTTGGGCAGACAGCATATTACATTCTTAACTTTATCTCTTGTCAGTTAACCAATAATGATCGGACTCAACCACCACCGCAGACCACTAACTCATTTGCACAATGTGAAAACATGTTGATTAATGGACACTGTCCTCGATAAATAAACCACAAGATCTAAAAGTCTCAATAGAAGAGAAGGCAGACAAACTACAACCCTTACCTCTGGATTGTTTATATAGTTGTTGCATACTCTTTAAGTTACTGTATATGTGGAATAGTCAAAATAACATTGGATTCATAGAAAACGGTTTGCTGCATTAAATTCATTGCTCATTGTTTTGCCTGCACGCAAGCATGTGTGCGTGTACATGGTGCACACACTCTACCCGTCCACAAATCTTTTCAGTCTCCATGATGAATCCTGAGGAGGAGGATGTTCATAAGTTGCACATTCAATCCAAGATGAAGACCAAGCTGCCATAGCTGGATAACACAGATGAAAACCCTTTACACTGAAACGGAATAATGTTCCCGCTACCCCACCACAGACGCTAAGGCCTGATTTATACTTCACAGTGCATCATGTCTCATAGCGAAAATAACACAACCTTTAGAACGGTGTGACAGTATGTTGAATGCTCTCTCTCTCTCTCTCTCTCTCTCTCTCTCTCTCTCTCTCTCTCTCTCTCTCTCTCTCTCTCTCTCTCTCTCTCTCTCTCTCTCATGTGTGTGTTTCTGCTAGAGGAATGGCTTCATTCAGCCCACATAACTGTATCTGCTTCCTCCTCTTGCTCATATCACCATAGTAACTAAGATGTCTGCCAGAAACCTTTTTTTGTGTGTATGGGTGAACTGGAAGGTCACACAACACACACACACAACCGCCCACATACAACAATCCCCCAAATGTTTGGGGACATTGCGTTGACTTAATTATTCATTAATACTGAGCCTCATTCTAATTGATATCCACAAATATCCCTTGCATTAACTTTGTCGTTTGTCAAATAGACATTTCTCCAAACCCCTGGTTTGTCCAAAATATGTCCCAAAGTGGAATGTCAGGAACACAAGAGAGCACAAGAAAAGACAGACTCACCGACGTGTACAGGTAGCCCTCACTGTTCATGGCCAGATAGAGTTTGGTCTGAACTCCTTGGATGGCCACCACTCGTAGCCCCACTGGGATGAGGTTGAACATGGCTGTGCAGAGAAGAACAAAAAACAGACAAGAATATTAGCACAATCAGTCAGTAGTCACACCTCCTGTCACCCATGGTGTGTCCCCATCCACTGCTGGGCAGACTCTCCTGTTCCATTGCTTTTTTCATGACACCCAGATCTATATCTATTCCAAAACCATCGCTACTACCACCCACTCCGGCCTCACCTCCTGCCAGTATGATATTAAAGGAACATTCCGTGATTTGGGAAAAAGGTTCACCACAGTAACAAGATATGTACTTGTACACACTCTACCTAGGGGGAACATGCAACAGGCCAACAGAGTGTGCACCAAGCCCCCCCCTTATGCTGATGGAGGAAACTCTCCTCTTTCCTGATAGGATGAAAGGATGAACGATGAAGGCTTTGTCTCTCAAACCCCCCTTATTTACTCCTGCAGTTCATGGGGACAGAGAGAAACTCCTTGATCTTTAGTATGGAGGAGTACCACAATAGAAAAGACTGATATGTGAATTATGTGAAGTCACTGTCCATACCTTTAAAACAAAAGTTCAACAATCAATTAATCCTTCTAATGTCACATGCAATTGTTTGCTTTAAATGGCTTTTAAAAGACATCCTGAGGACAGAGCACTGAACCTTGGCTGGGCCTTCCTATGGAACTCACACAAAAGGTACATCAACCACCCTTTCATCTTTTTAAAACTGCCCTCAAAACCCACTTCTATGACTTATGTTCTCCACCTAATCCTGTTTCCATTGTTACCTTGTCACCTTTACTATTTTTAACAGCTTCTAGTCTTTTTCTATACCCGATTCATTTGATGTATTTGCTTTAATGTTGCTTTGATGTAATTTTTTTAAATGCACATTTGAGCATCTAGCATTTAATATGTTGGAATTGTTATTACATTTCATATGAAAAATGCAGTTTTGTTTTTGCATCGGGGGTAATCCTATGTGAATCCTATGTGTGTGTCTGTGTGTTTGTGTGTGTTTCTGTCTCCCACATATCTCATGATCTGTCCAAACTATCGACTACAATCTTGGCTTGACATGAGGAAGTGATGGTCCAAGTAGAAGATTGGTTGACCAGAACCACATCTAGAAATACACAACATCTCCACGTCTGTCGTCTTTCTCTGTTTTATGCCCTTATTACACAGAGAACATCAGTGTCATCAATGATGTAGTACTGATGTCACGGACTGACTCCAAGTAATATGATATTGGCTACTGCACTAAGTACTCTGACAGTGTTGTACAATGCATGTTGTTCAACTGGAGGGGTCTGCGTTCCCAATAGTCATCCTTCCCCAATGGACATCATTCCCAACCGGCCTAATATGTAGGGAATTATTAATAGTATTGTATTTCCTCGGATTGATTTACCAGTAATATACTGACATGTAACAGGCAACTCCCAACTCCTCGCAACCGTGTGTCTCCTCCGTCTCGGTCTGTTCAATGGTGTGGAAGTGCTTAGAGATTTAGACAGACACTGGAGACTACACAGTGATGGCCTGCATGTCAAATCCATTCAACTTTATATCGATGTCACTGCACAAGCCATAACACTGACAGTTTCCCTTTACATACCAGGTCTCACTGTCAAAGGAGGAGAGATGGAGACAAAAGCCTATGACAAGGAAAGGGAGGGAGGGAGAGAAGGAGAAAGCAATCGAGTAACACCTCAGACAGATAAGGAAATTCAGAAGTCTCTGAGAAGGTTGTGAAATCCTTCTCTGCAGTACCTTTGCTACTACACGAAGCACTCCGGCTGGGGCTATTAGTGTTTGTTAAGGAAATGGCTCCTCTTGGTACCAGCGAGCCGTGCAGAGGGTGATGGGGGTCGGCCAAGAGTACCACAGGGACTTCAGCGTAAACCACTTTTAGCACTTCAACCAGCATTTCAACCATAGAGCAATTCTAAGTGCTTTACACACACACAACATTAAGATAAAGTGCCAATGAAACATAAAACACATATAAGGACATTTGAATACAAATAGCCAGGAGGTACTTTAGCAGAGATAATTAAGGATTCCCAAAACGCCCAGCAATGGACAGTTTGTGCTGCTTCGGTCAGGAAAATGCCTACGTTTCCACAACCACAATGTTCTGAGCTTGAGTTTTAACAAGAACTCAACTGTAACTTTAAGTACATATATTTACATAACATCTCTATGCACATCTCTGCACAAATGGTATGTTTTTTAATTGTACGTTATGTAGCTCAGAATGTATGCCATACTGTGACTTACTGTTCTAGTTCTGCATCTTAATTACTGCACCTGCTGCTAATTTTAACTGCTCATATCTAACCGTATGTACACATCACTTCTGTACATACTGTCTGCAGTAGACATACATCTTTGAAATTTTCATCCTTATTCTGAAAACGAATGGAGCTTGCAATTAAAAAGACATTTCACCCACTTCTTTACACGCAATATACCGTAATGTTCTGTACCTGTGATGTGGAATGAAAATTGATGCAGAAAAGTGTGACAGCTTTTTACTCTGGGCATCCTATGCATCATAGATGTGACTCGATGTAGCCCCTAATCTTGTGGCTATGGTATATCTTTGTTTGCTGATGAATTCTATATGCTTTCTTTTCAGGCTGCAGTGCAACAAACTGTACAGCCCAGACTACTGTATACTATTAAATCTAATTACAGTCTATGATCAATCACTACAACAGAGCCTCTTGTGTATTGAGACAGTTTCTCACACATGAATCTATTTTACTTGCTTTTTTAATACCTTCCTTTTATTTCCTTGTATTAGGCTGTAGATTGTATGTTGGATATTGCAGTCTGATGGAATCTGCTACACCAACATCTAAATGCACACATGTAGATTACTGTATGAGCATGTGTGAAATATATTATTTAATCTAAGAGATAGAGACAGAGGGAAGGAGAACAAAGAGAAAGGGAGAAGGCACAGGAAGGGAAAAGATCACAACTCTAATTCCACAAGACAGACAAGACAATGCTAATATAAACCAGTGATACATTATGAACCAGCATATACTGTATATACAGTATTTCTTACAAAATGGAGTTGGAAATACATTGTTTTCGACGAGGACGATGCAAATAAGATAAGCTATAGGTATGCTTGCCCCATAACACGAACGCAGTTTGCACAACTCTCTATCACTCTATATGGCTTTGCACCCGGCTAAGTTTAAAGCAGTTGAGTTGGCTAACGTTATGCTCGCTTCTATATCATAGAAGTATTATAAACAACAGACTATAAATGGATTATAAATCAGTCAAGCAAGTGTTCCTGCGCTTGGAACCTGATTCCACAAAGACGGATGATGATTATACAAAATAAATGTTTATTAATATTTCCGATGTTGGGGAGCCTCGATCAATCAACCAACCACCATGGATAACTTTCCTCCCTGACGATGAATCCATTGCAGTTGTGGAGCTTCGAAAGCAATAAGCAAGCATCTGTGAGTAAATCTGTTCACCCGTTTCTAACGTGGTCATACAATATGCTATAGCCTACTTATACTGTACTAATCTGAGACCGCTGTGTGTATGTTGCTGGGCTGTGGCATTGTGCAATCCATCGGATCATAGTTCTGTATTCAGGCTACATTTAAAAAACTAGAGAAGAAAAAAGGTCGAGGTCAAAGACTCACGACTTGACTCCGCACCTAAAGACTCTGACTCGACTCGGACTCCGCACTAAAGACTGGGACTTGACTCGGCCTCCAGCTCCGAGACTCGTGGCCATCCCTGGTACATAGTACATGCTTGTCTATGGATGAGCATGTAAGTGCCTGTGTGTTGTAGTAGGTCCACAAGCACTTTAAAAGTACAAACATGTCCACGCACAGACACACCTGAATGCGTGGAAGTCTGCCAGGGACTGAAGGGCTTCCTCTCTTCCGCAAGCAGTGATATGTGAGTCAGAGAGCTATACTGAAGGTCCTCTTGTTAACCACAGTACATGATCCACACGCACTGGCTCCTCTCATGCACTATAAGTGCACTATAGAGGCAGTCGCAGTCTGCAGCTAAGATTTCTCCCTGATGGGAAAATCATATCCATGTTGTAAACATCATGGATATGAATGCATATTTCATTGGGCTTGATATGGAAAACAGCAGTAGTCCAGTGCATTTCTAGGTCAGTAGTGAGGCTTAAAAACCTAAGAAATAATAAACCAGTGTTTTTGTCGTTGAGTGGTCCCCAGGGGTTTGGTCCCCAGCTACGTAGCTCAGATGCTGAATAAATAGTGGACCTTAATGAAAAAGGTTGAAAAACAACAAACCTCTTCTTTAGTTTCTGTTTTTCAGTGTCTCTCTCCCGTCTCTCTCGGTCCACTAGTGGGGTTCTTCAGTTAATCTTAATCCCATGAGCCCCTCTTGTGCAGCTGCTGCTGGCTCTCCCAACAGATTCAACGACATTCACTGCATTGTCAGGCTAAAAGGTATAGTAAGTGATTTCACTTAATTCAAATATTTTTTCTTCTTTTTTGGCTAATCCTCCCTACTATAGAGTTCCTCCCTGTCCCCAGTGAGCCCCTGGGGGTCATTAAACCCTAGTTTCAGTTTGGACTTTGGGAGAAAAGCCTTTCGTCCAATCAGGATGAGTGGGGCTCCAATCAGGATTGAGTGGGGAGTGGCCTTGGTTAATGTGCTGCTGGCATGTTGTATTTCCCCTCACTGTAGAGCGTGACATGTGCTGATCATGCTATTGGGGGCACGTACTGTACCTTTAAGTCTATTCTGTATTTGTACCGATTGCTTTTCAAGTTAAAAGTAAGCCACATTTACTAGATAGTACTGAGTTTTGTCATGTTTGTGTTCATTATTTGTGAGGTTGAGGTATAGTGAACTTTCATTTGAAATAAAAAGGTACACTGTTTATGTCCCTGAATACTCTACTGAGCTTTTATTCTCCTCTGAGGAAAGCGATCATTGCACAGCCTTATCTTGAAGAAAGGACATTTTATTGAGAAATATTTTCATATTATCATTGGGTTCATTTTTCCCTCTCTAATAAGCACCTCACTGACACTGCATCATTGGGGGCTTTCCCATTATAATTGCACTCCACTCACACACCACCTGTCTGAGCTTCCCTCACGCACGGCCCAGATTGCCACCACGGCACACAAATGCTCACAGCTCATTTCAGTAGGATTTTCAAGCCGGGAAACTAAATCACTCGCTGGCTCACCAGAAAGCAGAGGTTGAGCACACTAACAAAATGAGGACGCCCACTCACAGACGTTTCCTGCCACAGAAGAGGCCAGTGTGACTGAAGGAGAGACACCTGAAGTGGGCCTGGCCTGCGGACAGTCACGATCTTGTCTCTGCCTGGGTTCCCAGAGGAAGCCTGGTGGTCACAGCCAATTCCAGGGCCACGATAAATGTAAAGGCGCCTTGAGGACACAATCGACATTCTCTTAGCAAACATTTATTGGCACCGGATTTGTTATCCACCAAACAGCAGCCCTTTCTTAAAGGGTGATCAAATCTCTATGTAAATTTCCTTTCCGCTCACCATTCTAGTGAAAGAAAGATTTACCCATGTGGATCTCAGGATCGACGTCAGTCCTCTGCAGTCTACGACGATACACGCAATTCTAAATTTCTAAATTAGGAGATTGAAGTTTCATTTTTTATTTTTAAAGTATAAAACATGAAAAATAAGCTATACTTCTGTGGCCTACGCTACAAGAAATACACTCAGACTATAGACTATATATATGGACCTGAAATAAATTGCTGCTGATGGTGAAGCAAGGAGACACCAAAATATAAGACAGCTTCCAACTTTGCAGGGAAACTCAATGACGCATATTTTTATGGACACAGGGAGTCCCAATGACACATTGCTATGGTCACAGGGAAACCCAATGACGCATATTTCTATGGACACAGGGAGACCCAATGACACAAACTGGACACAGCGAGACCCAATGAGTCTGACACAAATTGCTATGGATGGACACTGAATTGTTGGTGTATTACTTAGTACTCTGTTGCACAGAGCACACAAGTACCAATTTCAATTTGATATTAATTGAGATGTCTGTTCTACACTTTTCACTTTCTATGAATGTCACCTGCTTCCATCACATGACTAGGAATGGGCAATATACAGAATACCTAATGTAGATATTATGGCTGTGTTCGCAAATACGGCATGGAGTGCACTGTGCAATGCAAACAAAAAAAGGAGCCCTATAACATGAGTTTAGACATCATCTCTGATATTCGATATTGTTTTCCTTGTGTTGATAATTTCATATTTTTGGGAATATTGTTTGAAAAGGAAATCAAACATGGTAGCCTACTGATAATGAGATATTTTTTTATCAAATGCTGTGATAGTTGATTTTGATTTCCTTTTCTATCCCAGGAATAAAGTTAGTTATCTATTCTTTTGACTAGAGTTTCTATCCCATTGGGGGGGGGGCATTTCTATCCCCTTGGGGGCACATACAGTATGGATAGCTAATTTATTCATGATTCTAATTATTGTAGATGCACATCTACAGTATGGTTCATGGTACATGGCATGTAAATGTATGAAATTATCTTATCTCACTTAAACTTATCTCATCATGTCTTATCTCAGTTTCTTAACACCTCTGATGTTCTTTCCAATCATACCGGTATAGGGTTGTAAGACGTAGGGAAAAGTGGCGATAAATATTATCAAACTTTAACCAAACTCATGCACATCAGAGGTTGGACTATACTGTAGGTTGGCTATTCATATAAATATGATATAACAAGACATTGCACATGTGTGTGTGTTAGGGTAGGTCCTCTTCCCACCACCACAAGACACCATCTAGGCTCCAAGAGGACTGCGCTGCCATCACCATGGAGACCAGTGCACCCTGGCGCCTAACAACGCTATTTTTGGAGTGTTGCAAAAGGAGCTTCACTCTTTCTACTCTTACTCTCTTCAGCCGCTCACTTTAATTCTCTCTTCAGAATCTAAAGTGTTGTGTTGTGGGTAAATCAGGCCAGATGTTATGTAACACAGTAAAAGTGTTTCAGTGCAGACTTGCTGGGGAGTGGTCACCGTTTGTAGTGTGGTGGAGGACCAGTGTGGTTCTCAAAACATGTTCCTGTTGCAGGCAGGATTAACTAATTTTGCTGGGGAATATGTTATTCTTCTGGGGACCTACTGGAACCCCTTCAAGAACCCCTGGTGGTCCCTATACCTTACTATAAGAACCACAGGTGTAGGTAGGGACTTCATTCATGTATTTGCTGTCGGACTCTGCCCGACAGCAAATTAACGTTTTCCCTACGATGCCAATCCAAATTTCTAAACTTGCAAGCATATGCTTTTCTATTCTATGAAGTGAAGCCCTTCACTTTGTCATCAATTTAACGGGAAAGGAACTATCAGCAATCAACCAATTAGAGTGTGTACTTTGATATCGACAAGCAGTCCACACAGAGCTGGTACTGACATGGAGGATGCTTCTCTGTTAAGTGGCTTAATTTAATATAGAGCTGCTAATTCAATGCTGGCGTTAGGCAGCAGGTGTGCAATCAGACCACCAGACCCGGTTTGACATGCTGTTCCTTTTTTTGACAGCAGCTGTGGGCTGGCAAAGTGAAATGCAGTGGACAGGACAGATACAGTAACACGCACACACACACACACACACACACACACACACACACACACACACACACACACACACACACACACACACACACACACACACACACACACACACACACACACGGTACAAAGCTGGTTGAAGTATTGAAGTGTGAGTGATACTAACGTAAGTCTGCCATCTGTCCCCATATAATTACCAATGCTATTATTTTTGCGGCATTGTTCTTGTTGTTTTCGTGAGAAAAGCAAGTGCATGCTGTAGCTCTTGTATTGATCTCGACTTTAATCTGTCCATTGGAAAACAAAGCGCTCGTGGGTGTAATGGTAATGATAGGGAGGCATCAATACTCGAGAGGATTGGATGCAGCCAACTCTTATCAAAGTCGTGTGTGTGTGTAGGAGATTAAAAAAAGCCAATTGACAGACTTGTTCAGACAGCAATAAAACCTAATTTTATTGGCTTAAGAGAGGGACTGTATTTATTTATTTATTCAGCCCTTGCCATGGTCTTTCAGATCTTTCGGATGCTCTTATTTTGAAAACTAAAAACTTGCGGGCTGTTTTTGTCTCTCCAGTGTTGAGAACTTGATAAAGAAAATAAATCTACATACTATGTGTGTAGTGCACTGGAGACATCCACATGAAGGGGGAATTCCCCCCTGCATGCCAGCATGACCATATTGAAATATCTTCCTACATTATCATCCATTTTACAAAATGGATACTAGCCGATCTACAAGCTTATCGAGCTTACACGTTGCTAGCTTGTAGATTGGCAGTTTTCATTCTTTATAAGTACTGATTAAAGATATTAAATATGTCAAGGGCTAGCGCCCCTCAAAATGTGACTGGGGATAGTGTGTTGTTACCTAGTACTGTATTTATATATTATATTTTTTGATTTTCACCGGCAGAGTGAAAGTAAAGTGAAATTGAAGTAAATGCTGATTGTTTGTCGCTGTTGACATGTTTTGGTTTCCTTGTTGTAAACATTTTGTACTCTGATGTCTGTGAAAGGCATTCTACAAATATAGTGCACTTACTTGCAATTACTTGTGTTACAATTCGAGCACACAAGTTTGACATCACAAAAATATACAAAATGATGATGATAACGGACTCCAGGAGGACTAGCTGACTGCCACGGCAGAAGCTAATAGGGATCCTTTTCAAATAAACATAATGATTGTCATGATTGTGACAGCCAAAAATATCAACTCAGGTTGTACGTTTTTCAAAATTTCAAACCCCAGTTTACTATGACCAAAACACCATGGTTTCCGGTTTTACTGTCTAATTAATATTAATGTGGCCATGCATTCACATAATTACATTTTGTCATCAGAGACAGCTATTACAGTCTCTTGTCCATAAGAGGCGCCATTCCCTAAAGTAATGTATTGTAAGTCATTCGCATTTCACCTGAATTGTCCCTCTATGCTTACCGTAATGTTGTTGTGAGGCCCCATTGCATGCATGTGTTGCAGCCTATTCTGAGGTCCAGGACGGTTTTCCGATGGGTCATTGTCCCGACGCACGGTAGTCCAAAAATTTCACGCACACCCAGACGACATACGCACACAAAGTGCACGATATTACAATTTTCGGCATATTGTCCGTTCGGCATGTTGTCCAGATTTTTTTTTTTTTTTTCGGATGATGTTCCGAAATTTTTTAACTATTGTGTGTCGGGACAATGACGAGTCGGAAATCCCTCCGGACCCCCAACCACTGTATCATCCCAGAGTGATTTTAACCATTACAGTATATTATGGTGTGACAGAAACTAATCATGAACCTAAATGAACCTAAAATAAATGCATCTATAAACATGCCGTAAGTTTGCAGATCAGCTACTTTCTGCACGCACTCCGCTGTACGGCAAAATATAATTAATTCCAGCTTGGGGAGTTAGACCGGAGCAGCCATTCACATTATTAGTTAGTTAGTTAGTTTACCACGGACAGACAGTTGCACACAAGACAGAGGGATAAACCAGATGGATGGATCATGGAAACTAGCATTGTTTGATGCTGCCATTCTCTACTGCTTCCATAAACAACAATTAAAGACACCCAACGCTCTCATGTCAGCTGAAACGGTGTAGCCGGTGTAGAGGACGACGCCCCTGTGATTTAATTATACCGTATCACACCGTGAGACCGAATCACCTTCCAACTTTGACATCAACATGGCGATAAAAGAATATTAGATGGAAAAAGAACGTTGACACTTAACTGTAACCACTGTCCTCCTCCTTCGTGCCGTCAATGGTTCCATCTGCTTGCAGCTGCAGGTGGAAACCCTGTCGACTGTACAGCTTTGTCACGATCCCCTTCAGCTGGGGTTCTGTGGGGGACACAAGGTGACAGAGGTGTTAGACAACATGCTTTGGGCTGCTGCTTGTCTATAGTTCATAGTGTTCTAGAGCATGGGTTTTGAACAGGTGGTACAGGTCCCTCCTGGTGGTGCCCAGCTAAATGGAAAGTTGGTTAGACCGATCTGTTTGGCTGTTTCGTTTCTGAAATCCAGCCTGGAATTGTGGACAAAAGCAAACTAAATCTTTAGTTTTGGTTCTGACAAGAAAAAAACAAACATTATTTTTTAAACCATTGAGTGTTCAACTTGGTCAGGGATCTACTAGGCCTGTGCACTAGTACAGCAACTTTGCACATGCTACACCACTGAGACATCCATACTTGTATCGTACCTGTCAAAATACTTCCAAGTGTCAACAGAATCCATGATCACAACATCAGAGGGGGTTTCACAAGACACATTCAACTCGGATTCAGCTCAAACAAGAGGTTAAAAAATGATTTTCACACCTATACGACTAAAATGTGGAACACCCTGTCAACAGCTGTTAAGAGTTTAGACATGATGTCAATACTTCAGTCCTTCAGCTCATACAGAGTACATACAGGCGGCTGCATTTTGAAACAAGTCCCTGTAAAAAAAAATACACCCCCGCCCTTTCTTTATTTCTACAATGTACGCATTCTCCATTTTTTTTTAACAGTGTATGTCTTTTTTGCATACTGTATAGGTGTATATACTGTATATTAGCCTTTAAATGCTTTGATGAATTGAACATGGAAGACCCTTGGTTTCATCCTCTTAGCAGTTTTTGTATTGACCTTCCTTGAAATGTACCTATTCTGCGACGCTATACAATTTTAAATCAATCAATCAATCAATCAACCAACCAATCGTTTTTTTGCCCAATGTCTTCACTAAAAATATACAATCTACAATGTGCTGCATAGCAAGCTTGTAGATATTACCATTGTTATCAAATGGCTCATCTATACTAAGTGTATGTAAAATCTCCAAATGAGCATCACATGCACACAGTCCATCGGCCTTGATGCTCCCTCCCCATGATCAAGATGAGAAAAAGATACAGTAATTAGAACTGCACAATAAACATATACAGTAACAGACTTTTTCGAATAGATTACAAACTAAATCCACTACATTGATTAACTACTTAAGCCTCTCTTATACAACGTACAGAGCTCAATGGTGTTACACAATCAGTGAAAATAGCTAATCCATTGATGATCCGTTGTGATCTTTAGATCAGATTCTTTTTTTCATAAAAAATGTCAAATCGATACAAGCGTTCTGTAATGATGAGCGAGGCAAAACATTTGATTTGTCAATACTGTGCATGGATTGCCAAGCCTTACTATAGAATGAGGAGAGAATGAATGAAAGGTACACATCTCTGCCCCCTCACAAGAGGAATGGGATGTGAAGTGACCCAGAGAGGATTTAACCTACAGCGAACACAGCGCTGAATCATGCTCAGCAAGCCTCTGCAGTCATCAATTAACCTGAACCAGCTCTGCAGACATTAACGCCAAACAGAGAGGGGGTAAGCCCAGGCCAGGGGCAATCTGCGGCAGACACGGGTCCACTGTACAACATGTTGTGCAGACGTGGTCAGATCTACACTGCAAAACCGCATGTAATTTAAGTCTGACAGTGTATACAAAATATGGAACCAGATAGCCCCATTTTGTACTCAATGAACACTGAACATTTCACTGTGTACGTTGGGGGTTTGGCTCCCGTTGTGGAGGCTGAAGGCTGCCTGCCCGTCAGGATTATTAAATGTGGATTGATGTTATATTGTAGACATTTGCATTCGCTATTCAAAAATAGAAAATGCTGGGTTTTCTTTTTTTAGTTTTGGCATCTTTAGAAGACATTTAAATTTGTGACAAATAAACTAGTAAATCAATCAATCAAGAAGAATAGAATTCTACCACTCTGGTCAGTCAGGTATTGAGATCAGCCGAGATCTCCACCCACCCACACACATGCATGCATGTATGCACGCACACACATACACAAGCACGCAGGCACGCACAGACTTTTAGTTGACTTTTAGTTACACACTTTTAGTTGATTGCACATTTCCTGACAGATAATTGAGGTTGTTTAAACTTGTCTCAAAATATCACAGTGATAGTTGTGGTGGTCCCAGTGGGCATTAGAAAGCTACAGTACAGTATGGTGGTCATACCTGGTCATACTTCTTAGTTTTTACAGTGTGAGTGATTTTCTAGGGTAAAATACAGAATAAAACAAATATCATTAAACCTATAATGTGTGCATTCATCTGGACTGTCCATGGTCAATATAACATCCTGCCCTTAAACGCATTTAAATAAATGATAAGAGTTCACCCCAAAAGGGGGGTCAATCAATGATGAATCACATTACACACCATATGAAGCCTTGGATTCATATAGATCGTTTTGTTTTCGTGAAGCCAATATAGACAGTAATTTGATTACTTGGCACAGGAATGCAACATAAACAAAATATCTCTGTAAACTCATATGGCTTCAGAGGGTGAAATAATAAGCTATGTAGGCTATATTTATACTTTGACATATTATCATCCAGTGTAGGGAAACTATACAAAGGTATCATTTACAAAACAAGATCATTTATAACAAGCAATAGTCCTATCCAACAACTGAAAAAGCAGAGCTTGAAAAATGCAGGACACTACAGTAATATATTCTAATAGTGCTGTCTTAAGATGTCACATGTTATGTCACATGCAACTACCCACAACCAACTTTGGCAGCCCCATCCATGTGTATTTATTGAAGTTAAAAAAAAAAACTTAAATAAATACACAGCAGTGCCACCAATACCAAATGCAGAACTTATATGCCACTTAAGTGCACTTTCTTATCACCAAATAAACTCAATCAAGCTATAAACCCTAACCTCCTAAATTTGAAGTAGGACGTGCATGCAGTATAAATCAACATTCACATCAATCTACTGTATTGTGAGAAGTGATGGTGGTGATGATGATGATGATGATGATGATGATGATGATGATGATGATGGCGGCCTATTGCAGTGCTTTTCAACCAGTGGTCCGGGGACCACCAGTGGTTCTTCTCAAAAGAGGTGGTCCCCAACTTGATGCTGGAAGAGTTGGTAACCATACGGACCCTTCTTTAACTGAAAACGGTTTCATTTTACATTCTTAAGAGTTATATTACGCCAATAATTAAATCTGAAAATAATTAATCTGAATTAGCTTATTCTTAATTTTCAAGCATCTACACAATTAAATTGTCATTTTGGTTAATGTTTCCCTTTAATCTCTTCTAAATACAGCGTGCATGGGCAAAAACATGTATAGTTTGGTGTGTGAGAGACTAAACCTCATCAAATGGTGGTCCGTGGCTAAAATGCAGGACAAACAGTGGGCCCTGGAATCAAAATCGCTGAAAACCACTGGCCTATTGAAATCACACACACATCCATCGCATCAGACCTGGTCGTCTCCTCCGTCTCTTCTTCGAGCCAAATAGTTTGACGCGGGAGAAGACGCTCAGCCTGCTGGGCTTCTCACATGTCCCCTTGGTCTTGTTTGGGCTGTTCACTGTTCGACCGGCATTGTTTTTCTCTCGCTCCCTCGCCTGCCTCTTTTGCCGAATAAGGGAGCTTGCGATCGCTGCAGCCATGGCCAGTTTGACTGCTGCTCTCTTCTCGAGGATACAACTTCCAGAGTTTTAGAGAATCGGCTCCTTTCCAAACGACCAAACCCCCCTGCTCCCCTCCTAGTCCTCCTATCCCTCCTCCTCCCAAAAGAATCTGATGGGCAGACTGCAGGCACCGTCGTCGATAACTGAGTAAACTGCACGTCAAACGAAACGAAAATAGAGGCTAGAACTTAAGCCTACATGGCAATTAGAAAAAGTGTCCATTTAGTAACGTTAGTAACGTCAGTTAAGAGCAGAGGTGTCCTGCAGACGTATCCCCTTTTCTGTTCTTTTGGGCGTCTCTGTAAATTGTGCGTGTCTGACGAAAAAAAAAGTGTCACTCGACTCAAAAGCACACGTGTTCCACTCTGACGTTTCACAAGGAGTTTCACCACGGCGCATTATTAGTCCTCCGATGGGTGGTGTCAACAGTCATTGTATTCATCATGTCCACTATTACGCGCATACCAATGGATTTGGTTTCTCCATTAAACTATAGCTACCTGAGCTGAGTAGCACAACTGTGCGTCGTCCCGCGCTTACGCATATAATCGGCTACAGGCAGGTGTATAAAAAAAAGCTTTAAAACGCACAGCTATGAAAAAAGGAAACACCTGTTTACAAAGACAGAGAGAATGTTTTTTTCCCTTTCACAAACTGCTGCCAGTGCAGTGCTTTTACAAAACAACATCGGAATAAAACAAAAACAAAAACAGCGTAACTAACAGGCTTGAGAAATTGCAACGGATCGCTAAGGAGATCTCAGTTGTTTTCTCTTCTCTCGTTTTGAAGCGGGGGAATAAACGGTAACAGCGTGATTCGCCTCATTTTAGATGCAGTATTCCTACAAAGCACAGACATCACACACGGACCACTGCTGAGCTCCCTAAAAACCACCCGCACCTAGAAAGGCGTTTAATGCGAGGGAGGGAGTGAGACGCGGAGAAACAAAGGCGGAGTGTAACTATGATACAGGCTAGAGAGATGGTATTAATAATGGCATTAACCCTGCGAGTTATGCGATAGGCTAGCATACTTGTTCACAGTTCATTAACGCCATTGTCATGATGATACCCTAAAATGAAATTATCCAAAAGTCCAGAGAGAGAGAGAGAGAGAGAGAGAGAGAGAGAGAGAGAGAGAGAGAGAGAGAGAGAGAGGGGGAGAGAGGGAGGGAGGCTGTAAGCCTTATTTGCTCTTTAATGGAGAAGTTAAATTAGCGCGTGTTTATGTCATTAATGGGCTTATTGTTTCCGTTAAATAAAATAGGATTATATAAAATCCGTGCAAATGGATGAATGAATCCACATGAACATTGAAACAAGAGCACAGCAATCATCTTTCTTTCTTTTTTCTTCCTCCTCCTCTCTTTCTTCTTCTTCTTCCTCTTCTTCTTATTATTATTATTAGTATTATTATTATTATTTTATGGTGTGAAGGAGCGCTCCTTTTAGGATATATCACCCACAAAGGAGGCGCATGGTAAGCAAAAAAAATATATATATATACTATATAGGCCTGGTCCCGATTACTCTGGGTTTAGTAAAACGTTATGTGACAATACACTATCATCGTCATCAAAAGGGTCACCCGCCTGGACAATGTAATTAAATTAATTAAATCGAATAGTGTGGCTGTGCTGTGCATCGACACTGAACTGAACCGCATGTGCATTCAACGCCTGAATGATATCCAACCATGCCACCATGTTCTCACCTACTCGCCAATGGTGCCATCTACAGTCCTCAAATGAAATTGCCATAGAAAAGACATGCTTTGATTTATTTTTTAATAGATTTCATTCATAGGCATATAAGTAACATTGTATAATGTATTTAAAAATCGAAATGCTTTTACATTGTTTTCCATTCTGCTCTGTTCTAATAAATGTCATTATGCTTAGCCTCTAATGTTATGTGCTAGATATTTTCCACCCTCCTGCTCCTTATATGGAAAAAATAAAGCCTCGCAAATTAAGTCTCATGGGGGCTACGGACCTAGGGTAGGCCTATAATTCAGTGGTTTTCAACCTTTTAGACACCAGGACCCACTATTTATTCAGAATTTGAGCCACGGCCCAATTAATTCAGATGGTGATTATTTTAACTCTTGAAAGTGTAAACATTTTTACGCTCTCAAAGAGTTACACATGGTTAACCACTTTTTATCATTTAACTGGGGACCACCTGGAACTGTTTTTCTACCAGTGGTCCCCGGACCACTGGTAGAAAACAGCTGGTAATAATAATTTATAAACAACTTCAAGTTGAAACTGGAGAACGCGGCAGCGCAGTCAATGAAAACATGATCGCTGAGGTCATTGCCGCTTCAGGACCAAGGACAGCTCCAAAACAAACTGCATGCAATAAAAGCCGAGAGCGTTCAGCAAAATCCTCAAATGATCATAAAAACAGCCCGAATTTATGCCATCATCACCACTATAGCAAGGTCACGATAGACGATGAAACATTTTCCAACAGTCAAATACTTGCGGAAACAGCAAAACAGCAAAAAAGCAAGTTACTTACGGTGTGTGTGTGTGTGTGTGTGTGTGTGTGTGTGTGTGTGTGTGTGTGTGTGTGTGTGTGTGTGTGTGTGTGTGTGTGTGTGTGTGTGTGTGTGTGTGTGTGTGTGTGTGTGTGTGTGTGAAGCAATGGCAGCTATAATACACGTACCTGATACAGATTTTCTCAATGGGAAAGACATGCTTGTTTTGCTTTTTGTGTGAAGCCCCCCCAAGCAGTGAGTAGAATGCGATGCGATCCTTTATGAGTGAATGCGAGCAGACCAGATTCAACAAACTAACTTTAAACCATGGTCAGAAGAAGAGCTGTCAAAGGCGTAGAGTACACAAAGCAGCATCGAGGCGGGGCCACCAACAGGAAGATCATTAAAGGACATTAGCGACATGCCATTATGAGTTCGAGAGTAAAATTGCTCATAAAACATTCATCCGGGCGCGTGCTCGCTATAGTCACTACCACGCTACATCATGTGCTACGCGGGACAGATTGAAGAAGAAAAGTGATCGAAAATGCAGAGACAGAGATTTGTACTTCCTTCTAGAGGCAGAGAAGACATTCCTCTCATGTTACAAAACGATGTAAAATGATCCGATAATGCGCTGGGCTAAACTGGTTACACGGGCCTTTCCACTTTCGACTGAAAAAATATCGATTTACAAACAATCAACTGGGATGATAATATGCATTAGTCTAAACTTGTTTCCAATGAACGTTTTCTGCTCTCTGACCATGTATACTGGACGGCCGCTTTTTGCTTTCCTTTCTTTTTTCCCGTTTCCAAAACTATACGACTAGTGTTGTGACCACACTGGGGCATGAGCAACAGCAGGGGTGTAGTGTACTGAAAAGACGACCTTCCATTCAACGTGGTGATCACGTGTGATCCCTTGACATTGACATACAGAGGGGGGCTATTTGCCTAGGGTGTTTTGCCCTTTAAATATATATATATATATATATATATATATATATATATATATATATATATATATATATATATATATATATATATATATATATATATATATATATATATATATATATATATATATATATATATATATATATATATATATATATATATATATATATATATATATATATATATATATATATATATATATATATATATATATATATATATGTGTGTGTGTGTGTGTGTGTGTGTGTGTGTGTGTGTGTGTGTGTGTGTGTGTGTGTGTGTGTGTGTGTGTGTGTGGTGTGTGTGTGTGTGTGTGTGTGTGTGTGTGTGTGTGTGTGTGTGTGTGTGTGTGTGTGTGTGTGTGTGTGTGTGTATATGTATATATATATTCGTCGCCATTCGACGTTAGTTTGATAGTTTTAACTTAGAACAGAATGTAAAAAACATGCTGTACCTCTACAATAAGATAACATTACAAAACAATGTGGAATAATGAAATACCTCTGGGTAATGGACACATCAGGTTAATAACACACATTTAAAGCAACAAAAGTTGTAACCCTTCTGTGAACTTTGGTTCCCTCAGGGTGAGGTTCACGTATGAACACTAGATGGCGGAAGTGCTCTACAATAGCACAACATCAGGCTTGAATAGTGGCATAAACCACAGCCACCAATATTCTTATAGTCCCACCCTTGTCAATGTGCAACAGAAAATCACACATTAAACAAGCCCCACCGCAAATGAAATGCCATTATCACAACAACATCATGTTATTTAATTGGAGGTGGGAATTTAAAGAAGAAGTGTACGTCTGAAAAATGAGAACAAGAAGGCTGAAAGCAATTGCATTTTCTTTCCTGATCAGAGATCCATTCATCAGTGTGTTTTCCTGTCAAAGGACAGAAATACGTAAGGATATCATTTGTTCAAGGGTCAATATGTCAGTGTATTGATCATGCAGCTCCGGTCAAGGGATAGATTACATACATTGTAAGGAAAATAAATGCCTATTTCCGTCTCTGGTGTCATAAAGGCTGTATTCATGGTGTCAGTGTCATAAACACAAAGTATACTCTGAGCAGCCAGGGGGCACAATCTGACCTTTAACCCAACACACTCCTTGGGGCTGTCCAGTAACAAAGCTTTAAACCATTATGACCTTTTTTACAATTCATGTATTCCAAATTCCAACAGTTTTCTATGTTACTTCAATGGTGCATAAAGCTTTTCATGTAAAGGTCCCCCAAAATAGGATATGATTTCAGCCATAGACCAAAGAAGAGAAGGTACATCCCATCTGCACATTAGTTCCTAGAGCTCTGAGACTTTCACCTATACGACTCTCATAGTCATGATGGTGATCTGATACTAATCTAATAGTCATGATGGTGATCTGACATTAATGTAATAGTCATGATGGTGATCTGATACTAATCTAATAGTCATGATGGTGATCTGATACTAATCTAATAGTCATGATGGTGATCTGATACTAATCTAATAGTCATGATGGTGATCTGACATCGATCTAATAGTCATGGTGGTGATCCAACATTAATCAAACAATGGTGGTGATCCGACATTACACAACCTTCAAATTTCAATGGACTGCAATCTCTACTGCAAATTCTACAGTTTACTGGAAGAGACACGTGAAAATGTTATAATCGTATATGACTTCTAGCTCGCAATGCAATATGTTATATCGCTTGCAGATCTGCTATTTTAGCTGTGTTAAATAACAATCTTATCTACAAATGTTTCTTACAGTACAAGTGCGTTCTGCACCTAGGAGCTCAGGCTGACTTCCCACAGTAGGCCAGTGGTAACTGGGTCGATGTACTGTAACGTACTGTACTATACTGCAGTGTTTCTCCACCTGAGGGTTTGGAACCCTAGGGGGGGTGAAAAAAGGCCATTACTACGTCCAAAAAAGTAATCAACAAACTACACTATGTTGTTCCCACAGCCTGAAAAGGTTGACAACCCATATTGTACTTAGTTTATACCCTCTCTTCTTCTTTATGTCCTATATACTGTAGTACCTGCATATCTGTGCATACCTTCCATTGCAATACAGAGCTTCCATCCTCCACCTCTAATCCCACCCTGCAGGGTTAATACTGATGGACACCTCTCTCTATACTGGATGTTAACAACCAGGTTCTACCCCGGCAGCATCAGGCTCAGCCCCCCACCACTGATATGACTGCCTGGGCCATCAGTCAACCAGACATGGATGATGGCTGGCTTTATCACTGACAACATGAGAGAGATGGAGAGAGATGGAGGGAGGGAGAGAGAGAGAGAGATACAGTAGGTAGCGAGGGAGGGAGAGGGAGAATGATACAAGGGGTGGGGGATATTGAGTGGAAGGCCAAGTCATGATTGTATATTTATAGTCCCTCACATGATGGTGTCGCTTTCTGACAAGAACTGATTTTCAAGCTACTGCAACAACACGTTAAAACAGCAAGCAACACCAGCTGAACATAAATGTGGCTTCATACATATACAGCAACAATCAGCTGTCACAGGAAAACAGTGCATGTGCTTCAGAAACAGAGATAGCACTAGACCATGTGACCGACTGGCACTGAATGCTTGTCAGCATGCTGTAATGAAAAGCGATGACAAAAGTGATAACACAGCAAAATATGTCATGGTATTGTACGTTGTTCATGCACTCAGAGCAAATTCCGTACAAAAACACTTCTATTCTCAGCCAATCTCACATTCACTTAATTCATTGATGGAGCAGTATCACCTTGTTTGCCTTGATTCCTTACTTGTCGTTTGTCGATGCCTACTGCCAACTCTGCTGAACTGTTGTTCTCACTACACCTCAAGCCATATAAGCTATAACAAGGCTGCCTTTTACTTATAGTATGAGGTGTTGCAACTATAGCTCCTGTTGTTTTATACATGTTTTTATGAAGTATAGGGGCTCCGGAAGGCCCCTATTGTATTTGTGTGTACTTGGCCAATAAAAACCTGGAAGTAGGGTGTTGCCATGAATGAAGCATGGAATTGTAGTGTTGAAAAGTAGTGTTGAAATCTCCTGAACAACACCACTCCACAACCAGCACATTTTGGCCTTGGGCTCAAACACAGAGATCCCATAAAACAAGAAAGCAAATCAGATGGAACGGAATAATGTAATATAATAGCATTAAATGACAAATCAATGTTTGACAGTCCAATAACCAACACACAACACCAGCACAACAACCTAAAGGCACAACTCTGACCCATGAAAAAGAAGAAAAAAGGTGCTCATTGTATATTCATAAAAACAATATTTGAACCCATTCACATGCTATCCTCTGACAACATACTGCAGTCAGCCAGATTTATATGTACAGCACCATGTCCATGTGTGCCTAAAATAGCTGATGTACAGTACAAGCTCACACCACCTTGTAGATCTGATATTACCAGCACGCCATACAACAATGTGTAAATCCAGTGAGCTATAGCAGCAACATTTACACAAATTGCCATAAAAAAGGCCCACAGGCATTTACAATTTGTTGCACTGTGTATGTATGTACGTGTGCGAGCGCACGCGCATGTGTGTGTGTGTGTGTGTGTGTGTGTGTGTGTGTGTGTGTGTGTGTGTGTGTGTGTGTGTGTGTGTGTGTGTGTGTGTGTGTGTGTGTGCTGCTCAAACTGTGAACATATGATATGCTCCTGGAACACCATTTAGCTTGCAAACACCTCATAGCATGCAATCAAGGCACACTGCAGCCACAGCATCCAGCTCGCACGCTGCCGTGCTTACCACCACTGGCCACTAGAGGGCAGCAGTCAAAGAGTCAAATGAAATTGGGGGCTGCTGATACAGTAGATTGTATCTTGCCAAGGTTGAGCAGCATATTGCCCTTTGTGACATTAGATATAACCAGACAATTAGCACGGCCTCTTTTCCATTATAGGTGGAAACCCATTTTTGTAACTCTAACCTTAATGGATGGGAACTCTCTTGGGGTTCTGTACTATTAAACAGTGATCCTGTATATACAGTACAGTACAGTACAGTACAGTACAGTACAGTACAGTACAGTACAGTACAGTACAGTACAGTACAGTACAGTACATATTTGACATTTTATAGAAAACATCTAGAAAACATCTCAAACATAAAAGCCCATATAGTTTAATGCATTCCTAAATTGCAGACATAAGCGACCAACTCTATAGGGCCAGGCATTGACTGAATGGCATAAATGAACCTTGTCCTTTGCTGCTAACAGAGGGCAAAGGTGGAAAATTTGTATTGAATGCTGATCACACTGTGCAGTATAGAAAGAATATCTCAACACAGAGCCATGCAAAATGCAGGATTGAGGACCACTGTGTTACCTGCAAGTGGTAACGCAGTGGTCCGAGTCAATGGGATAAAATAAAAAACACACATCAATGCATTAAAAAGGAATGATCCCTGATAAGCTGCAATGTGTTGCTGTTCACACCATTCAGCCCATATCTGCGCCGAGCAGCACGCGTTGCCATGGAGACCACACATACGTATGGTGTACGTGTGTGCGTATGCGTGTGAGAAAGAGAGAGGGTGGGGTGGGGGGACCCGGGAGAGCGATGATGCTCTGAGGGTGGGGGGTTGGGCTGTTGGTGTCGGTGAAGGAAAAGACCCACAGCCACTCCAGTGCACCAGGGGGGACTATGGAGGAGCGCTGTCATGGCTGACTAGCAGGGCCGCGGACATGGGGGCAGTGGGCTCCACTCTGCCCATGGAGGACCCACCGTATGGCAGATAAAAACCAGGGAGCTCAGGATGGCACATCGGTGCAGCACCGAGTGGGCCTGTCATCCACCGCTCCCTGGAGGCATGACTAACAACTGGAGGGATGAAGATAGTGATTGGACTGACCGTGTCATTGTAAAAACTGGGAAATGCCACCTGGCGGGCCCACGACTCTGCCAGCCAGTTGCTGTTTACATCCATCTCTCCCAGTGGTGGAAGTGGTCATATTTTGTTTTTTTAACCTGTGTCAATTATCTAATGCAGTGGGTTTCAACCTTTTTGGTACGAGAGTGCACTATTTATTCAGCATTTGAGCCACGGACCACCATTTGATACACTCCAGAGACCACAATACCAGGCTGGATTTGGGAAACAAAACAGTCAAACATACAGATCAAAATAGACATTAATCTTCTACATTCTTTAGTTGTGATAGATTTGGACTAATTCAGATGATGAATATTTTAACTCTTGAGAGCGTAAACATGATTCGTGTTTCCCCTCCTTTCCCTGCCCCGGCTAGTCAGGGGGAGGTCAGTCTAGAGAGACGAGGATTACTGCATGTTTTTGAGAAGGTACCTACAGTACGTACCCAAGGGGACACGGGCAGAACTTGACAAAGACCACACAGAATGACCCAATGCACACACTTTCAAATGTATGAAATGTATGCAAATAATTAGAAAAAAGCAGATTTGCAATGACACAATGTACAGTCAGTGTCGATATACAATGCATTGTGAGATTGTAGACCAGCTATTTCCAAATGACTGTAATGTATAGGCCTGAAGTACATAATGTATGCTTATTGCTTTAAGCAATAAACCAAAATCTGACTGACTGACTGACTGACTGACTGACTGACTGACTGACTGACTGACTGACTGACTGACTGACTGACTGACTGACTGACTGACTGACTGACTGACTGACTGACTGAAGGAGGGACCAATGGACAACTGAAAACAGTGTTTTCCGCCAGTGAATGCATAAACTCAAGTACACCATGAAAATTAATCAGCCTTGTGAAAATGCCCAACAAGGAGCCGCTCTCTGGAGCTTATTGCACCACAATATACTGCCCAAACACTTCCATTATCCTCCAAATGAGCCATCTTTCTACGGTAGAAAAAATAAACATTGTTTGTCCAAAGACCAGCCATTGCATGTGAAAACTGTCTGTTGTGTGTACACTGGCACTCCCTCATTACCTTGGCTCTCCCTCAACACCAAATGGTTCCATCGCAGTCTCACTTAAAAGGAAAACCCCAAATATACTGGAACCAAGCAGAGCTGACAGAACGCCTGGTTATTTCCATCCGACCTCTCGCCTTTTGTATAGCACACTTCTATAGCTTTCATAGTCTTTGTCTGATCATCAACACCTTGGCGAAGTTTCTCTCTGGCAGAGAGAATAATTGCAGGTCTTTTTGTCACCCAGGAAAGAGGAACAGACGTTTATTTCATACGTCAACCGAGGCTAATTATGGTGCTGAAACATTGGACTGAACTAACTCCAGGCACAAAGCATCTGCCAGACACTCCTGTAAGTGTTGTTTGCTTTACTGGTGATGCAAATTGAAAAGATTTTCAGCCAGCCTTAGAACTTTCTTCCAGGTTTGCACCTTCAAAAGCACTGTCATGTATTAAAGGTTCCAACATTTGTCTGCAAATAGACTGAAGGGGTGCTAAAATATCTTTTGGACACATGGGAGGGAATAGTTATATTTAACCACAAATTAAGAACAAAAAATAGCAGATGTTACCAATTTCCAGTAATCTGTGATTCGGCATACAATAAAGCATATACTGTAGGCCATGTATTGCTTCTGCTAAAGGCTATCTTTGGAAATGATGAGATGCAAATGTGAATATGCTAAATAAAATGCAAAAAGAATCAGACCTTTGCATGTACCAGTATTTCCAGCATATACAATGCATAATAGAACACAAGCAGGCTTGAAGCACAGGGGAATGCTGGGTCTAGGGATTAACATGACAATGGGCTCTACATGGGTGAAAACTCGGTCGCCACTTGGCTCCAAGGCCTGGGCATTTGCACATCTTGCCCATGCAATAATCCATCATTGGCTGTATTGAATTTATATACCGATGGAAAGAGTTGCAGCTCTTTTTTTTTACATGGCCTATAAACATAATCTCTTAATATAGTATATTATGTGAATGATACTGTGAAACATTTGGTTTGGGGTTTTACAGGTTTGCCCTGTGGTTCCCTTTTTCACCCATCATTTCTCAGCTAGTGGAGTAGTTTGATGGTGTTTGTCTGTAGAAACACACTACCCTTTCATTGCATTTTTCTGTTTTGGGAGAAGGGTACGTTTTTTGGTAAGCAAAACAAACAAGTTAAAAAAAAAAAACAATTCATCTTAGGTTGATGATGATGTTTTTAATTGTCACATAACAGAATTAATTATGAATAATTATTATTATATCAAAACAGCATCATTTTGGTGTCAGCAACACTGGCACAGGTCCCACATTCTCTGCCCTCTTTGTGTCTATTTAAGTGCATGTGTGTGTGATGATGATGATTATGATGATGAAGGACACCCAGCCTGTAATGACTTGAAGAAATCTCAATCAGAGGCACCAAACGGTGTGTGAAATGTCTGGGGCTTAGAGAGCAGCCTGCTCAGAATGACTAATGCTGTCATCTCATTAGTATGACACACACAAGAACGCATCGCTACGGGCCACAGAAGCTCCCAATTACACTTCTATCTCGGTCTCACCAGCTCAACTGTACCTCACTGTGACGTCAGTACCTACAAAGAAGACGACATGTGTGTAAATAAGTAAGCCTTGCCGAGCCATGAGGCCTATGGGAGCTACAGACACAGCCTATCTCCCGTTTCTCTACCGTGAGACTGTTTGACGTATAAGTACACCCTCTGACGCTAGTATGTCACATGGACTTGCCCCCAATCCAAGACTTGATGCTGAGTGGCAAGCAGTGGGTCTCGAGTCTTTAGTATGACCCAGCTAGGGCTTGAACCCAGATCTTCTCATCTCATGACATACATTAAAAACACTAGCCAACTGAGCTGGTAAGTGCGATTAATGTAGAGTTTGCGATTTTTCTTTACAATTGAACATCTTCTGTTTACTGTACAACACGATGAAAAGAAAGACATCTGAGGATCTCAAAAGAAGAGCAAGAACACTGGCAGCAAAGTGAGAATATAATTTCTTAGTACCTGGTCAGTTAATGTGTTAAAACCCCCAAGCTGAAGAAGACTTGCAACCTTTCTCACGGCGCGGGTAAATACAACGTTAATGAACTGCGACATGCTGCCTTTCTGTCCCCGAGCAGAATAATGTGGGGAAAAAAGAAAAGAAGAAAAGACAGCTTTATTTACACTCAATATCCATCATGAAACATTAATGAGATCATGTCAGCGGAGTATGGTTGTTGGTGATGTACATCTGAGTCACTGATGGATATTAAAATGGAAATGTGTGCATGTGAAATGCGTGCGTAGAAGTGTGTGCGCGTCGTTGTGTGTGCATTAATGTACCAGTGTCAATTCAGTGACCGCTAAGTCTCTGGTAGTATCCCCCAGGGGATTGTGGGTAAGATGTAATCATAGGTGAGCGTTTCTGCAAGAAGGGGGGAAGGTAACTGAAAAGCCTCTGGTGACAGGCGGCTGTGTAGGGGGGTTGAGAGGGGAGGAGGTGACCATGGAAAGCATAAATAACAAGAGAAAAAAATGCATGTTTTACCAGCACTACAACACCATTATAAAGGTTCATTCAATTAAAAAGACTCAACGGTCTGTGTGTGTGTGTGTGTGTGTGTGTGTGTGTGTGTGTGTGTGTGTGTGTGTGTGTGTGTGTGTGTGTGCGTGTGCAGTGTGTGTGTGTGTGTGTGTGTGTGTGTGTGTGTGTGTGTGTGTGTGTGTGTGTGTGTGTGTGTGTGTGTGTGTGTGTGTGTGGTTTGGGCGCAATGGTGTCCTGGATGTGTGTCCTTGAGCAACTGCCCTCAATGAGCGCTTTGGTCTGTGCCTTGCAAGGCATATAAAAGCACCATTCACTCCTTATTTACTTCTTAAGCCACCTCAGCTTTGTCCACGTCAATGTCCATCTCAATCTGGACCTCAATCTGGAGCTGGGCCTTGACCAGATTTGGTGGAATTTTTATCACCAAATCTCTTATGCCCAGAATAGGGATACTATTGATCACGTTTGATGTGAATGGACTGAACTTTAAAGGGGAATTCCACCCATTTTCAACATTTTACTATGTCATTAGAGATGTTGTGTGGATATGGTAAAAAAAAAGTTCCCCCATCTGTGTTTCCTAGAAATGCAGGTCTGCAAAAACATGGAGGCCTACAAAAAATTACAACTTGATGACACCATCCATGTTGTGTCTCACCACAATTATTTTTCTTTTAGGACCTATCTTTCTGAGAGTGTACAAACGGGACCAAATGGACCCGTTAGGGTCCATTTGGTCCCGTTTGTACATTCTCAGGAAAAAAAAATGAAAATGGGTGGTGTTTCCCTTTATACATACTTTATACATACTTTATACTTTATACATACTTTATACATACATACATAGCTCAAAAATGTAAAAATGACCCTACTGGCCTGAATATAACACCACATTTTTTTTCAAATGGAAATATCCTACAAAATTGGGTTGTATTACGTTGTATATCTGGGGCTATATTATTTGACATTCAATGTTCTTTTTCCGCAAATGAGTCTTGAAAAACAGGGGTCGTCTTATAACAAGAGTAGTCGTATATTCGTCGACAATATGGTAAATGGAATCAGCATTCTCTGTAGTACAAGGGTTGGTACTGTACCTGGTAAGGGTTCAGTCCAAAAGTAAACTAAACTTACTGCCAGCTAGGACCCAAAAATAACACTGACACTAAAGAACTAGGCTGATTATGCCTGCTGTCCGTTTCTAGGTTAGATACACACCTCGTCCCCAATGCTTGCCTACTTTCCTAACATTCATAATGCACACACACATGCACCCACACAAACACGCACACACACACACACACATCTATAGTGAGATGACATCCAGTGAGATGAAAGACCCATGGTGTCATGATCCCATTTCATTTTTTCCCTTTAATCCCCCATCCACTAACCACTGCTTACCCACACTAGGGGAGGTTATCAACTCAACAAAAGGACAGAGAAATATTGCCACGCTGGCAGACCATGCCGCTCTCCCAATTCCCCACACAGTTAACATTATGTGAAATTCTGTCATTGCTGTAGCCTATACATGTCGTGACTCCTGTCCATCTTCAGACTTGTTGGTCCTTTGATTGAAACAGGCTGACTCAGCAGGCTACAGTAATGATATTGAAACCACACACCTCCTCCAATACACACAGAGATTGGAGAAGGTCTTTTTATTGGTGCAGAGCCATAAAACCAGTGAGTGTAAACAAACAGCTGTGATGACGAAGTGGAAAGGAAGAGGTGCCACTCGTGTGTTTTCTCTCGAGACCATTGACGTGTAAACGTGGCCTGATTCTCTGTGCCGTGGAGGAATCCCTGCACCCCCAAAGCTCCGTCCCAGCATGTTTACTGCATGTGACGACAAAGCAGATATTCTTCCCGTTGAGGCACATCGGTGGGAGGGGATTCACATGAGATTAGAGATGGAACTGTCCCAGATGCCAGTTGGTTTACAGTGTCTCCAACATCACAGA
Source organism: Benthosema pterotum (assembly GCA_039105355.1). NCBI lineage: Eukaryota > Metazoa > Chordata > Actinopteri > Myctophiformes > Myctophidae > Benthosema > Benthosema pterotum. The sequence goes on along the minus strand of CM076984.1, from coordinate 23,965,740 downwards.
GGGAACGTATACAGCAGGGGAGCCCAACTGGTAGCTCCCGATCTACCAGTCGATCTCGGGAGATGTGGGGAGAAAAGAAAAAAAATGGGGTGGGAAAAAAAAGAGTGATTTTCGTGTGTGTGTGTGTGTGTGTGTGTGTGTGTGTGTGTGTGTGTGTGTGTGTGTGTGTGTGTGTGTGTGTGTGTGTGTGTGTGTGTGTGTGTGTGTGTTCAAGAGGGTGCCAGATTTCCATGAAGCCTTTCCATGAGCCTCCCAGTAAAAAATAACACCCAACCTGGCAACCGAGCTGTCACACGTGTCCCACAGCAAATACGTCATCACAACAATATGTATGAGCAGCATTAGCAAGCAGCATCGTGGATCACAGACACTAGTAGCTGTAGCACCTCAGAACCCTCACATTCAGAAACAGAATGTGAGTATTTGTACTAAAATCAGTACCGACGCAGACGGTAAAAATGGGCGCTATGATGCGCCGGATCAATTACAGGATGTACTTGTGTACATGTTTCTTGTGCATATTATTCTCAATTCTATTCAAATGGCTTTATTGGCATGTTCTTATTGCTTTACCTGCTTGATGCCGTCTTATAGGTTGTTTCATTGTTTCATAACAATTATAGGACTTTAAGACACTGGTTTGTGGAAATTCTTCTTCTTAATAAACACATACATGCCTGTCTGCATAGCTCAGTCAGTAGAGCACCAGACTTGGACCAAAAGGTCGTGGGTTCACGTCCCGCTACTGACAATAAAAAGTGTGAGTCTTCAAGAACCCTGCTCTGCTCCTACAATTGCATGATACATTTATCAAGTTCACTCTTCCATGTTTCTATGGCGTATTTATTATGATTGCATTTGCAATGGCAGTGTTTGTCCAAGTCTGTTGTACTTATGTTGTACTGTTGTAGGCCTATTTATGACAAGTCTGTGGTACTTTATGCTTATATGGACATAAAGTAAAGTGTAAAACACAGTAGTGTTGTTGTTGTGAAGTTACTGCAGGCTGGCAACGATGCGTGTGGTTTGAAATGTTGATATTGGACTGTTAGATCCCGGAGGGGTTGGCTGGTGAAAAGTAGATCTTGGGTCAAAGAAGGTTGGGCACCCCTGGTATACAGTCAAGGCTGCACAACTGCATATTTCAGCTGAATTGACCTCACCGTGTTAGCAATGGGAAACGGAGGTGATGAAAAAAGAGCTGATGAAAACAGAAATAACTATGGGATAATAATAACAATAATAGGATGATGAAATAATAGGATGATAAAAAATATTTTTCTAACAATACCACAGACTGCACTGTGTTCATTTAACCTCCTTCTGGGCAGATCATAATAGACATGTATATCAGTAAATTTGCAGATTATTTTGACCGATTTTGTCAAAAAGTGCTAAATGACTTTCAGGTTGACAAACGTAATTCTTTTTGGTAATACAAAAAAGTTGTGAAATAGTAACAAATTGGGAACTTGTAGATAACACTTGTAGGTAACAGGAAGAGGGATGTGTCAAAAAGCAGTACCAATATGTTGGTCAGGGTCCCGTGCTGGCGGCCGCACTGTAACAGGTGCTATTCTCAGCATAAACCAGGCCCATGAGTTAAAAAAAATAAATAACCCAGAATACACGCCAGTTGTCTGGCCTGAAGAAAAACTGTGAATGTTTTTGCAATGAGGGTCTAATTTACACTGCGGCAAAGGGGAGGCAATCCATCATGGAACTCAATTTAACCTAACAGGCCATGCACTTTCCCACACCAGTGATGCTCATGGGTGATGCTCTTGGTGTCTGGTGTCGGATCCCAGCCAAGCAGCACCACCCCGCCACCACCCCCGGGCTTGGCATGGCACCCACGCCCACCACCCCCGGACATGGCATGGTACCCACCCCCACCACCCCCGGGCTTGGCATGGCACACAGTGATGGCATAGCTGGCCCATGACACCTCCGGGAAGGGAGAAGCTTCTACAGCTGTTACAGTGTGTGTGTGTGTGTGTGTGTGTGTGTGTGTGTGTGTGTGTGTGTGTGTGTGTGTGTGTGTGTGTGTGTGTGTGTGTGTGTGTAGCAGAGTGGCTCAGATCCTGTACATAATGGCCTCAAAAAGTCTAATATGAACCCTGGTCCACAGGGGAAATATTAGGTATATCGCTTTGATCTAGTGTTTAAGATATTGGATACGTTCACACAAGAGACCCAAGTTCGAATCCTGGGCATTAATCCCGGTCTCTGTGAACTCAGGGCAAGTACTAACTGGCCACTCTGGCTGGTTCCATATGCATTATCACTGTATGATGCCAGTGGCACAGCCACTGAAGATAATGAGATTGTACTAGAGAAAAGAACTATACTTCATCACTTTTCAACCTATCTATCTGTCTATCTATGTAGATAGAGAGAGAAGAGTGCATTTTGGTTTTGGTAAGCAGGGCCGGCAGGTGCCGATCCCCGCTAGCATCCACTGGCAATGCTGATGGCAATGCCAATGCCAGGAAATGTGCTTGCTCCTTCTATATGACTGGTCGTCACTAATGTTCATGATACAATTATGAAATGCCACAATTTCTTTCTACAACGTACTTCGTCTGTGTCTCATATACTGTAGGGGTGTGAGAAATACAGAAACGGAATCGGAATTGAAGCAAATAAAAACTGTAGGCTTTCTATTCCTAAAATGTTGCAAGGCAATAATGAAAATGTAAATAAAGCAATGAGAGCAATGAAAGTGAAAGTGAGGTGGCCCTTTAAAGCAAGTGATCTGGCTAATTGCCGTGCTTTGGGATTGTCACAGATTCCTTTCTTTTTTTGTTCAGGCTATTATGCCCACCCTTCTTGGCGGAACGGATCGACTAAACTGAAAACAACACGGCAGGAGATGTAACTCAACCGGTGACAGTAGGCGGGAATATAGGTCACACTCCACCAGCCAACTCTAGAGCCACTTTCCATTTCTCCGAGTGTGTTTACTGTCTATGAAGCCTGTACTGGCAGGAATCAATGGAAAGCATGACGACAATGGGTGGTAGTGGACTGGTGTTTGGTGAATAACTAGTGGGAGGCGATATGAGTTGCAGAAATATAGAGAGCCCCCTTAAATAGATAGGCTATTTTAACTATTTTAAAAATGTGAAAATAGTATAAACTTAAAAGGCGTATAATTTTCCGGGATATGCCTTTTAAGAATGTGTCTTAATTTATGAAAGCCCTTCTGACCTTAATCACTCAGCAAGAAAAAATCAAATTAAAAAGAGTTTTCTCCCCGCAAGCAACACAATTGTACAACTGGGCATAAGAATTTGTGAAAGACTAAAGACTTTAAAATGGTTTGGACACTTTTACAGCCTTGATCAAACTGATATCAGTATTCAGTACATTCAAAATATATTTAAACACTTCAAGTTAGGGTTAACAAAATTGCAAACATGCAAGCTCACTATGAGTCACGTTGTGCATTCGAGTAGCAGAAATATACCCACAGTCCCAACATGCTGTAGTCAGTCATTGCCCAAGATACCCTCATGGACATCTATAAATATTTATATCAGATGTAAATCGGAAAACTGATGACACTGAGGACCACACTAGCATCTGTTTTTGCCATTTTCTTCGTAGTCTCATCTCTGCCTCAGCCGCCTGAGCTGAAGGGTCGAGGGCACGCAGCAAATTGAAATTCCTCTCATCCTTGCCTCTGTACAACTTCTGCCTGCTGTCTCACAGTGAGTGACCTGAAACCTAATATTCTCTCCTCATCTCTCTCTACCGCGAGCTTCTGATGAAAAAAAAGCATAGGCTTTAATAAAGGATGAGAGAGACTGCAAGAGAGCGAGAAATAGACAGAGAGAGATTGCATCAAGTACAACGTATGTCACAGAATGGAAACCCACTTGAACTTAGTGTGTTCTTAGCGTGAGCCTTGGGGGACATTACTACTTTGCCTGAGGGGCCCAGAGAAGACCCTGAAGCCAGACCACTGTGCCACCAACCATCAACCACTGGAATCCTAGTGCCCCTTTGTTTCATAGTAGATCACTGCTTTGCAATCTTTTTCATACCAGGGCCCACTATTTATTCAGCATTTGAGCCACGGACCACCACTTGGTCCCAAAACTAAAGATTTCTTTGTTTTTTGTCCACAATACCAGGCTGGATTTCAGAAACAAAACAGGCAAACATAGAGATCAAAATGACCATTAATCTTCTACATTTTCTAGTTGTGTAGACTTGGACTAATTCACATGAAAAATATTTTAACTCTTGAGAGTGTAAAGATGAAACCAAATAGACCACAAGGGTGCATTTGGTTTCATTTTTACACACTTAAAGAGTTACATCTGGTTAACCAACTTTTTTTTCGTTTCCGTCATTTAACCTGGGGACCACCTGGAATCCTCTCAGGGACCAATGGTGGTCCCTGGACCACCTGTTGAAAACTCCTGTAGTAGGTGAACGTTTCTGTGAAAATGGCTAATCTACGACACGTCGTTGGGAGCTTGGTGAATTTGTGCATAGAGATCTGATATAAAAGGGAAAACAGGGGGAATAAGTATGACTGTGGTCAAAGAAGTACATGTGTTTGAGTGGTTAAAAGGCAGAGATTTAAGTGGTTAAAAGGAAGAGGTTATGCTTTCACAATAAGGTTAACTGCCAATACAAACTGGGCTAGATTGAGTTTGGAGAGGGGTAATTCAACCTCTTAAGATACTATATACCGCAGGCTACTGCACGCTACATCATAGGATGAGTAGTGAAAACAGCTTGTGGGTGGTGTCAGTGGATGATGCAATGATTCATGTCAAAGGCACAAATATTTGACCGCAGGCCCATTTTTGAGAAGATAACCCACAGCTGATCTACATTTAGCTGGGGACCACCCTGGAAAATCACCTCAAGGACCTTGAGGTTCCCCGAACCCCACTCTGAGATCCATTGGGTTACATACTGAACTTGCATGACTTTAGCCTAATACAAATGATTCTTCTTTAAATTAAAGTATGCCTCCAAACCAAAACATGCACACGCCCGCCTTATGTAACCCCTATCAGCATACCTGATGCAGTGGCTTTTTGTCACACAAACATCCCTTTATTTCAATTCTGGCCCACAGTGAGCAACTACAATATTAGCTATATTAGCTACTCACATTTTGGTATTAAATATACATCCACAGAGTATGTTAATTCTGCTAGGACTTTGTCGGCCACAACATCTCTCTTATGACAGGTTAGCATGTCTACTTTAATATAAAGAAGCGAGAGACAGACAGGGGGATAGAGAGAACTCTGTGTCTGCCATGTCCTGATGTGATGTGTTGGCATCTAAACATGTGTACAGCTGCTGATTTGGTGCAGTGCAGCTGCTACTGTACAGAATATATATATATTTGGTTGTTTTGCTGTCATATAGAACAGAAGTCAAAACAGGCACATAATGAAGACTTGCTTGTTATGGCTAGAATGTCTTATCCATGCTAGCAAATATAGCTGATGTACAAGCTCACAGTGCAATGCAACGAAATGTGTTGACACATTGTAAATCTTCTTTTTAAGCTGCACTATTCTTTGAAAGTTTGGCAAATTGTTATGCTTTGGCAGTCATAAACTGCACATCATCAGACAGACTGGAGACAGAGATGTCAAAGTGGTGTTTAAAAAGCACCACATACAGTGGTATATTGTACAGTGGATCTTCAGGAAAGAACATCGCAGGACCACAGATGCTTAAACAGTGGGAGGCTGTTTTGGTCAAATCAAGCAGCCTGCCTGGATGTGCAAACGTAGGGCCCACTGGAGGTGTCGTACATGTTTCCCTGCGTGGGTGCATATATGGATCCCTCCATGTATAAGCGAAAGAGGCAGCAGGACAGATAGAACAGAAACGAGAATGAGATTTTGTTTCTTATCTCGCCAAGGAAAGAAAGAAATGTTGTTTTTTGTCTCTCTCTCTAGCAGGCTCCCTGTTGGTCAGCCATAGCCCCCCACCCCACCCCCCAACACTGATTATTCATTCCAACGCAGGAGTTCACCTCACCCGCTTGCTTGGCTGCCACAAAATTAGATTTGGTTCTACGCTGATGGCCCTGCCTGCTGATATGGAAGGTACCTGGCTGTGTGGAATAGTGTGTGCGTGTGTGGTGTGTGAGTGCGTGCATGCTAACTAAGGGTGACCAAGGGAAATGTACTACGGCGGTGATACAACTCTGCTGGAGGTTGTTAGTGGAAAAAGAGCTGGCCTGACACATGGCCCAATCAAGTTACTTGCTGCATCATTGACAAACAGCGGCAGAGGGCAATGGAATGGCACTGCACACGTCGGTGGAAAGGACTGACAGTGTCTATGTGTGAGGGTGCAATCTGAAAAAATGAACAAATACGTATGTAATGTAACGCTATAAATGCACAAAAAATTCTGGTTGAGAAACATAGTGTCTAGTGTATGGAGAGTGGGAAATAAAGCAGTCATCTTCATCATTGCTAAATACACTCATTTAGTCTGGTTGCTTTGGCGGTATGTTTCTAGTAGTAAGGGAATGCAGAAGACTCTTCCGCAGCACACCGATCCGTCGATCGAGTTGGTTGGCCGTAAGCAAGCTAAGGCAGCTGTGGAATACCCAGGATATTTTCGAGACATTTACCCGCTAATGAGGAGCATGTGAACAATTTATTTCCAGCACAAAACCAAAAATAAAACCATAGAGAGGATTCAGACAAAGGTGTCTGGAGCACCGGCTGGTGCAGTCTGGCACATTATTCCAACTTGATTGTGCCTTGAAATGCAGAAATGTCTGTGCAAAAAAAAAAAAAACGATCAGGGTCACAACGCATAACAAAACCAGTCTGTCAATAAACTGGGTTTCATCTACCTTCCTACATCCTTGGATGAGCCAAGTCTTCTCAGTGGCCTGGCAGGAAAAGTGTAGAAAGCGGATGTCCATATGAACCCCAGCCAAGTGAGCCAACATGAGCACTGGCTGGCAGGCTGGCACATTGCCTTGTGTCCACTGAGTCTAGACAAGAGACATGGCATTATAGTGGCCTATATAACCCCTGCACTGCTGCACTGATGCGGACACACAGACCCACCTAATATGGCTTTTTGTGTGTGTTATAGTTGAACCAGCCCAATTTACACTTCTCTGCCTGCAAAAGCTTATTCCGAGGACAACCATGCTTGAGTCCACTGAATTGTTTGGAGCGAGGAAGTCCGTCCAAAGAACGTGTCAGAAGGGATTAACCACTTAAACCATAGCATCCCTATCCTGGGGCTCACAATCAGCAGAAATAGCAGAGCAGCCAGATTCGGTGTACTGTAGACGGAGACAGACTCAGAGTCGATCACGGTCAATCAAGGCCTGAACAACCTTCTGTGGTGCCTGGGGTACCAGTTACGACAGCAGTGTAGTCTCTCAAATTCCACATTGCCAAATCATCCCTCAAATAATAATAATAATGATGAGGCTCACACACAGCTCAGTCACTCACATCCCACCGTCTGAGCAGGGGAGCCACAGCCAAGCATATGAAACTCTGGGTGGGGTGATTTGTCTCAGCCCTCCTGGCTTGTTTTCTCATAAACATCTGAAGCAAAATTGGAGTGTGCCCCGCCGAGCGAAAGCGAAGGTTTTAAAAGTGGGGGGAAAAACAGACAGAAATGAGGCAAGAGCACAAATGAGTTTTAAATGGGATATGGAGGCTGAGAATATTGATTCTTTCCAGGGACTGACAGCAGCTCAAATAGCTTTTCTCATGCATGGGAGCAGGGCCTGTCAGATAAAGCACATCATATAATGGCAGATGACAAAATGGTCTTTTAAGATGACAACTCAGATGTTGAGAAAGACGGATTTGTTTTGTGTCTGTGTGTGTGTGTGTGTGTGTGGGGGGGGTCTTACAATTATTGTAGCCTTACTTTTAGGCCTCACAGGGAGAATAAGGATAACGCATTGCTTTTATTGAGCAAAAACAGGGCAGGTGGGAACAGTCAAGAGTGGGTGCTGGTCTATGTAATGTGGCTCGGTGAAAGGAGGCGGCTGATGGATGACCTGCAGAAGCATGCCGCAGAGCTGGCTATGATCCAAACACTTGTGTTGATGAGTGATGCTGAGCGGGGCCTTCTGGGCTTCCAGAGCACAACTAAATGGCCCACCGTACTGTGTGTGCATGTGTATAAGTATGTGATAGGACGGCATTCTGGAATTGGACATTCTGTAAGGATTCCCATGAGGTCAGGGCTAAATGTGGCTGCAAAATGAAACACGTAGCCTCGTTTCGCCACTGATTCTCACCGGCGAGGGACACAACGTGTGCGCGCACGCCGCACCGTCTCGCTCAATCTTGCAAGCTGTCAGCAGCCCCTCCGCTAACCCCCATTTACAAGGTTCTGACTCAGCAGTATGCCTCATAGCACCGTTTACAGCGTTAACAGATTGTTTACACTTGGGGACAATCTACACCCTTCTCCTGTACGTGCCCCCCCCCCCCCCCAGACCAACTACGCTGTCAGGTAACAAATCAGCTTGCTTCTGTTTAAACACCGCCGTCATGGGAGCACTCCAGCGGTGTAAGCCAGTGGTTTTCAACTTTTTTCATGCCAGGGCCCACTATTTATTCAGAATTTGAGCCACAGACCATGCATGCACCATTTGATGACACAGACCCCAAAACAAGATTTCTTTTACTTTTGTCCACAATTCCAGGCTGGATTTCAGAGACAAAACAGTCAAACATACAGATCAAGATGACCATTAATCTCTTTCCTCTAATTTCTCTAATTGTGTAGACTCTTTTCTCTAATTGTCTAGACGTGAGCTAATTCAGATGATGAATATTTTAACTCTCGCTCTCAAAGAGTTAACATCTGGTTAACCAACTTTCCATCATTTAGCTGGGGACCACCTGGAACTCTTGCTATTCATTTAAATAGAAGTTGCTCAGTGTTTTGTGAGGCCCTGGAAGACTTCCGGATGTATCATTAAGACTCAATGGCTCAATGTCTCTTGTAAAATAGAGAGTATGCACACAAATGATTTTCCTACCAGGACTACCTTATCTAGACTGCATAGGAAAGCATTGAGCAGCATGGGGCGTTGGAGTTTGGAAATGCTCGTTGAAAATCACCCAAAGGTCCCACGCACCACCTGTTTCTAAACGTCGCATAATGCAAGAGGCAGCAAGACGTGATATTGAAAAGAAGCACTTCCAAACTCTGACACTTAAAGATATAATCAAATGCAGGACCTTTCTTGACAGAAAGTAGCTCATAATGTTTCTACAATGGATGTTTATGAAACAGAAACTTTGTAGATAGAGGATAATGTTGTTGAATGCAATAAGATATGCATGCACAGTTGCACACACACACGCACGCACGCACGCACGCACGCACGCACGCACGCACGCACGCACGCACGCACGCACGCACGCACGCACACACACACACACACACACACACACACACACACACACACACACACACACACACACACACACACACACACACACACAATGTACCTCTGTCTGCCTTAATTTCTGCCTTTGCAACACACTATTTGCTCTAGTCTCTCTATCTTTCTGAATAAAGACATCTTTCCCTTGCGTTGTGTGGCTGTCTCAGAGTGTGTGCTAGGAAGAGGAGGGGGGGGGGCAAATGGGAGAGAAAGGCTAATTAAATGGACCGTGATGGAAGGTAATAGACCCAGCTACTTGACTCTGGTCCCCTGGCCCCATGGGCCCCACACTGCCTCCTTGTTAATGTTGTGTCTTACACCACCGCCACTGCCATTTGTTTATCCCCCGAGGACTGGGGAATGTAGGAGACAGAAATTCATTCTACGTCAGCATTTTTTGTAATCTTTTTTCATGCCTGAGCTGAATAGGGAATGTGACTATGTGTGGTATGATTTTGGTTACATTAGCCCTTATACGCAATTAACGCACTTAGCATTGGGGAAGAGGCGTTCCCCCACTAAAGTTGATAAATTTCGTTACCATCCGATCTCCCTTAAAACACCTCTTACCCGTTAAATTATGCATAGGTGTGGTTTGGGCGTTTTTAGCTCTCATTCAATCCGTGTTGGTCTTGCCATTCCCTTTAATTCATCCCTTATCTATTTCCCTTATCCCTACTGCTAAGCTGACCCTCCTAAGCACGCAGCTGGCTGCACAGACACATGCATGAGTAGCCTATTCTCAAAGATTATAGCTCTCAATTATAGCTTGGTCAATTCTCAATCATTTCTTACCATTCAACATGTTATGTTGAAAAAACATGTTCCATGTTTTTTTGCTGCATGTGGCAGTGCATTTATCCAAGTCTGCGAAATGTTATGAAGTAAATTGCAAAAAAGTCGGGAATTTGCGGCAAAAAAGACGTTTTTTTGATCATTCATTCTCGGTCAATTCTGGACCATTTTTTTACATTCAAGTGCAGCGTGACGGGGAAAAGGCCACTCTCACAGTTGCTGTATAGAATATGTGGTAGTAGGTCTTCTCTACGATGCGGGATCGAGCAATCTGCAACTGTCGGGGATTCGGTGGAAACAGTCCGCCTAATCCCCGACAGTTATAGTTTGCCCGATCCCGCATCGTAGAGAAGACCTACCCACATATTCTATACAGCATCTGAGAGAGTGGGGTTTTCCCATCACGCTGCACTTTGAAATGTAAAAAATGGTCCAGAATTGACGAGAAATGAATGATCAAAAAACACGTCTTTTTTGCCGCGAATTTACAGCATTGCGTCACAAGTTAATTAATGTATTAATTTATATTTATACTGTACATTACCTAAACACAAGGAATGACCGACAGCAGCAATCTACAGCTGTTTATAGGACAATCATAAATAAGGAGATGGAATTGAACTGGCGCCTTTCACGTGGAGTCGTGGACATCGCCAAGGCGCACAGACACCCGCACTGTGCGCACGTGGCTCTGCCTTCTAGTATCGGTTAAGGGGTGGTCTGAGATGGCCTTATCTAGTTCCCAAATCTATTTGACGAAATTAGCAACTTAAGGGACTGCGCAACAAACACGCCCATGACCACACTCCAGTCACAAATAACGGTGTCGCATAAAGAATAGTGGCTAAGGGAGAGAAAAGGTGACCGAAATGCAATAAGGGAATTCGCTGGGGTATCGGGTAACGTTAGGGACAACGGGTGGAAGGAAAATCGCGCCTATGTGTGTTATGATTAGTGTGTCCTTAATTGCTGTTATTATTACAAAGCAGTGAGCAGTGTATGGAAATGTTGACATGTGAGATGCATTGTACTATATACAGGCGATGTGAGTGAGGCTGGAAAGTGTACTGTACAACACTACTCTGTACAAAATAGAACTTAGGTGTTTATCTTTTTATTTTTGTGCTGCTTTTGCCAGTCAATATCCTCCCCTCACATACCGTTATGTATGTCACTCTGTATGTCACTGCTGTTCCACTAATAAGTCTAATAATCATACATCCTGATTGAAAATATTGAGGAGAAAACAAAGTTTGCTGTGCATATATACAATCAAAATCATATGGAAATATAAATTTGATGTGGTGTCTTAATTAAACGCGATTCTGACTGTTGATTCTGGCATGCAGACCAGCAAGAAAATAAAGACACGTCACTTCATCTCGAAAAAGTTGTCTACCCCTGCTGTAGACATTAAGTATGTCAGTTACAATGGATTTTTAGTCTAGACCAGACAGAGTCTTAGCACTGTGGCTTTGACCTCTGTACTGTATTGCTTACTCTCTTAAGTTGGTAGGCAAAGACGCATTTAGATCAGTCTTACAGCATACTACGGGAGTGTCAGTTGAATGGTTCATGTTATGTTCAAGTTCAAGCGATCATAGTCCAATACAATCCCAGTGTGTCAGTGACATTTTGCTGTTAAAACTCCCTGGCACAGCCAAGCTGTGAAGGCACCAACACTATATTATCATAGTAGACATCACTTATTCATGCTGTTTCTATTTACAGTAGACGTTGAATTTTACATAAATAGAGGGCGCTATGACGCTGTGATAATGCTCAAAAAGGAAGAACAAATAAACGCACTTAAGCTGTTGTTGGAGTGCGAGTGCATCCAGGGGATGTGTGTTTGTCTCATGTCAACACAGCAGTAGCAAGCAGAACTCAGAGTGAGAGAGAGTCAGCGCAGTCACACTTCAGCTTCCATGAGCGGCATAAAGAAGCTGGATGCTGGCGCCTCTTCCGGGTTTTTAGACAGCTGGTGGATGGAAAACGAAGAGTTTCCAGGGAATCTGGCCTGCGTGAGTGGGATTTATTTTCCATCCAGCCGTTCACCAACTTCTTTATGCCGCACATGGGAAGTTTAGATGTACTTATCCTTATACCCAGATAGATATAGTTTTGGTCATAATCATTGTAACAACAAAATCAGACTTGTTTTGTCATATTTTAGTCATCTGAAATGCCTGTTTTACCTGTTTTATGTTTTACCTGACAAATTAGACATTAAAACATTCATTGGATTAGTTTTTATTTTGTTTACTATAAATATGAAGAGATGAAGTATAAATTAGGCTTAGGTTAATTATCCCTTGGAGAACGGGGGGAGTTTCTGGAGGATATCATAATGTGAGGAAAGACAGGGAGACAGTAGCTATAACATCTACACTTGTGTTTACATTTGTGAACGTCTTGGGGCGAGGCTCGGGGCTCGATAAATTCCACACCAGGCCTGCGCTGTCTCTCTGGGATTAGAGAGTGTGGGCGAAATCGAACCGTTTCGTGAGGAATGAGAGTCTGTGTACAATCTGACTATACATGTTTGACAACAGAGAGAATATGAGCCTCTAGAGTGTGGGGTTATTTAAAGAACAATGGGCAAAAGACAGCAATATATCGGTCCTCACCATACTACAGTGTGTGTGGTGTGTGTGTGTGTGTGTGTGTGTTGTTGTGTGTGTGTGTGTGTGTGTGTGGTGTGTGTGTGTGTGTGTGTTGTGTGGGTGTGTGTGTGTGTGTCCGTTTCCATGTAAACTATGCGTGGATTTGGCATAGGGATGAATAATGGATGGAATTCATAGAGATCTTGATCTGGTGGAGACTGGAGAGACAGACAATGAGAGAAGCAACAGCAACAGGTATTTAAATGACAAAAGAAACAAAGAAGCCTATAGCCACAGAGTCAGAAGACAAACGCACCAATAGAGTTGGACAGGCAGGTATTGTGCTGCTTCCTTGGACACTGTGGCCCTCATCCGTGAGCTATCAACATTGTCTCGTCTCCCGATACCAATGAGATAGCTTGCTGGCCCATCACGGCTATCTGTGCTGTGTAGAGTGTCAGAAGGTTTCAGATACCCAGGAAATATCACTTGGTATTGATATTACATACAACCCCCTTCCCTGCTTATTTCGACTCTATGCCCTGTGCTATGTGTCTGTTGAAAAGCATGGCAAAGCTAATAAATCGCAGAATGAGAAATTCAACTCATGTGGAGGTGGTTCACCATAGTCCACCTGTATTTCTGTGCCAATTCTCTGGGCCACCTTGTGCATTTCTTGTCTTTGCTGCACTGACTTGTCTAATACCATTCCATCTAATTGTGAAGAACAATGTTTCTTCAAGTAGACAGAACAGCTATTCTTAGAGACTTTGTTGTTGAAAGATCTAATAATTTGTTGTGAAATGGCAAAGTCTCATATGGGATCTGTGGCACAAAGTCTTTTCAGATGAAGACAAGCGTGCCACATACTGTATGTATAAATTTGGCAGTCCCTTGACATGAAAAAGTTTGAGAATTACTGGCGTAGAGAAAACCCTTTCATCATCACAGGATAGATGAAATGTTGTTACCATGGTTACAATTCAGCGTGATAGATTTCAACTTCTGAGAAAAACATGACCGAGTGAAAAAAGAGAAATGTGCTATACTGATGGTGTGGCTTGCAAGGATTTATGTGGAATGATGTAGACAGGTTTCGGGGATTGCTCAGTGTGTATAGTGGCTTAACTCTAACACTGTTTTGTAGCAGCACTGATTCTAAACATAAACTCCATAGCCTGCTCCATAAAGAGAGAAAGGAAGAGAACAGGATTGCTGCCATCATTGCTTTGTCATTTCTTTTTCTCCCATAAATTACCTACTTGATCTGCTACAGCATCACACAAAGGAATTAAAAATAGCAGATCTAGAAGCTCGTTGAGCTTGTGGATCTGCTGAAAATTCACAGCCATAATGAGGTTTCCAACTGGTGTGTGTGTGGTGTGTGTGTGGGGGGGGTGCGCATGGTGCATGTGCTCCAGTGTATTACGATACAAACTCCAACCACACCAGGCGTGGATGTTTAATGATGACGGCCCTGCGTGGACGGCCTTACGTAAGAGATGTGTACTGTAGTCTCTCCTTCCTTTGTAAACTCAGTCACGTCCAACTGGAGCTGCAGCCAAACTGAATAATGCATCTGTACTTCTGCAGCCAGACCTCTTCTAGTGCACGCACGCAGGCCATGTACGCACACACCCACAACACACACACCACACACACACACACACACACACACACACACACCACAACACACACACACAACACACACACACACACACACACACACACACACACACACCACACCCAACACACACACACACACACACACACACACACACACACACACACACGCTCTCCCTCCTTTCCCTGAATCTCTCTCTCTCTCTCTCTCTCTCTCTTCTCTCTCTCTCCATCTCTTCATCTGTCTGACTATATACACACATCTCGTCTTGCTCAGTCCTGCCTTGACTTTCTCGCTTAACTTTCCCTGAAAGTACAGAAAGAAAATGCACATTGGATGTTTTTGGCTTTCCAAGTGTGTTACCACTTGTGTTTACATTTGTGAACGTCTTGGGGGAGGCTCGGGGCTCGATAAATTCCACACCAGGCCTGCGCTGTCTCTCTGGGATTAGAGAGTGTGGGCGAAATCGAACCGTTTCGTGAGGAATGAGAGTCTGTGTACAATCTGACTATACATGTTTGACAACAGAGAGAATATGAGCCTCTAGAGTGTGGGGTTATTTAAAGAACAATCCACAATGGGCAAAAGACAGCAATATATCGGTCCTCACCATACATACAGTGTGTGTGTGTGGTGTGTGTGTGTGTGTTGTGTGTGTGTGTGTGTGTGTGTGTGTGTGTGTGTGTGTGTGTGTGTGTGTCCGTTTCCATGTAAACTATGCGTGGATTTGGCATAGGGAGAATAATGGATGGAATTCATAGAGATCTTGATCTGGTGGAGACTGGAGAGACAGACAATGAGAGAGCAACAGCAACAGGTATTTAAATGACAAAAGAAACAAAGAAGCCTATAGCCACAGAGTCAGAAGACAAACGCACCAATAGAGTTGGACAGGCAGGTATTGTGCTGCTTCCTTGGACACTGTGGCCCTCATCCGTGAGCTATCAACATTGTCTCGTCTCCCGATACCAATGAGATAGCTTGCTGGCCATCACGGCTGTGCTGTGTTAGAGTGTCAGAAGGTTTCAGATACCCAGGAAATATCACTTGGTATTGATATTACATACATCCCCTTCCCTGACTATCACCTCTATGCCCTGTGCCTATGTGTCTGTTGAAAAGCATGGCAAAGCTAATAAATCGCAGAATGAGAAATTCAACTCATGTGGAGGTGGTTCACCATAGTCCACCTGTATTTCTGTGCCAATTCTCTGGGCCACCTTGTGCATTTCTTGTCTTTGCTGCACTGACTTGTCTAATACCATTCCATCTAATTGTGAAGAACAATGTTTCTTCAAGTAGACAGAACAGCTATTCTTAGAGACTTTGTTGTTGAAAGATCTAATAATTTGTTGTGAAATGGCACAAGTCTCATATGGGATCTGTGGCACAAAGTCTTTTCAGATGAAGACAAGCGTGCCACATACTGTATGTATAAATTTGGCAGTCCCTTGACATGAAAAAGTTTGAGAATTACTGGCGTAGAAAACCCTTTCATCATCACAGGATAGATGAAATGTTGTTACCATGGTTACAATTCAGCGTGATAGATTTCAACTTCTGAGAAAAAGCATGACCGAGTGAAAAAGAGAAATGTGCTATACTGATGGTGTGGCTTGCCAAGGATTTATGTGGAATGATGTAGACAGGTTTCGGGGATTGCTCAGTGTGTATAGTGGCTTAACTCTAACACTGTTTTGTAGCAGCACTGATTCTAAACATAAACCCCATAGCCTGCTCCATAAAGAGAGAAAGAGAAGAGAACAGGATTGCTGCCATCATTGCTCTTGTCATTTCTTTTTCTCCCATAAATTACCCTACTTGATCATGCTACAGCATCACACAAAGGAATTAAAAATAGCAGATCTAGAAGCTCGTTGAGCTTGTGGATCTGCTGAAAATTCACAGCCATAATGAGGTTTCCAACTGGTGTGTGTGTGTGTGTGTGTGGGGGGGGGGGTGCGCATGGTGCATGTGCTCCAGTGTATTACGATACAAACTCCAACCACACCAGGCGTGGATGTTTAATGATGACGGCCCTGCTGTGGACGGCCTTACGTAAGAGATGTGTACTGTAGTCTCTCCTTCCTTTGTAAACTCAGTCACGTCCAACTGGAGCTGCAGCCAAACTGAATAATGCATCTGTACTTCTGCAGCCAGACCTTTCTAGTGCACGCACGCAGGCCATGTACGCACACACACACACACACACAACACACACACACACACACACACACACACACCACACACACCACACCCACCCACACACACACACACACACACACACACACACACACACACACGCTTCCCCTCCTTTCCCTGAATCTCTCTCTCTCTCTCTC
The DNA here is from genome assembly GCA_039105355.1 of Benthosema pterotum. Classification (NCBI taxonomy): domain Eukaryota; kingdom Metazoa; phylum Chordata; class Actinopteri; order Myctophiformes; family Myctophidae; genus Benthosema; species Benthosema pterotum. The sequence continues at coordinate 23,948,931 of CM076984.1, read as the reverse complement.
TCTCTCTTCTCTCTCTCTCTCTCTCTCTCTCCATCTCTTCATCTGTCTGACTATATTACACACATCTCGTCTTGCTCAGTCCTGCCTTGACTTTCTCGCTTAACTTTCCCTGAAAGTACAGAAAGAAAATGCACATTGGATGTTTTTGGCTTTCCAAAGTGTGCGGCAAGGTCATCCCAAGAAGACCATCACCTCGGAGACAGCCCACACACATACAGTACACACACACACACACACCACACACACACACACACACACACACACACACACACACACACACACACACACACACACACACACACACAACACACACACACACACACACACAACACACCACCACAGTCATACACACTTCACAGATTGCTGAAGAAGTATATTCATATCTTACCAATCTTGACATCTGAAAAGGAAATCACTTTTTGGGAGTTGTAATCTTAGCACTCTATACCATGAAAGGGATCAGCAACATATGAAGCAATCATGCCTGGTTGCCCGATGGTGCAGGGCAGTATAGTACATGTTCTCTGTTTACTAAGACTAATGGAATAACACACAAAGCGTGCAGGCTGCATGTTGCCATGCTTCTGTAAGCTCCATGGATTGGGGAAAGGTTTAGGAAACAGTTGGGAAAAGTAAGCACAGGGGTGGACAGGAAAGGAAGGGAAAGGAAAGGAAAAGAAAGGAAAGGAGTCAATGAATGTACCCCCCCTTGTAGACTGTCAGCCAAATTTGTCCTTGGGATCAAATAAAGTCTTGAAATATATCAAGTGTGAACGTATCTACTTGAGGGAGGAAGGAAGGAAGGAAGGAAGGAAGGAAGGAAGGAAGGAAGGAAGGAAGGAAGGAAGGAAGGAAGGAAGGAAGGAAGGAAGGAAGGAAGGAAGGAAGGAAGGAAGGGAGGGAGGGAGGGAGGGAGGAGGGAGGGAGGGATGGTCAAAGTGGAAATGGTTTGTGAATACGGGGCTACAGACGGCTGCAGACTGTGAGGGTGACGGGAAGCCAAGTGATGCTTAAGTTGTCTACTTTTTTATGACAAAAAAAATGTCATCAACAAACATCCATTACGGATGTTTTTGTTTACAGGGTAGACTACGGAGAGATATCATTGAACATTTCTATTTTCACACACACACACACACACGCACGCACACACACACACGCACGCACGCACGCAGCACGCACGCACGCACGCACGCACGCACGCACGCACGCACGCACGCAGCCGCACACACACACACACACACAACACACACGCACGCACGCACACACACACACACACACCACACACACACAACACACACACAGGCGCACACACACACACACACACACACACAACACACACACCACACACACACACACACACACACACACACACACACACACACACACACACACACACACACACACACACAGGTAGCAAAGAGGAAAGGCAGCACAAATGCATGTCCTGCATGCACCCTGCAAGCAAAAAACATGCATCCGCTTCAGATAGTCTCACACTGTGAGCATAATCACACCATATGCTTTCTAAAAAAAACAAATGGGTCAGGAATGAAATTTTGTTGTGAGATTACCAGAGAAGAGGACAGAATATGAGCTAAGAGATATAGTGAGACAAGACGAGACAAGACAAGACAAGACAAGACAAGACAAGACAAGACAAGACAAGACAAGACAAGACAAGACAAGACAAGACAAGACAAGACTGGACTGGACTGGACCGGGCAGGACCGGACCAGACCAGACCAGACCAGACCAGACCAGACCAGACCAGACCAGACCAGACCGAACCGGGCAGGACTGGACCGGACTGGACTGGACCGGACCGGACTGGACCGGACCGGACAGGGCAGGACAGGACAGGGAACGATGGGCAGGGTGTATTGGGGAGGGTCAGCAAATATAAAACAAGAAAACCAAGCAAAGAGGGGGAAGGGGTGGGTGTGAAAACAAACCTTCGGGCTCTGAGCTCTCTTTGAGGACGGCTTGCTTCAGCGGGCAGCAGAAGATTTCATGACACTTAGCACGAAAGGGGGACCCTTTACTCCTTATATCCGCAGAGTGGATGGAGTCCTGCCGTAACATAATGTACTCCTGGGTACCTGGGGCAGCATCATCCTGGACTGCGGCGGGTGGGGTGGTGGGGGGGTGTCATAATAACAGAATGAATGAACTGGGGTTAGAGAGCTCACCACACAGGAGGAAGAAAAACAAAACAAGAAAAACAGCAATAAAGATAACTTATCAGGCTAAAATATACAGGTAAATTAAATAAATAATGAAAAGACAAACAACAATAACTTTAAAGTAACATAATATTCGAGAGAAAGTGTGTGTGTGTGTGTGTGTTGTGTGTGTGTGTGTGTGTGTGTGTGTGTGTGAGTGTGTGTGTGTGTGTGTGTGTGTGTGTGTGTGTGTGTGTGTGTGTTGTGTGTGGTGTGTGTGTGAGTGAGTGAGTGAGTGAGTGAGTGAGTGAGTGAGTGAGTGAGTGAGTGAGTGAGTCAGTGAGTGAGTGAGAGAGAGAGAGAGAGAGAGAGAGAGAGAGAGAGAGAGAGAGAGGAGAGAAACAGGGGGATGGGGCATGAGGAACAGGAGACATTCAGAGAGATATTCACAGGTAGAGAGAAAGATTCAGGACATGACATCGAGTTCAACAGCTCAAATCAAAGACTAATACTAGATGAACAACAGCAGGAGCTTCTTTAATAGAGGAGCTTGGACAATACAAACGAGCATATCGAAAAGAGGAGCAGCAGATTTTATGTATAGTGGAACAGCTTTTTGCTGTTCCACTCGGATGATGACTCGACTGGTCGCAGCGGCATTACAGGGGTGGAGGCTTGTGGGTTAGCGGGGTGAGTGTGCAGTCAGAGCTGGATGGAAAGTCAGTTTAAGCAGTCCCAGTATAGACCCCTCCTCTCCTATATGCATTGGACCCCCCCCCCACCACCACCACTCCCGTTCATAAGCAGACAAGCATATGCAAATGCATGCACAGGGAGGGCTGCAGGCCTACCCTGCAAACTATCCGTTGCAGAGCATAATGATGAAACTTGCTGTCATGGAGGAGTCATGCATCAGTGGTGATTCGAGGCAATCTTTTGGATTTGTTTTATTATGATATTGTTGGCTTCTAGTATGAGCTCAGGAGTTTAGTGCCTTGTGTGTATTCGATCTATAGAGCAGCGCTCCACTTATGGGCACAGTTGGCCTATTTTCTCCATGTTGATGGATTGGTGAAAAGGGAATCATGCCCGCTAAATGGCATTTTCTTCTAATGGCCCTGGGCACCATGCCTGTCTAACACATTCACTAGCTAATGAAAACAACTGCACAGAAGGCTTCAATACTGGACTGTGTTAAATCACGTCCTGCCATTAAAACTCTATTTACTTAAATCGAGACTAATTATGATGCATGGAGCCAACTGTAAATTCATTTTAACAAGACAAAGCAACATGAAATGGATTCCAACATTTAAATCTCAGAAAAAACAATTCCACTGACTTGAAGTAGCTTTCAATGAATTGTTCACTATCAAAGGGTCCCACTCTTTAGTATGGCCACTGGGTATCCAGGGTATGTAGGCTACAATACTAAAATGTTTTATGTAGGCTATTGCGTTTATATACACCCGCTTCGACCTCTATCCATCGATTGAATAGACACTTATCAACAGAAATGTTACGATCCAATCGTGCCGGTATAGCAGATATTCAGATACCCGCCGGGCAAGTAGATATTTTGTATTCATTGCATCGGTGGATCACGGATACTACTAGTAGGGCGGGGCGAAGGAAGTTTTACTGAAGTTATGGTTAGGGTTAGGTTACGTTTAGGCATAAGTTTACTGAGGTTAAGTTTAGGGTTGGGGTTAGGTGTAGGCATAGCCTAGTTTTTACTGAGGTTATGTATAGGGTTTAGGATTAGGCTAGGGTTAGGGTTAGACAGTGCTTTATGCGGTTACTAACCCTAAACATAACTTGCTTCGCCCCGCCCTACTAGTAGTATCCGTGATCCACCGATGCAATGAATACAAAATATCTACTTGCCCGGCGGGTATCTGAATATCTGCTATACCGGCACGATTGGATCGTAACATTTCTGTTGATAAGTGTCTATTCAATCGATGGATAGAGGTCGAAGCGGCTCTTATATACAGTATAGTGCTGAATTGCCATATTATAGTCAAAAAATCACACCCGTGCGAAAGTAAGTGCTGCGTGTGTGGCTACAGTATACTAAAACACACTTCGTCCCATTGTGCTTGTTTCTCTGAACATGGCAACATCAACAATACACACTTCGTCCCATTGTGCTTGTTTCTCTGAACATGGCAACATCAACATGACTCCACACATGCAGCCAGGTAGGGACACACACACACAGGGACGCATGCAGCCAGGTAGACACACACACAGGGACGCATGCAGCCAGGTAGGGACACACACACACAGTCTGTGAATCGTTTGATGAAGTGCTTGCTACGCAGCACTTAAAAAGCAAACCTGTATGCTGCATGCCAATAAAATTAAAAGTGTCCTAAGGACATTTCTTTGAGTGCCGATATTTGCTTTTATTGTAAAAATAACTTTTGTAGATCAGTAAGAAAATATTACATTAATTTAAGCCTGTAGCATATTCCAAACAAAGTTTTTTTTTCCCTAAAACAAGCAAAGTTTTTTTTACCACAAATCATAATGGGTAAAAGTGAGCAAGACTTTTTTCTACAAACAGATACCAACCCTCCTTAGCGCTCATCATGACCACCTGAGCAGCCATCAGTTGGGTGAATCAGCTGGGTGAAGCTGCGGTCTATGGATGTCTCTTTTCATGAATAAATTGCCGTCTGATAGCGTTTGCAGTCCCTCAGAGAGCGACAATAGCGGTACAAACATACTTGTATTTGTACTGTACCAGTCCATGGTATTCTGCCTGCAGATTGCAAAAATAGAACATAAATCACCAGAAAGTTGAAGTCTGACCCATCATACCAATGTACACAATGCTCACTTTGTTGACTCTGGCTGGTTGGATAAACTTTGCCATGCAAAAACTGCAGAAATGAACTTCTGCAAGGCACTGTTTGTTCGCTCCACAATGACGTAATTCTCTTCTTATTGACCTGCTGAGGAAGTCTTACTTTGTTTGGAGTATGCAGCAGGGTTTAGAAGAAAGTCATATAGGCCTAGTTGTGCTCGGATTCTCTTGCAATGCTGTACAGGTACTATAGTGCTGCATCTTGTTTGATTTTCGACTACAAACAACATCTACGTCAACAAGCACATTCAGAACAGCATATTCAACACATGAATGAATACCCCACCCACTCAATACATCATCATCATTGTTTGACCGTGGTCGAGATCACAATTACACAGTGCCACACCAGACTTCCCGTTCCTTCAATGCCATCCCCAGTTTACTGATGCATGTGTTCCTAGCGGTGCCATCAGGGATTTGACAGTTTTCCACCTCTGGCCTGGTTTAAGGCAGGATTCAAGAGAAGAAAGGGAGATATAGCCTTATGATCCGTTCTGTAGCAGTGGACAGCAAACTGTGTTCTGATGAAGTGAAGAAACAAGGGGTCGATGGGTGGCTCTTTCAAGGGAGATATTGCACAGTCATTAGAAGGCAGGTGTAAGTGCCATCCAGCCATTTCTCAAATTTCCCTGAAAGTGTTCATGTCGCAGAGCCATAGATTAGAATCGGCTCAATGGTGGTCCTACAGATTTTTACTTTGAACCTCTTACTAAGCCGGGATGACCAGATCTTATGCATGTGATTGCAGACCAGGACATGTGCCTTCCTAGTAGGGAGAATGTAATTATACTTCATCAACCTGTTTTAAAGGAAGGTTGTTAAACGTTTGTGGTTATTGGTGGATTTGCATATGTTGACGTATTCAGTTTTTGTCTCACTGTAATAAAGAGGCCTGCTCAAGAGACTGAAGTCTCGAGAGCCTGTACAATGAGCATA
>CM076984.1:23787952-23940452 GCA_039105355.1 Benthosema pterotum | reverse complement strand
CACACACAGGGGCTTGGGGCTTACTCACAGTATAATTTATCACTTTGCAGCTAGTTTCCTAAAGGTGCTGCATCTTTGTGTCTCCACAGGTGCTTGGCTGGTTAGCGCACGGCACAGACACGTCCGCCCTGGCAGGTTGGCCCCCACACACTCTACATCTACTACCCCTGACCCGATGACCATTTTATGGTGTTTTGGATCCATGAGTCTCGAGCCTCCGACACTCAACAGCCAGCAGAGCTGAACTACCAAGACCTTTTCATTTTTAAAGCCTGGGTGAATACAAAGCAGTAAAGTGTCAGACATTTCTTTAGACTGAGTGTTAAAGCGTTATTGTAGTTTGTTCGTACTCGTTTGTAAGACTGTAGACTGAGTGTTAAAGCGTTATTGTAGTTTGTTCGTACTCGTTTGTAACTCGGAAATAGAACCCCTTTCCAGTGGCATTGCAAACTACAGTGTGAACAATGTTGTAATAATCCATTGCCTGATCTTCAAGACCTTTTTTTTTTTTTTAGCTATGTCCAATCACCAGACTAGGGGAGATACAGACTTACTGTGTGACAAACAGCAGGATAATGGGACTCACATGTCACAATGTGGCTGTGACATTACTGTGCATTACACTGAATAGTTCTTGTTTTTTATTGCTGTCCTTTACTAGCAAATCCAAATTCTTGTGACGGTGACAAAAATATGTTCACGAGAGAACTGTGACTAGGACTATTGCAGCTTAGCACTACTCTAATATTTGGAATGTCATCTTCACCGTTTAATATTACGCTATTTGAGCACCAGGCTACACGAGTTGTTTGTTATGTTGGTGCATTTTTATTTGTCCTGGTTATTTCGTAAACCGGTTTCAAAAAGTGCTTTATAAATCACGTCTCTTGGAATAACCTTCAGCAAACCTTGAGCCTGAGGAAAGTGGTCTCTCTGTCTGGAGACAGTTTGTTCTTGTTGGTGCCTGTACCCCCCCCCCCCCCCCCCCCCCCACACACACACACACACACACACACACACACACACACACACACACTTCTGAGACTGAAAGTACTGTAGTTTTGAAAGGTTAGTAAACAAAACTGTACTTGTCAATCATAAAATCGATTTCTGTATACAGTCCGTATACTTTGTGGTTGCTGGTTCAATCGTGTTTGTCTCAAACCTCTCTTACACACTGTTGAGTGCTGCCGATAGATTTAGAAGCAGTCCACACTGAAGGATCATCAGGTAGAGAGGTTTAGCGCACACAGGTTCAAGTGACATGGAGGAGAACCCAAATGAAGAGAGTATAAGGCGGGGGAGGGGGGGGTCCAAATCACCCAAATCACTTACTATGCCTTTAATATGCACTTTGTCTCTCTCCTTCATCCTTGCCATCAGTGTATCTGCCGCTGTCTAGCAGAGTGTGAGGGTGAGCGATGGTGTGTGTGTGTGTGTGTGGTGTGTGTGTGTGTGTGTGTGTGTGTGTGTGTGTGTGTGTGTGTGTGTGTGTGTGTGTGTGTGTGTGTGTGTGGAGTGACAAAGTGACAGAGTATGTCTAACTAACAGAGAGACAGACAAACAGATTCTGGGAGACTTGGGGACCAACACCTAATCCCAGGCTCTGGGTTATTAATGAGCCCGCTAACTGCCAGCTCATCAGAAGCAATAAAGATGAGCAACGGGTGGGGGTGTGAGAGGACGGCCATGCAGGGGGAGGCGGCGGGAGCCATATTTTACGATGGCCGTCTCATCGCTCTCTCCTTCCGCTGTGATGAAGCGTGTACGTATATACGCTTGGGGGTGGGGGTTAGGGGTGGGGGTTGGAGGGGGTGGTCGGGGTTGCATGATGAACAGTGAGATGCGCGAGCGGGAATAGCACTCCCTCCATCAGGCCAGCCACTCAGAATGAGCTGTCACCCAATCACATGATGAGCCATGATATACAGTACAGGCACCAGCGCTCCACACACTGGAGCTGCAGCACAGTATTAATGACCTTGTCCCTCTGCTGAGAGACGAGAAGAGGAGGCACAGGAGCAGTGTGTGTGTGTGTGTGTGTGTGTGTGTGTGTGTGTGTGTGTGTGTGTGTGTGTGTGTGTGTGTGTGTGTTGTGTGCGTGCGAGAGAGAGAAGTTACTGTAGAACTTTAAAAGAGAATTCCATACCAATTTTTTTCTATCTTTATTTGTATTATTATTATTATTTTATTTCTTTGAAAAAGGTGTTATTTTGTGAAAACACTCCTTAATAGCTGTTTCCCCTATCCCGAAATAGGCTTATAATGGGGCTAAGGGGTGTTGTTCAAGTTCACCTATATACAGTACATCACTCCAAAGTGCAATTTTCTGATATATATTGTCTCTCCACCATGTCAGTAGTGTGTTAACACTCACACTTTCACTTTTGGCTCAGCAGTGATTCAGCTGTCTCAAAAGGTGGGGGCATGGCACATGGTTTATGGCTGAACCACTGCTGAAACGAAAGTGAAAGTGTGAGTGCAAAAACTTGCATTTTGGAGTGATGTATATGTACAGTAGGTGAACTTTAACAACACCCCTTAGCGCCATTGTAAGCTTATTTTGGGATAGGGAAAACAGCCATTAAGGAGTGACTTACAAAATAACACCTGGACCACTTTTTTCTAAAAAAAAATATATAACTGAAAATAAAGATAAAAATTGACAGAATATGCTGATTATGCTCTCAGGCCAATCAGCAGTAGCCTCGAAACCCAGGCTTTCATTTTCGTCCGTGCTGCACGAAAACGGAAAGCCTGGACTAATTTGCTAGTGTGGATGGATGCATACGCGCCCTTTGCCCTCCCATATCACACATGATAGACGGAAAGTGCCCTCTTGGTTGATTGTTTACAATAAGGTATTTTCTAAAACGGCCTGAACCCTTAAGGGCCATTGCAAACATCTACTGTACCTTACGGCATAGGTTCTCATATCCTTTTGGTCCCAAGTCACACCTGGCCCTGAAAATAACTTTTTCATCCATGACACCCTGAGTTATATTGATATGTATAGCACCTTGCATTTATGTCATATTACATATGTCATATTTCCCATTGTATGTCACAAGGACAACTTAAGTATCATTTCGATTTAGGAAAGATTGAAAACAACTTAATACTTGCATACTTACACTGCCCAATGCATCGCTATGTACAATTTACAATTCATGTGACATGTTGTGAGTCAGTATGGAGGTTACTCTTTGTGAAACACTGATACCGGTAATCTGCAAGTTAATGAAGCTAATACAAACACAGGTGTACTTGTACTGTATCTGTTATCTGTCTTTCTGGTTGCAAATAACTACTAGACCAATTAGTATCATATTTTGTGAGCCTGCTGCCAGCATGTGAGGAACTACCTCCTCCCTCGACACAACAACCCCCCCCCCCCCCCCCCCCCCCCCCCACACGCACACAAATAATATTAGATCATGCGACTACTGTTCTAATTGGTGCCAAAGATCGCTATGCCTTCCTTACACAGAGAGAAAGAGAGAGATGCTGTCAGAGAGAGAGATGCCGTCAAGCCCATCTGATTAACACAAACATACATTTATAAATGTGACAACATGCTGCACATGCATGAACACGCTTGCGTTGTTGATTGTTTCAAACATTCTGTATTTAGAAGAAGACAGAGAGATAGACGGAGACAGAGTTTGATGTTGACAGTATCAGAGTTGGTATACTGTATCTAGAAAAGCTTGTCCCACTGTAGGGATGGGATGACAACCATTGTTTATACTCATAAAAAATAAATAAATAAACACCTCACAATAATCGTATCACAATATCTTTGCAAGCTTGTGCTTGTGAAGTATTGAGCTGGGTTTTAGGTGAGTAGCAATACAGTTTAGAGCGTGTTTTTGAATATCACAATCACATTGTGAATCGTAATTATTTTGGTCACAACTATCGTACCATGGGACTTTTCATGTCAGCCCATCACTATTCCCTACCCCAATGATAATATGTTCGGAGGTCTCTCAATCTGGATATGGTGACCTCCAGGAATGTTGACAGAACGCCAAGCCCACATAGTAGACATGCCGGTAGGCTGGATAACGCATTGCCATCGACCACATAGCTGATCCGTCCCTGGTTTGATTCCAGTTTAAAAACCTGCCTTGCATTCTGTTCGGCCCTCGCTACCCTAGCATCCTCTAGACACGATTAGAGAAACGGAAGATAATGTTTTATTGGAAGGGTTTCAAATCAGAAGACTGACTATAGTACTACCGCATGCAGAATGTAATTCAATATTAGCCTGCCTACAGTGCATGTTACAATGTTTACACTATGCAGCGCTGTACAGTAAGTGCCAAACAATGTCCTTGCGAGGCCGAGTGCAGGTGTTGATGGGTTTAAAGTGACCGAGGTCAGACGTTGGCGATGGTGCTCACAAATGGCAGCTGTCATCTCACGTTAAACTCCATGGACGAGGTTCAAGGACACGTGTGTTACAGGCTATTAAGGTGGACTCATTCTCAGAGTAACAAGCTCTCATTTCATTACACACACACACACACACACACACACACACACACACACACACACACACACACACACACACACACACACACACACACACACACACACACACACACATGCATGCACCTCAGTAACAGCAGATTGGGTCACAGAGGTTAAAGTGGCAACACACATTTACAAGAGGAAGGTTACGAGCTGAACTATTCGCTCCAGTGCACAACCGGGTGGTACACATTGCGAAAAGTATATCAGCTGAATTAGAATCTGAATGGAGCACAGACACAGGTCTGTGCCCTGAGGTATGTGCTGCTAAAATAGCCTGTCCTGAATTGAGTCAAGTCTGGCTCCAGCTCAAGAAGGAAGAGTTTCTATTTGGACTGGAACTCGGCTTGCAGGCAAACGGTGACTCCGGTGAACTTGGAGGTTTTCTTTGAAGCACCGAGTGAGACGATTTTACTCAAGTTCTTTCATTCTTTTTGTGTTCCTCATTCTGTGTCATTTCACTTGCCAGCAGCTTTCAACAGTCACATGATAGCTAGGGATAAACTTCACAGCTCTAATCAGCAAATTTATCGCTGAATAAATTCACAGGCGATGACTAAAACCAACTCATGCCAGACAAACTGTGTCTGGCATGTTTTCCTCACTGTGAAGGGGAGGTGCCATGGTGTTGATTCATCAGCACCAGATGGAGATGGAATTGGATGATTCTCAATAATCCAATCACCACATGTTCGGTGATGTTTAAAATGGATTTTGTTTTATTTTTTTTTTTCCTTCCCGAAGACAGCATGCAACCAACGTCTGTCTCCATTTTATCTTCCGCTATTTTTTTTTTAACATTTTATGATTGAATGACTAAATCAAAACTTGCTCTCAAAATCACCACTAATTTTGTGAGAGAAACATGTTTATTGTTTATGCTTTAACCCAGTCCCGACTGGATTCTAGTTTCTGACACTAGATTCTACTTTCTGACACCAGATTCTACTTTCTGACACCAGATTCTACTTTCTGACGCTACATTCTACTTTCTGACGCTACATTCTACTTTCTGACACTAGATTCTAGTTTCTGACTCCAGATTCTAGTTTCTGAAGCTACATTCTAGTTTCTGACGCTGCATTCTAATTTCTGACACTATAGATTCTATAGTTTCTGACACTAGATTCTAGTTTCTGAAGCTATATTCTAGTTTCTGATGCTACATTCTAGTTTCTGACACTAGATTCTAGTAGTTTCTGACACATTTCAGCATATTTCATGTCAAGGACCACCAGAATTATCTGTATTTTCCTGCGGACCCCCATCTGTAATCATCTTCTAGGGATGTTCACTCGGTGGCGAGCTATGAGCTTGTAGATCTGATATTTTTCAATAGCTATAAAGTATAGAACACGTGTATGCTACGGAGAGATCACTGGCGATTACTCAAACGCTGTGTGAAATCGTCACGGGTCAGGAAACGTTCCAATGATGCAATTCATTTAAGTCAACGTACTGTATGTGAAGAGGCTATGAATCTGCTGAGTCCTTCATTCGCCAGAGGGTGACAGCCTACAGTGTTTATTCATTAAGTAAGTGGAGCTCACCTCCGTACCATGAAGACCCCTTGCACAACCTCCCCACTACCCAAGGCCGCACACACACACACACACACACACACACACACACACACACACACACACACACACACACACACACACACACACACACACACACACACACACGCACACACACACACACACAGCTCAAATACATGATGCTGTTCTTTTAGACTGATGCGACAAAAATACACTAAATACCTCACGTTAAGTGCATGTAAAAAATACATTGAAACACATATTGGGTATCCGAAGCTACTTTTCAGGACTCAAGATTCAAATTTAGAAGAAGCAGACGTTTGAATGTCATGCTTTTGTGTGATGACTATGACAACGCAGGCCATTCATTTACAAAAAAAAAAAACTTGTCTTATTTAACGGTCACTATACAGCTCTATCTCTATTTGTTGTAGAGCAAATTTTTCATTTCTAACCATAATACTGACTCAAAACGACCGAAAAGCCATGCTGAAAAGACTTGACTTTCACCCCTATGTGACCCGGACGTTTTCCTTGCTCAACTGTTAGACACACTGCAGTGACATACGGGCGTCTAAGGTTTAAGTTACAACCTGTGATTGAGTCAGCTGAGCTGCGAGCCGAGGTGCAGTGTTGCCAACTGCCAAAATCCAAAATGCACTAGTAGTGGCAATTCCAAAATGCGCTAGAGCAGTGGTTTTCAACCATTTTCATACCAGGGTCTACTATTTATTCAGCATTTTAGGCACGGAGGACCATCATTTGATGTTGAGTTTAGTCTCTCTGACTAATTTAGGAGAAATAACTGGCAAAATGTTGGTCAAAATAGCAATTCTTCTACATTTCGAAAATGTGTAGATTCTTGGAAATTAGGTAATTTAGACGTTTGAATATACTCTTGAGAGCGTAAAATGAAACCAAACAGACCCGTAAGGGTCCGTTTGGTCTCAAGAGTTACAGATCTATAATGGTCCATTTGGTTACCAATGGGCCTTTCTAGGAACGAAGGAGGACTCTATCATAGGTGACTTTTATCATAGGTAAAAATGTGGAAAAACTAGGGTTTTATCTCTGGCGCCTGGCAACCGATTTCGCCCCAACTCGCCAGCAAAAAAGCACTAGATTTTCCTCCAGGAGTTTTTCACTAGAGCGGTCTGGAGAAAAGCTAAATATAGCGACAAATGCGTGAAGTTGGCAACACTGGCAAGGTGACAGAGGCCTGTTGAAAGAAGGTGAGTAACAACAACAGGGTCAGATTAAGTGGGGTTGATTCTACTCTGACACAACTGTCACACAAACGGCACAACTCCCATCATTACTCTTGGCATTAGACAGGCACGCGGAGAAGGATTGGTTGGACAGATCGGTGTCTGCGTGTTTTATGGTGGGGGGAAGGAGGAGAGCAATACCGCCGGCACCCAGTCGCAACGCGCCTGGCAAGGCGAGATAAATGATACAGGGCTTTGATCCCATGGAAAACGTATCGATCCGGCGTCACAGCCTGACCTTGAAGAGGCTCATTCATCTTTGCGGTGGCAGCTACCTTGACCTTAGGGTTACGGGTAGTCCACCCACAACACGTTTGATGAGTCACATGTACGGCGTGTCTCTCTCATGTGTCTGAGGGACACTGTGTATTATGTGGAAATTGTCATGGCATATGAATTGGGGCTTTCTTACATAAATGTGATGTATGACATTTAGATAGGCAGAGATCCTTTTTATATTATGTTCATCTGCTCATCGGATGACCATTGGTCATGCGACTTTGTGTCGGATGTCCACTGCAGCTGCAAATGCATTATGGCAGTGGTTTTCAACCAGTGGTCCGGGGGCCACCAGTGGTCCGTGAGAGGGTTCTAGGTGGTCCCCAGGTTAAATGATGACTCTTTGAGTTTAAAATTAAACCAAATGGACACTTGTGGGTCCATTTGGTTTCATGTTTACACTCTCAAGAGTTAGAATATTCATCATGTGAATTAGCCCAAGTCTACACAACTAGAGAATGTGGAAGATTAATGGCCATTTTGGTGTGTATGTTTGCCTGTATAGTTTTCCCAAATCCAGCCTGGTATGCTGGACAAAAGCAAGAGAAATCTTGAGTATTGGGGTCTGTGGGGCTAAAAAAAAAATGACATCAGATGGTGGTTCGTGGCTCGAATGCTGAACAAATATTTGGCCCTGTTAAAAAAAAAGGTTGAAAAACACTGCATTATGGGACCATGCTGTTTGTATCATGGGCGTTTGTCAATTTCATTTGTTTTATAATGGATAATTTAAATCCTTGTATTGCTGCGGAAATTAATGTGAAGGCATATATATATATATATATATATATATATATATATATATATATATATATATATATATATATATATATATATATATATATATATATATATATATATATATATATATATATATATATATATATATATATATATATATATATACACACTGTATGTGTGTATGTGTTCGTAATATATACGTGTACGTGTATGTAGTAGCTGCACACAGCTACTCGGCATGTTAATGCATAGATGTTATTATTATTGTGCTACATTTGTATACACATTTACTTTTTTACTGAAAATTATTGTTGTGATTCTATTTAGGACAAGACTTGCTTCTGGTATGAGACATGATTGACCACAAAGGTGAGCACCAACAAAACATGAGCAAGTGCTGTCACGTTGTAAATACAGCCTGCCCACTCATGTTCGGCTGTGAAAGTCTTTTGGCATTTTCCATTGAAGCGGCACAAGGGAGAGAGCGAATGCAAAATGATGTTTTGAGAGGACTCTGAGAGTGCCATTCTGCTGTTGGAGTGGGAGGAGAAGAGCACCAATATAGTAAATAATAAACACGCTGCTGTCCTCTACACGTTTAAAATGCTGCCCTGCGTTTTGACCCCATGAACACAACACACACTGAAGGACAAAGAACTCCACTAAAGTGCTGTAAAGATACCAGTGTTGTCAACTGCCAAAATCCAAAATGCACAAGTGGCACTTCCAAAATGCACTAGAATGCGCTAGAGCAGTGGTTTTCAACCATTTTCACACCAGGGACCACTATTTATTCTGCATTTTTGCCACAGAGCATCATTTGATGTTGGGTTTAGTCTCTCGGACTAATTTAGGAGAGATAACTGACAAAATGTTGGTCAAAATAGCAATCCTTCTACATTTTCTAAATGTGTAAATTCTTGAAAATTATGTAATTCAGAATTAATTAAATATAATTTAACTCTTGAGAGTGTGAAATGAAACCAAATGGACCTTAAGATCCCAAGAGTTAGAGATCTATAAGGTCCATTTGGTTACCAATGGTCCTTTCTAGGAAGGAAGGAGGACTCTATCATAGGAGGAAACTCAGGAAAAATGGTGTAAAACGAGGGTTTTATCTCTGGTGCCTGTCAACCAATTTCGCCCAAATCATCAGCAAAAAAGCACTAGATTTTCAGTAATATTGGCGCTAGGGGGGTCTGGAAAAAAGCTAAATACAGTGACAACTGCACCAAGTTGGCAACACAAAGATACTCCTGGTCAAATGTGACTCAACTACGAAGTAAAACCCGAACATGTACTCAAGTTGCTTTGAATAAAACGTAAGAAAACCTTAAAATTTTGTCCCAGCACACACATTAAATCCCTTTGTCAATGAATTACAAAGATGAGGACACAAATTTTGATTGGCTGGATTGAGATGATGAATGACAATGATAAGAGTGATTCTTTTTACAACTGTACTGTAAATTCACTGACTTCCTTGTAGAACCGTAGTACTGGCTGTGAGCATTAAAGCAGCACTGTACAGTAGCCTATAGTAGTCCGCCTCACCTGGACGTGCATCCACACGTGCTTGCCAGGAGCTAGGCACACCTGACAGGGGAGAGCTCCACCCCAGGGAGCTGCCAACTATGTAGGTTAAGGTCTGTGCTACCCAGAAACATACTTGTAGAGGTTACCCATACACACCGCTGTCACCATTGTAGCGCCAGCTAGGAGGCAAACCCGGGTTCCCCGTTCCACAGACACAGTCGACTACAGAGCCATGGGCCAATAGGTGAGTATTAATGTAGCACCATACATGTATATAGCCTAAAAACCCTACAGAACCACTACACTATACAAATACACCCATGGAAACACCTACAGTATAAAACACAGCACAGAAATACAATCCAATCAGCAAAAGGACAATATACTGTATACATTAGGGCTGGGAATCGATCCGAATTCCCTAGATCGATTCGATTTCGATTCACAAGGTCTCGATCCGATTCGATCCACGATTTGATCCGATTCGATATCGATCTATTTACAGACATAATGGAAATAAATACTGTCCAATAGACAAGACGGCCCCATGTGTTGGTGATTGTATCTGTGTATGTGTAAGAGGGACACAGAGAGAGAAGAGTCAAGTATCAAGTAGGCCCTACTGTAATTTCCGGATTATAAAGCGCACCTGAATATAGGCCGCATCAGCCAAATTTAGCGAAAAAAATCAATTGTGTATATACAAGCCGCACTGGACTGTTAATTAATTACCATAAGTAAGGTAATTACCATATGTAAGGGTTCTTGCACAGATGAGATTGTCGGCAACGAAATGGTGTTTGAGAAGCATCCTTTTTATTATTTAAACGACTTCAAGAAAAAAAATGCATTTGTAGGCTATAACTCATTCAAGTGTTTTAATCTATAGTGCACAGAACGTGTACTGTGCCGTGAACTGTATTGTTTCAGTCATACACGTGTAACATTTAACTGCACGTGCTGTATGTAATTAACCGCTACAGCCATAGACCAGGGACGGATCTAGGCATAGACATGGGGGGGCAATGCCCTCTAAACGCCCTGACTGCCCCACCAAACATGACGGAATGCAAACAACGAAAACTTCAAAGATATTTCAAATCAAAAGTTTATAGCGGTAGTTAAACATTGACTAACTACTATTTTGGCACCACTAAACCAACTGCCATTTTCGGCTGCCCCCCCGATTGAGAAATATTACATCCAGGCCTGGCCTTAGAGCGTAGCCAGAGATACGGAAACTCTGTTCACTTCAAGAAACCAAATGAGCGCTTGCGGGTCCATTTGGTTTCATGAAGTGAACGGAGTTTCACTTTTACACTCTCAAAGTTACCGTACATCTGGTTAACCAACTGTCTATCATTTAGCTGGCGACCACCAGGAATCCTCTCAATGCGCTCGACGAGGCGACATCAATGTGACTTTTATTAGGCTTTTTTTTTTTCGCCGCCTCGTCCTGATCGCGCAGCAGCCCAGCCTTTCGAAACCCGTTCGTGATCGTGGATGGATGTTTTGACACTTTTCCACGCAGTCAGGACCCACTGCCAGACTTGAGAAAAAGTTGCTTTCCGCATGCGACCAGTTTTGGTGAAAGATTTCTCGCCGCTAGTCATCCAAGCCTCCCACTTTGAAAGCACGGTTCACACTGATGTCCAGGGCTGCAGGTGCTTCGTTGTGCCCCCAGGAATCACGGCAGGAATCGAGCACGATTTCACAGAATCTGTTATATGGGCCCTCATGCTGTCCAAAACGAGCTTTTTTTGGCACGTGTTTTTTTGGCAGCGGCGGCCGCGGCGACGCATTTAGTAGTGTCTGTCTTTTCTATAGTGCGCCTCCGCGTAAAAGAAAATGGTGCCAGTCGCCTGGAGAAGATCGATCCACACATTTTTGAATCGATGTCGTGTTTTTGAGCGTGAATCGATATCGGATCGCTGGATCGATTTTTTGAACACAGCCCTAGTATACATAAATACAGATTTGAAAATATATGATATCTCAAACATGGCATTGAAACGTGGACATTGTTTGACTTTGCAGGTGAAACCGTGGAACAATGTCCTTAACTAATGATATTTTAAACGTTCACCATTAGTCACAGCCATACTGGCACATGCCAAATGCAATTACTTTGGCGCCTGATGGCAATGAATAGTTTGGAATCTGATGGCAGTAAATAGTAGCAGTTTTGCATTTTGATAATGCTTTTTATGAACGTGAATGGTTACATCTTGTGACAAGAGTCTGTATCAGGTTGGAATTTGTCAAATATGATGTCAATGTCTTCACTAATGTAGTATGCAGTCACCAGCTTCCCCGTGGCACTAAAACAGAATTATTACAGAGTGAAATAGACTGTGAAGTCTCTTGGGATAGGATGTGTTCAGCTATTTGTCTTGACTGGGCCAAGGAGTCAAATTATTCAATTTAATGTAGGTGTAAAATTTGTTACAGGTGTGGCTGTATTTGGCCATCATACCGGTATAAGTCAAGTATTGATCAACAATTGTTTTTGTAGGTTCTGTTCTTCATGATCAAAATCATACTACTCATACAGAAATCAGGAGATCAGAAGATCAGAAATAATAATGAATAAATACATTAATTAATCAATCAATTAATTAATTAACAACATCTCACACAACTGCCCTCGTCTTAATTGAAAGATTAAACCTTTTCAATCCGGGTATGCATTTGGATCATTTTATTTATTACTACTCCCTCCCATCACTTGCAAGTTTGAACAGCTTCTGTCCTAAAAACATTGGGCGCAAGTTACATTTTCATTGTTTAATCTATGTTTATAATCAGTCATAATGGCAATTGACCAGATAGAATTGGATGGAGGTGTTTTCATGACGTCTTTGCAAAAAAAGGTGTGTCGCGCCGGTGTGTAAATGCTGACGGGAAATTGGAGGACGCCTCAGTGCACAGCTTCCAACTCGGCTGTGTTCATGTGATTACCATTTTCAGAATATTTCTCAACAATACGACAAATGATTGCAGCATTTTAAAGTGGACTTTGTTGCAACAGTAACATTAAACATGTGGTCAGTCCAACAAAAACATGCTCCTATAATCCTGGCAATAAAACTGTTAAAAACTATCTTGAAATGAACTTGTACATATACTATTTTTGTTTCTTCATAGGCTACATACATCATTTTGCGAGTCCTTGACATGAAAAGTTTGAGCGCTACTTATAAAGCAATGTACGCTTTAACTCCTAAAAATGTTTAAATGGGTTAAAAGGTTTCACGAGGACAGCAAACCGACAAAGACCAAACACCAAATAGCAGTGCTACGGCAGATTAATGCGGAGGATCATAGTGCCTGCAATTAACATCTGACATGAGCAAATAGGATTGTAGGGCATATACTACTCCCTGCTTAACCCACCCAATACTGTGGGAGGGGGTTCAAATGTAATAGGATCAACATAAGACTGCACTGTGAGCGACACATAGAGAAGCTTATGACATCAACCTCCAAATCCCCAAGTGTGTATGTGTACACAGACACACGCACGCACAGAAACATATAGAACATCAGCTTTACATTAAGATCCAACTGTTGAGCCACAGCATAAGGTGGTGCGGTTTGTGCATGTAATGCAATGAGATTCAATCCTGCCCTCACTATGGGTTAACTTTTACCCCCTTTTCAATTACAGGTATCATTCTGTGATATGACTCTAGCATTACACATGGATGCAAGAACCCCTGGACAAATTGCCTGGTCAATATGGTAAATGTTGTAGTATGATGTTATTCCCTTTTTTGGGTGGGTAATCAAATGACTTGGTTGAACTTGAAAACATAAAACATGTGAATGAACGATGAATGAATGAATAAATAAATAATCACAGACCTGGTTTAGAAATACATCGCAAGCTATCAGGCAATGAAAACATCCCCAGACACTAAATACACACAATCAGCAGTCATACACATTCCCATAGTGGCCTGCAGCCAGACCATGCTTTTCACTGAGCACAGACCAATTAAAATGACGGAAAAGTCAACCGAGGAACTGAATATACCACAGCCTATGAATAACCAAAACCTAAAAATACAGTTTCATACACGTTCCTTTGATTATTTCAACTAGAGAGTCTGTATTGTAAAACCTCAAACCATTAAATACGGTAAACAGTTAATATGACACACATACAGTAGCCCCACAAGGAGGTAATGGCACCACTAGACAACAGCTGTGGTAACCAATGAAGAAGCAGACATCAAGTTGTTCAAAATGCATGAAAAAACAAGTCTGTCTAGAATAGTTACAGACTGTTGTCCACACACTGTATTCAGAGTCCAGTAATGTGTGTATAGAATCGTACTAACACAGTACAGGATTGGGACGCTGACAATGTTGACATAGATCTATATGCCTAACAATATACTGTAGCATGTGTCTAACATGAATAATATAATCCCGGTAAATAATGGTACGTCAACATAATATTTCCTTTATCAAATCTGAAACATCATAATGGAGGTGTCTGGGTAGAAATAGTTAGGGCTGTCAGCCTTGATGATTAGTCATTCAAATAATTGTGATTAACTATATATAATTGTGTTTCTGTCATTGAACATTGGAACATTATTTGGCTTTTTGGCTTCATAAGTTCACAATATTGTACTAATACATTATCTACCAGCTCAAAATGCATTACATCACTGTGAAAACATTTTAAATCAATACGATGATGATTATTATATTACAGTATGTTTGTAATCATCCCCCTGTACACACATTACAAACATCCCCTGTTCCGTCTGTGTTTCACGGCTGCCTCAATGCTTTTCCAATGAAAGTCACGTGGCGTTTGACCAAATGCTTGTGTGTCTTGGGGTAAGGGGGTCAGTGAACACAAGTGTCTGGTCAAACCACGTCACCGCATTTGGAAAAGAATTGACCACGATCAGTGTTGGGTATCGTTACTTTATAAACTAACGACGTTAGGTTATTGGACTACTGCCCCCTAAAACTAATCTCGTTAAGTTACAAGTTACTTTCTATAAAAAGTAACGTAATAGATTATTTTCCGTTATTTTCCGTTCCTGAACACAATTAAAATACTCCTTTTCTCTTTGTTTTTAACGTATGCACAATTTAGTTGCATTGTATTACCAGTGCATGAGTCACACTCCATGTTGCACACATGAACCACCACCACCACCACCACCACCAACAACAACAACAACAACAACTGTACTGACACCATGTCACCCACTATGAACTAGGTTGCTACAAAGTAGGCTATGCATCTCAGATGTACAGTAGGCCTACAGACAATATTATGCTGTACGCGGTACAACCAGTCAGAGATGATGCCCTCTCCACGCTGCGCAATGACAACAACCACAACAACCCTACCATCGTAAACCAGCCTATGAACTACACAGTAGTCTATATAAGACAAGACAAGGCACGGCGGCCAAACAATGAATTAAACATTACTCACCTAATAACGCAGCCAGAGGATGTACTATGTTTTGTGTTATATCCAAAAGTGTACGGCTTCATTGTTTACAAGACTTTTAGCAAGTCGCGCATACAGCTCTGTGTCACTACCCAACCTAGTAGCGGACTTCCTCTTCCTCTTCCTTTTCAAAATAAAAGATTCATACTAGAGTATAACTAGACACCAGCTAGACAGTAGGTTTACTTTTATTTCTTAGGCGGACTTACAGGATGTGCAGACAGTAAATGTAAACTACGCACATCACTCACAGAAGTAAGGACGAGCAGTCGGCTTATTCTACACTAACAGAAGGAAGAATATAGGCTACAACACCGGGCAGTCTCAAGAAAATGAATTGGGACGAACTATAGTAACGAGTTACTTTTTTGGAAATGTAACTAAGTAACTAACTACTAAATTGCAAAAATAACTCGTTAGGTTACTTCGTTACTAATAAAAGTAGTCTGATTACGTAACGGCGTTATTGATAACGCCGTTATCCTCATCACTGACCACGATACAGACGGAACAGAGAATGTTCGTTTGAAATGTGTGTAAAGGGCCTAAGCGCATGGGAGAATCCAACACAGCCATCCAACACTCGGTGATCTCTAAGTGCACAGGAGCATTCCACACAGCCATCCGTCTCCATCAGTTAATGTGGAGCCGTCAGGCCCTGGCTCACTGCACTTGGCACCAACTCAGGAGTCAGGACCTGTCAGACACTTTCATCATTTGTCCTCTTCGGTAGTCACAGCGATCAACAGACAGGATCTTGGCCAGCCGAGCTGACATGGCAATGATATTCTATGCTAGTCATCTCACTATAGTTTCAATACTATCCAGTGAATTCTGCCTTGTAATGTTAACACAAAGTAAAGGTGACGTTTGAAAGGGCTCAACAACATCCAGAAACCGGCAAATACTTCCAACGCTATTTGCAGAGAAATATGTAACTCTGAATGTACTGCATCAATGGGGAGCTATCATCACAGGTTGTGACTCAAAAAGCCTCTTTTCGAATTAGTATGCTCCCTCCCTCCCTCGCCTCAGTACCAAAGGATGCTCCTTGTGGCATAGAAGACATGGAGGGCAGTTTCTTTGCTCTGACCTGTGCAAACCAGAACACTTCCCAGATGGGCTTCAAACGACTGACACACGCACACACCGTCTCCGGCTTTATGTGCAGCCCTGCCTGTTCGTTATTAGTGGCAGATTCATTGTGGAGCTGAAGCGATGCTGGAGCAGGGGAGGAGAGAGAGAAAGAAAAGCGAAATGTGTACATTTTCCAGCAAAGCACATGTACTGTAGTATGACCTTACAACTCCATCAGTGGACATGCCCCACCATGGACATCTCAAGAGCCTTCCAGCCGACCTTTAATAAGACGAGAGCCGTTCCGAGCACTGCTGAGTCCTAAAATCTGCCAGCAGTGACAGATGGGTGTTTTCAGAGAAAAACAAAGAATGGAGTAGAGAGAGACCGACTGAAATGAAATACTGTGGGGAAAGGTTAAAGATTTTTTAGGTTGAACTTAACGAACAAAGCCTGCACTCAGGCAACTGCACTCAGGCAACTGAGGGGGAAGGAAAGGAGGAGCAGTAGTCAACAAAAAAATCTGATGATTTTTACTATGAATATGAGATCTGAAATGAGAAATGATTTGAGATCTCAAATGTTGAATAAATAGTGGGCCCTGGTATCAAGCAGGTTGGAATCCACTGTTGTATATACTGTACTGTACATATACACAAGCCCTGTGCTGCTTACACCACGTCCTGAGCTGACTTGTCAATGTGCGTATTGTCCAACGACAGCACGGTCAACTTCTTGTCCCGCGGTGTAAAATTCTTCTTTCTGCATAGCGCCGGGGCGAGGGAATGAGCGTTAATGTCGATACGCTTCAATGCGTAGCCGTATTTGCTTCCCTGAATCGGGTCCAAGAGGAGTACTAGTAGAATAGCCCCCCATTACCAACCTGCTGAAGGTGACCAGTCTAAATGCACCCCACAGCTCTCAGTGCCATAGTCAGCAAGGGCTCTGACTGATACTGCCCATGTTTTTCCGCCATTGGAGATCACAGATCACATACAAATGAATGTACTAAACAATTATGGACATCACACAGAACTAGAAACCGTGCGTAAGGCTGCATTAAGGCCATTCACTGACACAGTATAAATGCAGTGACGTAATGGACACTATTGGTTTGAATCTGCAATTGTTAGAATCCCATGGCTCCTGATCTGCAGGATTACATAAAGTAGGGCATTCACAAAAAGGAGCTTTAGGTACAGCCTATGCTATATAATAATTCAACTACATAGGATTGGTGTTTGTTTCCTGTGGTGCAACATGAATCCCTCAGCTGCTGTTTTTCCTGTGCCAAGTTGAGCAAACATCCAGCTGTTTGCCACATTTAATGATGTGAAACACAATGGGAGACTTGTTTCCCAAAACTCAGGGCAAGGGCAGGTTGTGTTTAGTCTATCAGACAAGCTGCGCTGGGGTGAATGCAGTTATTCCACAACCCTGCTTATTGACAGAGACTGCTGTCCAACTGAGTTCAGGTCAGTGGAGTCACTTCTGTTGGTGCTCCATGCTCTGCGCCCAAACTCTTTCTGAATCACCTCTACTGAAACACAGAAAAGACACGCACACACACACACACGTGCGTGTGTGGTTGGTTGGTTGATTAATTGATTGATTGGTTGAACATTTAATTATTCAACAATGCATACAAGACTTGGTCAAGTCAGACATTTAGGCAACAAGGCTCGTCCTGGGGACTTTCACGTTTCCATTGTGTTCTGAGGAATTCAATGTTCATAAGGGGGATAATCTGCATGCAGTCCATTATGGCCTCATGTGGTTCCATTACCCTGCTGCCCATGTCCATATAGTGTATATAATATGAACAATAACGTTCACTGCATCCAGAAATACATTTAATATCAACCTTGTAAACTACAGTATACTGTCCATCATATTTTTTGGTAAAGTGAAACATATATAATTTTGTAATTTATAAGAACTAGGACCTTACCCATTGTGAATGTATGAACACCAAATGATGTACATTGTGGGTAATGTAATGTGTGATTTAATCTTTAATTAAGATCATACCAAGGATGCAAGTATTTTGATGAAGGGGTGCTTTCATGTAGTTGTGAGTATAGTTGATCATGGAAAATGGGGGAAAAAAAGTTGTGGCAAAGCTTCCCATGTAAAGTTGATAGGGAAAATGTAAAATGCAGTACTATTTTAATTATTAATTAACTTTGCTAATCTCTTCAAAATATCATGGTCAATGCATGCGTGAAAGTTCAAAGTGATTGGTGCAGCCAGTGAGGAGATAGGGCTGTTTCAGACAGACAATCATTCATTCAGACAGACAGACAGACAGGTATTTCCTTAATTATAGTATGAATAACATATGATACGCAAAACTAATATAAGATCCATAGTATTTTTCTTGTAAAGTGGCTTGATGGCACATGAAAGGTGCCACTTTCGCATATACTGCGAACTCTCGCATATACTTGCTTCAGATCAATAGAGAGCCTGTGATGTTCCAGTTCTGAATTTGTAGATCTGCCCGACAGTCCACAGGACAGTCAACGAGTTATAGTCATGGTAGAATGGTCTAAAATGGCTCTAAATGAGTACAGCAGGTCCTTTAAGTGTGAAACAAGGTGGAATGACGGTTATCAAGCCTGTAAATGTATTGAAAACTTGAATCCACGTACTTACTCCACACTTACTTTACACCACTGCACATCACATGTGCAACACACATGCACACCCAAACGCTTGTGGCAAAGACAATGAGAACTGATGGGCGAACAAAGAGAAGCCCTGAATGCAGAGGATTGTGAAGGAGGCGTCGGCGGTGCCACAGCCATCATGGATAATGACGCCAAAGTAGTTGTCTTACGAGTATACGTGGCGGACCCACTGGAGACCAGGCACTCAGCAACACTCCATGCAGAGTGCGTCAGCAGAGAGTGTGCTGTAGTGTACTGTACCGAGTGAACGACTTCATGCCAGTCAGCCACCATGGCACTGTTCAGCTCCTGAGAACCGCATACTCTGGCCTTTTGTACTCTGCACGTGCATGCATGTGCATGTGCGTGTGTCTCTGTGTGTGTGTTTGTGTGTGTATTCCCTCCAGAGCTGGACACAGATGTAGTTTCAATTAGCCACTTGAACCACAGCATCCCTATTCTGAGAGGGGGGGGGGTGTATGACATGTATGGGAAAATCTGCTAGCAACGCTTTCCAGTGTGTTTTGAGTTGTAGATCAGCTATTTTTGGCAAAAAAAGCTTTGGTCTAGAATCAGAAAAAAGCAATTGGTTCACTAATGGTCCATGTTAGCCTTCCACCACATTCAGAACAGGCAGATGGCCTGACCCACTTGTGTAATGTGCTGTGTCACATTTTTCTTATAACAAAAAATTAAAACACCTCGTTTCAGGCATGCCATGTGCAATGCACTGACATGTGTGCATTCTGTGTGTTTAATATGCTTACATAAACAGCAGAATGCAAGTTCATATGTGCAGAATATAGTCTGGAGAGTCCTTCTGCCCATAGGGCCTATGGGTATCCAGAGATGTGTGTGTGCATGGCTGTGTGCGTGTGTGATGACAGATAGAGAGATCTACATCCTGGGCTGACATAAAGAAATGCCCATTATGGTTATACAGCTTGAATGTAGTACAGTATTTTTATTTAAAATTCTTCCAAGTTGTTGACTCTTTGAAACTCTCTGAATTCGCAGTGTTCATCATCACAAAACACCTATTCAGGCTTTCTAATTATTTTTCAACACAATTATTATAAAACATAAAATATCTTCAGAAATCGATAGATTGTTACGGTATAGATTCGATTCCGATTTTCTGGCAAATATTGTCTGAAGCGGATTAATTGGCCATCCCTAAATGTAATATGTTGTCTTCTCAAGATTTGTTTGGGGCATTTTGATAGCAACCAATAGACAGACAGGAAAGGGGGAAAGAGCACAGCATCCGGCTGCCTTGGCAGCCTTGGTGCCCAGACGGTTGAGCTAGGATCCAGGTAGGATCTCATTTGTTTAGTCATTTCGCTCCTGTGGTTCCCAAAGTCTTGTCTTATGCTGGTTGTAGTGGGCCAGTGTGGGCTAATATGCAAAATAATGTCAGGGCCAACAGGCTATGTGATACCACCAATCTGTTTATATTTGGTTTAGAACATTTCCATCCCTAGTTTTGTTGTGGTGTCATTAAGCAGACCGCCTTTCTAGTAGTCACATCATATCACCAACAAAATGAAAACATGGCACTTCATGTCAAAATGGCTGCAGACCGCCTTTCTAATATTACCGCTATGTAGAAAATTACAGTTTTTCCAAACTTCACAATCATGCAATGAAAATTGGTACGATTGGTAGGATTTAACGTCCAATCCCAATCCCATCCGGCTACCAGACTACAACTGAAATCATTCTGTTAAGATGTGAGATGTCAAGGGCATAAATTATTCCCATAGTGGTTGTATTCATGTAGGTTCCTACAAAGTCAAAATTTGACAGTGCATTTATGTATCCAATAGTATAGAATGCTATTTCACATACAGTCTGCTATTTCAACAACAGTCGGTCTGTTGTTTTGTTTGCTTGTGTTATCCTTAGTGAATGTCCTGTCTAGTGTGTGTGTGTGTGTGTGTGTGTGTGTGTGTGTGTGTGTGTGTGTGTGTGTGTGTGTGTGTGTGTGTGTGTGTGTGTGTGTGTGTGTGTGTGTGTGTGTGTGTGTGTGTGTGTAGCCGTGCACACCTACGTGGTGCATGTGATTTCCTCCAGGTTCAGTGAGAGGTGTATCACACTGATCTTATACCGACTGGCACCCTATCGCACTACAGAAAAGTCTTTCCAAATAGCCTAAGACAAGCCTTAACTTTCATTGATTAGCTGCCCAGTTACATTACACTGGAAAAAGTACATAGTACAATTTGCACTCAAGTAAAGTATTTTACTTATTTCCAGATTTCTATATAGTTTTACTCCACTACGGATTAAGGTTACTGTATACTTTTAATAGACTACAATATTTCCAATTATTTGTATATTTTGATTCTAATTACAAAAACACCTAGGCCAGGGGTCAGCAACCTGCGGCTCAGGAGCTGCATGCGGCTCTAGAACACAGCCCTAGTGGCTCAGTGGCTGTAGCATTATTACATACACACACTGGGGTGATCCGCACCAACATAATATAAACATTTCAGTCACCCAAAACGCGTTGCGCTGTCTGACAGTTGCCAGTTAAAGTAGCACTTGGCCATGTCAAAAAAGCCCAGCAGTTATCAGAGGTGGAGCTTTCAATCTGAACCACCCATTTTCAAAGGTTTACTCAGTTTACTATGTCATTAATATACCTTAGAGATGTTGTGTGGACTAGAAATTCTGTAAAACTTTGTAGAAACTCCATTTCTGAAGAAAGGTTGTGTTTCACCATGTTAATGATTTTTCTTTGGGGGCCTTTTTTCTGAGAGTGTGCAAATGGAACGAAATGGACCCGCCAGGGTCCATTTGGTTCACATTTGCACACTCTCAGGAAAAAAAAATAATACTAAAATGCGGCTCCAGACAGATTTTGAATTTAATTTTGGGTCGAAAATGGCTCTTTCAACATCTTGGGTTGCCGACCCCTGACCTAGGCCTATACGTGTCAAGCTCACACATCATGAGCTTGACTTCCTTCACAGCATAGCAGTGAAGGAGCAATTCAGGAAGGAGACAAGTGAAGAAGAGTGCACTGTAGGAGCGCAATGTAGGATTTAGCTCTACTCCACAACATGAATTATGCAGTTGCAGCATCCAGACATGTAGCTCTGTATCTTTTATGAATGCCTTATAGGAGAGGGCTAAGTTAACACTGCCTCCCGCCACTCACAGCAGCACAGTAAAGAGAGAGGGGAAGAGAGAGAAAGGAAGAGAGCGGAGGAGAGAGAGAGAGAGGTGTGTGTGTGTGTGTGTGTGTGTGTGTGTGTGTGTGTGTGTGTGTGTGTGTGTGTGTGTGTGTGTGTGTGTGTGTGTGTGTGTGTGCGTGTGCTTTCTTGTTTTTGTTTTGCTTTCTTGTTTTTTTATTGTGTTTTTTGTTTGCTGCTTTGGCAATGTAAATGTATGTTTTATCATGCCAATAAAGCCTTTTGAATTGAATTGTGTGTAAGAGAATGAGAAAGAGAGAGAAAGAGAGAGTACAGTTATCTCAAGTCTTACACATGAGGGTGTGTGTGTGTGGGCAGGGGGGGGGGGGGGTGTTTTCATTCCACATGGCTCTTCTCATTTCTGTATTTAACCGGATGAAGGTTTTGACGATCAGCAGTGGGGTCATAACAAGTATGAATAGGACTACGGGGCACCATCTGTTCAAATTTGGGATGGATAGAGGGTCAACAGATTAAGTCCTGCAGATGGTGACTAGTCAGTAGAGACTACTGAAGCTATAATTAGTTGCACTCTCTCTCCAAGAATGGCTCACAGTGAGCTAAGGACAGGATGGCATCAAAAACCAGCAGGCTTGTGTGCGTGCGCAAGAGATGCACGTACACAGTGAAAAAGGAAAGGGAAAGAGAGAAATGATGTGTGTGGTACATGTGTAGGCCTACATGTGTGTGTGTGTGTGTGTGTGTGTGTGTGTGTGTGTGTGTGTGTGTGTGTGTGTGTGTGTGTGTGTGTGTGTGTGTGTGTGTGTGTGTGTGTGTGTGTGTGTGTGTGTGTGTGTGTGTGTGTTTGTACACGCGTGTGTTCAACTTCTGAGCTTCCCTCCAGGGTGGGTTTAATATCTGCTGTCTACAGAGTGCCTGATCAGGGGGATTACCTATCAGCTTAGGATAGATACTTCACTACCATCCACATGCTCCACACACAATAACACCACACAAGTAGCCAACAGACATCTGAAGTACTATACATCCAACAAGTTTGTGTGAGGAAACCCCTCAACAGGTGGCTAACACTTTCAGAATGTAATTTCAATTAACCAAAACCGTGGCAAAACACGGAACTAACAGTGTTGTCAGTTTAGTAGTTCCATTTGTGACTTATTTTAGAAAAAACTATAGGGTTGCTTCTTCCACCACATAAATAAAGCAAAACATGTACTGTATGTACTGTACAAAATATACACACTAACTGGAAGAGACAACTGGCTTTGCGTGAACTGTCGTGGAACATGGCCACGATATAGCAATCTGGGAAGTGGGAACCCATCTGCAAAAATGAATAAAAACAGCGCAATCTGCCATTTCTTTCCTTTGAATTTGCTCTGGGGCAGGCCTCGACAGAATGTGTATAATAGGATATATGAGACAGGCTTGAGTCTACATTAGCAGATTATGTTTGGCCCAGTGACTGACTGACTGGGACACAAACTTTGTTTACCATAACACGAGCCTATTCCCTTTCACCTAGAATAAGACTAGAGCTGCTGAAAGGTTTACCCTTGTCATGTGAGAAAGACAGACTGTAGCCCGGGTTGGGTGTGGGATTGTGTGCCCACAAAAATGGAGCCAACAGACCAGTGGTAGAAAGAGTAAATTTATTGTACTTATGTACAATATTGAGGTGCTTTTACTTGACTTAACTCAAATAGGCAAACATTTGACTGCTTTATGTACTAGTTGCATTGCCAGTTTAATTTATGAATACAATACATAGATTAGTAATGTCCCATTACTTTTTGTACTGTTATTACAATTTAATGCCAATACATTTGTACTTTAATGTAAATAGTTGTTGGTTCTCTGAGTAATCCGAGTACTTCCTCCAACACTGGGGTGGGGGGTGGGGGGCAGGGGGGACGGGAGGACGCGGGGCATGGAGGGGCAGATCTTTTTATGCCTGCAAACTGAGTCATCAGACACACGGCCTGTCTGTTGATGATCCTTGAGTCGCGTGAAAGCAGTAACTAACTTGTTTACCAGCTGTCCCTTCAGTAGAATCAGTGCTCCATTAGAGCCAAGCAGGGCTGGGAAGGAAATACCGCTAGCCTATTTCCCCATTTCAAACAGGGGCAGGGCAAAAGGAGAGCCTATTCTGAGCAGAATTGGGTCTACATCAACAGTACAGTTTAGCTGATTAAGATTGGGAAAGTACCCGTGTCACTTTTTTGCTAAGAAGCATTAATTTACACTTTAACTGTTTGGAAATAGCACATATACTGTACAAGCTTGTATACAGGCCAATTAAAAATGTATTAATAAAATTTGCATGAATCTTTGAATATTTATCTTGTGGAAAGCTTCTATGTCATCCATTTGTTTTAAGAATACTTAGATAAACGACATTGCTTTCTCAACATATGCAGCAATAATACAACAATAATACGACATTATATTGATTCATTTAATTGGCTATAGTTTAATGACACATATAGTATATAGACACTTAATCCACCACATGCAGTGTGGAGTGTGTGTGGCCATGTAAACAGGGCACATGGGAGAGCAAGAGTCATGGTCATAATAAACAAAAGCGCTTGGCATTGTTGCAGATATAATCCCCATGACAACGGCTAAAGGGTTGAAAGGAGAAGGGATAGCATGGCTGGAATGGAAACGCCGTAATGTCAGAGGAATCTATTGATTGCACCAGTTAATCCCTGGGGTATGAGTTATCAAGGGGTGGTCGATACCCATTTAATGGGGAACAATTGTAACACTTAAGAATTAATTGCTACATCATAGTTATCTGCCACAGTGCTTATTTGATTAGGCAGCGTGGGATCCTGGTGTTGGATGCATAAGGATTAGCGACTGGGTGAATAGTTTTATAAAGGCTACTCAGTTGTTTTAGGGAAATTCCTTAGATTATATCAGGATAAACTTACAGTACAAAATAAAAGTAGTAAACGTAGAGAAATATTTCAACAATTCTCAAAATGATTCTATGCATTTTGTGCATGCGCGTGTGTGCATGTGTGAACATTATTAAAGACAATTCCAGAGTAGTCGTTTTCTTACCATTATTAGGCTATATCCATTAACCACTAACCAGTGGTAGAGCATAGAAAAAAAAAAAAAAGTGTTGCACAGGGGGGTTATTCCTAATTCACTCAACAATTCCTTTATGTCTGAGATGTGTCAGATCTCAAACAGGTTTCCCTAAAAGGCAAGTAAGTGGTCAACAACTCTTCCCAGTTCAGTGTCAGAGAGCTAGATAATTACTTTATTTTTCAGATCAGATTACCCTAAAAAGGCTTTTAAGTTATGGTTATGGTAGCAGTACGGACCAGGGGAGGATGTACAGAAATATTAAAGGCCTTTCCGTACCAATGCCATCAAGCTGAATATTCACTGCCTGAGGAGAGTACTACAGTAGTAACTGCATTGATGTATGCCGTCTACATGAATTAGCTGCAGTGTTCTTGTTTATGGTACATTCACAGTTTTTTCCCATCTTGGACATGAGGGAAACAAATCTGAACCATCCCTTAAAATAAAATCTCCTGACGAACAAACCGTCATGCTTTTCCTAATATGTTGGGAAGTAGAAATCCTTGTCAACTGTCATGTTCAATATTTGATGACCATGCCTATGCACTGCAGTATAGCTACAGCTATTTGTAGAACAGAGAAACTAGCTGAGTCAATTGCCATGCCACTCTATTGTACTGTGCCATTACTGTGAACTTCTATGGAACAAAAGATACTAACACACACACACACACACACACACACACACACACACACACACACACACACACACACACACACAACCCTATGCCGCTGCATTGTCGCAACTCGCAGGTAAATAAAAACAAACCCACGCATGCACGCACGCACACACACATACACATGTTGTACAATTCTTCATCTTTTTATTCTTCCCGTTATTTTTTTGTTGTATTTCTAAATGGTAAATGGTGCATTTATATAGCGCCTTTATCCAAGGCGCTTTACATAGCTTGTGCATCACATTCACCCATTCACACACACATTCATACACTGATGGCAGTGGAAACCATGCAAGGTACCTACTAGCACATCAGGAGCAATTAGGGGTTAAGTGTCTTGCCCAGGGACACATCGACACTAACTCTGCGGGAGCCCGGGATCGAACCGGCAACCTTGTGGTTACCATCCGGTAACTCTACCTCTGAGCCACTGCCGCCCCCTCTGCGCCACTGCCGCCCCCTCTAAAAATAAATAAAGTGGAAAAACAGAAAAGAAAATCTCCCTCCAGCCAGTTGACTTGGCTAGAGGCACAGACCGTAAAGTGACAGCATTCACATTCTGTGGCGCTAATGGGCATTCTAGAGTTTCATAGCTCACTTTGTGATAACAGGACTGCCCTTTCGTTTTCAACACACAAGACACAAATGGCCACACCGCCAGGCTGGTGCAGCACATGGTCCAGGAAAGGAGATGCTGTGTGTTGATACAGCATCCATTTACACAGGTTATTACATTTGCAGTGTGCACTGTGCAGTGCCAGATGTCACATGCAACTTAGATGAAGAGATATTGAGAAAGAACCCAATAGCCGAGCATTTCATGACAAATGGGATGCTGACTGAGTCCTTCGCTCCAAGTTAATTAGTACTTGGTTACTGATCTCTCACAAAACTGGAGAAGATCAGCTTAAAGACAAGAATGAAGGAAGCAAAATTGTGTGATGTTGGTCCTCGACTCCAGCATAAATGCTCACAGCAAATGGTTACCAACTTAAAAGGGGTGGTGAAGGCAGCCTGTAAAGTAGAGGCTGAAAAGTACTGCACAAGGCAGGCGAACACAAAGTTTCAAAAGTGGTGTGACTGTAAATGAGACAGCCTTCTCAGTCTTATTATAGCATCCATCTATCCAAGTTTATTTACTGCTTTGTTCATCAGTGGGGGATGTATGCCGGCTGATTTTATTGGACCTGAAGTGTCGACAAAGAAGCAATGTCGTTTCAACTAAACTTATCCATCAATAGAATCATTTCCACAGACTCCCAGACGCTTCTGTATTATTACCACATCATTCTTCTTCTGTACTGGTGGGTTGTGACCTAATGGGCATACTGTTGAGACAGCCATTATCTACAGAGGTCTACAGGGAAGATTATTAGTTTTGTACCCTAAGGACGGAATAACACAACAAGCACAATGATCTTTGATGCTGCACGGGGTAAATTCCCTGCCCATCTAGTGGAGAGATTTGGGGTTTCAATCCTCTGCTGTAGCCTGGTTTCCAGCCTTGCAGATCCGCTGCGTTCTGCACATCTGAAGTTTCCAGCCTTGCAAATCAGTCTGGCCAGAGACTGTTTGACTTACATTTCCCTGACATCATCTGTTATGTAGCCACATTGTTTTTGATTGTATGGTGTTCAAAAAAGTGGATTAGTGTTTCTACCTCAAACAAACCATAGACCAATCAGAATGCTTGGCTGCGTTCAACCTTCAATGCGCTGCCTACCTGTGGGGATAGGCTCCTGGCCAGACTGAATTGCAAAGTGACATTTCAGAGACATGGAACGCAGTAAATCAGACTGGAGCCCAGACTATCTTTGCTGTGCATTGGCAGGGCATCCATTCTCCATGGGCTTTATGCACACACCATTTTACAGATGATAGTAATAAGTCTCTGCTGCTATTGTGCATGTTGACCAATAGGTCTAAAAGTGTCCTCGAATAGGTTCCAAACGCCCCCTTACCTTACGGGTGGGTAACTCTGAGAGTGTACAAATGCAACAGTCAGGTTCTGTCTGTTTGTACTTATCTCAAGTACTTTAAGAACCACTGCACACTAAACGAAATAGAGCCTTAAATTAGTGTCAGTGGAAACACCTGTGAAGGACGTGGGGAGGTAGGAAGAGTTATACGGTATGCATATAGCCAAGAGCAGGAGGGTGATCTCTATTACAGCACTACTACTGACTGTGGAGGAGGAAACCCACTGCTATACTATAGCAGTGGATCTGAATTGTTTGCGAATGAGGGACCACAAGCCTGACTTAGAATCAAAATGGGGGCCATTGTTGTGCTGAGTGGGGATATGGTTAGATTGATGCTTTTGTAAAGGTCTTTAAAGATGGGGAGTCGAAAACGCACGCATTATCGTGGCGATTCCAACGTGCCACTCAGTGCCAACAGACGAGAATCACACAGCAAAAAACTCACATGATTGAGGTTTAAACTAAAACACGGGCGTGTGCACGAAACAAGCATGCGTGTAACACTGGACGCTGTGCGATAACACCCAGGCACTTCCCCAATTA
The DNA here is from genome assembly GCA_039105355.1 of Benthosema pterotum. Lineage (NCBI taxonomy): Eukaryota > Metazoa > Chordata > Actinopteri > Myctophiformes > Myctophidae > Benthosema > Benthosema pterotum. Next base: position 23,911,834 of record CM076984.1, on the reverse strand, counting down.
AGATTCTGAAAAATCACAGTATTTTACCTTTCTTTTAAATAGGTTTTGTTTGAGATTATAGTAAAATTAACTTAACTATATTGTTAAATTGTGCTAAAATAAACACTGACTCACTACCCCTGGCCTGGATTTGGCCTGGATTAGCAAGTACAGTGTACAGTATTTGAGAAGGCTGTGCATTCGGCTCTACTGTATTTACGCAAGTCACAACTGAATGCAGACAGCTGCATCGACGGCTGTCCTTCATATGACCCAACCACCACAAGCATTCCATTCCAGCTCTGATCAGGCTATAAAAACCCCAAGAGACAGACTGTTTACACGCCAATGTTAATCTTGACACAGCATATTTTGATTTAGTTTAGTCATGAAAAGATCTGAATAGACTAAATGTACCTATAGGTTTTATGATGGCGTTGTAGAGACTGATTTTACATTTGGATGTTGAAAACAGCTGATCTACAAGCTCTGGAAGTAGACAATCTACAAGCTCTAGAAATAGACGCTTTACAATCTCTGAAAAAAGCAAATCTAAAGTGGCAAATCTACAAGCTCCCAACATGTTTCGTTGTGTCCCACAAGCTTGTAGAATACAAAAGAAAATTATCTTCTTCCCAGTTCACCCCACCAGCCTTTCACAGTCACAGTCACTAGTAGCCTGGAAACCAGATAAATCTGCCACAGAAAAAAAAGTCCTTGGTCTGGCACCCCTCATTTCGCTCACCCCAGAGTCATGGGTGATCAATCAGAGCCCACTATTCAGATTGAGACTTTTTTGTTTTGCTGTGATGTTGGAATCCCTTTGTAAATAAATGGAAATAAATCATCCACAAGAAAGTTCCAGAATAGTGTCTACATTGTGATTTTATTCTGGCCATGCCAGACTAATAAGTCAGAAACAGAGACAGACCTAGCTGTTATGGAATGCCCCTGATGAGATGTGTACAATGCATGGCATGCACTCTACAACATGTTAAAGAGCTTTAGATGTATAGTGGTGATAATGTGCTAGTTAGAGAAACAACCGAACGAAGTGAGACGCGGTGATTTTCCATGACCTTTGCGGCTGCATTGCCTGCAGCGTTGGTAGCCACAGGGGACCGTGGTTAAAAGGCTGTGAGACAGACAGAATGGGGAACGTGAGGAGAGAGACGTCTTTCAGGTCAGCCACCTTCATTCTGAAGAGTGAGTAAATGAGACAGACGGACAGACTAAATAAATAATGTTCAGCCTATGTGGGGGCCATCAAGTCAACCAGAACTCGTCCACCTTCACATGCCGTCACCTTGGCGGTTAACGAGCTAAAATACCAAACCCAACCAACATGGCAATCATCACGTCTTCAACATCCATCATCCACTTCAACAAGCGAATGCCTTCGCCCCTCTTCCACGACCTGCCTTGAACCCCTGACACGTACAATAAACAGGTGTAAAGGCACTGCGAGTAAAACTCTGACCATGGCAGTCCAAGGCCGGTGACCTTGATGACAGCTTTGTGAGCGATCAGTGGCCTTAAATTAAACAACACCTACAGCATGGTGGTCCGTTGGACGACTCGGGAACCAACCGCAGCCTTGAGTTTGATAAATACACAATGAATGACTGACAGACTTTAGCTCTGTCGTCACGCGACCCACGTTGACCCCAAGCTCCCCCAATAAAGGGCAGTTATTTATTTATTTATTTATTTTCAATGGGCCCCTGGAAGCACATGCGATGGTTCCAATCCGGCTCCTGACCTCGGCAGACTTGATGGGTATTTGGTGGTGGGACAATTCACTTCCTCACAATAGAATACAATATCGATATTTAGGGTTCTGAATCGATTTATATTGCAATTCTTAATTATGCTGTGATTCAATTCGATATACATCGCATTTTTTGCCACAAATGACTGTGCTTTTTATGAATTATACTAGAACTTTTTAAAGGGGAATTCCACCCATTTTCAACATTTTTTTCTGAGGGCGTACAAAAATTATAAACAATATGGACCAGTATGAGTTCAACTAACTACAACATTTTAAAGCAATTTTGAACAATATAAATAACAAAAGATTCAATCATACACATCAATGCAGCCTGATAACGTCAGTCAGTCTTTCTGACATGAACAAATTAATGAATAGGCCTACATGAATATCAAAAAATAGATCTTGAACCTGGCGATTCGATATTGATATCATGGCATTAAGAATTGCGATATATTGGCATATTGATTTTTTTTTTTTTAGCACCGTGTGGTCATTCTGTCGGGTTGTTACTGTAGATAATGTAGGTGCTGAGTAAGTCTAGTGATAAATAAGGGAGGGGGGAACATGTAGATTAGGACTGTGACTAAGACAGCAATCGCAGTACATGACTCCCCGCCATAAGCCAGCCTAACACTTGTCAGGTGCTATCAGTCTGCCCCATGTTGATAAATGGCAAGAATTCTGCATGAATAGCCTCATCTCATCACGCTGCCTCCACTGCATGCCTCAGCACAGATACATAGATTCAGGCCCAACAATTTGTATGTGCATCATTGCACATGCACAAGATCTCTCTTGTTTCCATTATTCATTCTCTGTGGAAGGATAGAGAACACCGTCTGCAACCTAAACATGATTAATGGCAGCCTGTTTGCGAGCAAAACTATTTATTACGAATGAGAAACACTAATATCGATTCAAAGTTGTCTGAGCAGCTGACCTCCTAGAAGTCCAAATCGAAAGTCGGGTCATCATCATTCTTTAAAATAAAATGAGCATCTCCGAATTTGGAGGAAATCTTCCCATGTATCTTAAGTTTCAAAACTTTTATGTATTTGAGAGTGTTTGTCTCTGCCAGGTCAAAGGTGTGGCTGAGACTATGTCACGCCTCCCTCCCCACTTTGCATGCACATTCCCACTAGGCACTGTAGGCAGAGGAACAAATGCCAACCTTTTCACATTGTCCATGAAGAGGTCTTTTTTTTGCAAAACAATTATTTCTACTCTTTAATGTTGCAATCAAGATAGATCTGTCTGATTTTTAAAATCCCTCATCATTGCTGTCTCACAATTACCTACCTGCTCCTGAGTTTTTCCTTTTAACAATTCTGATGAGAACGGAGTAGAAAAGGGCATTTTGTCAGCGCCTTCCGATTTAGATCTCACTCATGAATAATTCAATGTACGATCACAGGTAAGACTCGAGATGTGCTCATCTCCCTAAACATGCAGAGGTTCTTCAAGGGCAACAGTACAACTAGTAACAAAATCAGCACCGTCTGTGGTGTGGTGCTATATTGTACTCAGTACTGTAAGTACTGGGTACTGTATTTCTCAGTATATTACTGTAGCCTACTAGGGACGGCAGTGGCTCAGGGGTAGAGTCACCAGATGGAAACCGCAAGGTTGCCGGTTCGATCCCGGGCTCCCCCAGAGTTAGTGTCCTTGAGCAAGACATTGAACCCCTAATTGCTCCTGATAGTGCTAGTAGGTACCTTGCATGGTTTCCACTGCCATCAGTGTGTGAATGTGATGCACAAGCTATAGTATGTAAAGCACCTTGGATAAAGGCGCTATATAAATGCACCATTTACCCGGTACTATATTGCAACGTACTGTACTTTTACTGCACTGTGGCTTGCATTCGGGTGAAATTTTACACAAGTGATAGGAACCACTCCCCTTCCTAGCACTATATAAAACAAAGGCTTGATGCATGTGTAGTATTATTGGATATAGTGGTATATATATATGGAAGAGACCTACATTATGACCTACATGGTAGAAAGGGGAACAACGAGAAGACTTAAACACCTCACTGTACTCGCCTCAGTGGGAGTAGTGTCAGGCCGTCCTCCTCTGACAGTGTGTGTGTGTGTGTGTGTGAGTTTGTGTGTGTGTGTGTGTGTGTGTGTGTGTGTGTGTGTGTGTGTGTGTGTGTGTGTGTGTGTGTGCGCGCGTGCGCGCACGCACATGTGTGCATGCATGCAACGGTGCAAGACAGCGTTAATCCCATCTCCCCTGTCACCATCCTGACTGCTGAAAGTCACACCGGGCCGATCCAGAGAGCACGCTCATTAAGATCATTCAACAAAGAGAAGCCGTGTTTTGGGACACGAGCAGAGCAAGGTCTAATGGGCGATTTTCCTGTGCCATTTAAACCCCCAGGCCACCGATACAGTGCATTCAATTTAGCTACTTTATTTTGAAATACGCTGAAATTCTCATTTTTGTGCCTGGCTAATAATGGTGGCATGTGTTGAGCTTAAACTGGGCTGAGAAACGGGGCTACACTGAGCTGGGCTAAACTGGGCCGGGCTGTTCCGGGGCCTGTCTGTTGACTGTCCTCTCTGCTCAGCTCTGCCATGCAGCCTGTGCCCACAGGGCTCTGTTATTTTGGGAGCTCATGCAGCTGAGTGAAGATGACAACATCGCCGTCTTCTTAAGCTGCTTACATTTCCTCCAGCGATGCGCCCATGCGTGGTGGTGGCCATGACTAACGCCTACTGCATACTATGGATGTATGTGTGTGTTTGGCCACGCATATGCAAACACAAACACACCTACTGTAGGACACACACACAGAAACACACACACCTCCGGCTGTTTGAGCCTATCTTCAGGATGTCACATCCTGAAGTGTAACAGTGTGATATCACAGTGTAACATGCATGTGACGACATGGTGAGAGCATAGAGATTCTATAAGAAGAGAAGACAGTCCTTAACTATTTTGGTATCATACGAGATGGCGCACTGATTACAGTGCGTTGCCGCCATCTCGGAACGCTTTGTCTTGTGTCTTGTAATGCAAAACTTTGTCTTGTAACACCTCAATCATGTAAAATTACTACTAAATCAATATATGAGTAAAATATTATAAAAACAACTTTTGTTTTATACATCATTAAGTAACCAGAAGGTATGTAATCACTTCAATAATGCGGAGGCACCGGGCGCTGGTTGTTACTATGGGACTCAATGGGAGTGTCGTCTCTTTATATAGAATGTGTTTGGTTAGAGTGCCGAGGTCAGGCAGGGTGTGTTGCACAGGGAGGTGATGAGAGCAGCACAGAGCAGGATGAGGTGGTCTATAGGGGAAATGGATGACAGGTAATAGACGCCCAGGTCTCGCATGAATGAGGGCCCACTTGATCTGGCCTCTGGAAAGGCAACTGCCTTGTGACATGCACAGATAAAAGTGGCCAATTATTTTTGGTACATTGTTCTCGTTCCGTGAAGGAGAATCAGAGGCGGAAGTGTATTGGTTGTAGAATACATGCTTTATGAAGTCTATGCAAAATATAGCCTATGCTGCATGTACAATATGCCGTATTCATGTTCATGTGGATAAATAAGAAATCGATGTCTTTATATACATAGCTTATGCTATATTCCCTTGTGGAGGGTGACAACTATAGGTCAGGAGGCAATTGGGTGCATGGCCAAAAAGGGTTGTGAACTGTCAAGAAAATTATTAATATTTTTTGTATTCAACCCCACACAGCTACCACTACAACCAAGCAACAACCATGTACAGACAGCCACGGCCCCATGGGCGATCGTAAAACCTCTGGCCAGGGTATTACTGGCTCATTGGCTGAGGAGGAGAATCATAAACTTTGAGAAGATGACTAAGCTGCAGGGCTACCTGCATGCTCCTTAGCCCGAATCCAAAGAGTGAGTCAGGGTGGGGTGGATGCAAAGAGAGGATAAAGGCGGTTACCATTAGTTTACATGCCAGTGTGCTGCACCTTAAATAGTTGATCTACAAACGTACAAGATTGTAGATCTGATATGTGGGGTGTGTGACAGTTGAGGTGAGAGGGGGGGGGTGATCAAAAACAGAACCGCTGATGAGAAGTATTGAGGCAAGACAGTGAGGAGTAAGAGCAACGGCAAGAGAAAGTGGACAGAGGCTTCCCACTGCCGGACTGCAGGTGAAATTCAGAGGGTCCATTCAAGGGGGTCTGGGCTGGGTAATTACCCGAAAATATTCGGGTGGTGTGCGGGAAGGGTACAGTAAATTAAAACTCTACTCTCCCTCAATTAATAATTAGCAAAGCAGTGCCTGCAGCTGTGGGGTTGCTCAGTCAGTGGCCAGTCGTGCAACATTGGTTTTATTCTGTAAATCTCAATTAAATGGCAGTTGACTCTATTATTATCACCCCCCCCCTACACACACACCCACACACACACACACACCACCACCAACACTACTGCTACTACTACTACTACTACTACTGTATCGCAATACATTGTTATTCAACTCCCGCGAGTGAAATACGGCTTAGGGTTTTAGGGAGTGAGAGTCAGCAAGCGACAGCGGTCTCAGGTTATCTGTGCAGACAGCCATCAGCCATCCAGACTGCTACTGGCTCAGACAGCATCCCATCCACAGCACGCTTCAGAGAGCGACAAGACAGAAAAGAGAGGAGAGAGCACAGACAAACCTTGGAGCCAGAAGAGTCACATGAAACAACCTTGTCAGAAGAATCACACGTATGGGACTTTCCCATGCAAGCAACATGCACACACGCACACACACAGACACACAGACAGACAGACACACACACACACGCAGAGGGGAGTGTGACGCACAGTAAATGCATCCGGAATCGGGAGTCAAACCCGCGGCACACTGCCTGCATGGATTACCACCAGCCAAGGTGTCCAGACAGCTACACAGCTACCCAGGCCATACACATACATACTTAATTAGCTTCACACGCATCATGGTAACCTTAGCATGCACGGTGACTGGGCACTACTCATGGGTGAAATAGTTAACTATAGAACTGGCAAGGGAAAAACACGGTTTGCTTTCAGTACCCTTTTCTCCTTCATGACTCTGTTGGCATTTAACTTGGCATTGACTATTCAAATGCGGTCTGCGTTAACTTTTAATTAAGGAAATTCAGAAACGGGAAAAAGAACAATGTGTTGATTGGAGTCTTATACTGATGTGAGTGCCTCTGTTCTAGAACATTGTGGAAATCCACAAAGTCCAATGTGCACATCGTGCAGAGCTTAATGTGTGTGTGACACTGCATGATGACATGATAACAAGCATGGCTACACACTGTGCCCCATGCACATATCCTCACAGCTTCCACATAAATGTGATCATTGACTCACACTTTACTGCACCAGAGTCGACAGAAATAAGCTAAACATGAATGACTCAGTCATAACTGCCAGATGCAGTAAACTCTCGTTTTATGAACTATAATATACAAGTAACACTTTATGGGTGAGCAGCGACTGTAGGTTGGTTATTATTATTATCATTATCAATTTGAACTCCAACACAGAGATGCTGTGCAAACGTGGCCAATGGTGACCAACTATGTAAAATGTCTATTTTTAAATATTATACTGTATTAACAATTTCTGTACTCAATGGGTATATGGTCTCGGAATCAAGGCCAGCTCTTTCCAAATGTGACAAACATACTACTAGTACATCACAGGCCACACTGATCTATATAACAGACAGTTTGTGTGGAATGGAAGGCTAAATCAATCCCATCAGCACACATCGCCTTCACTCCACAGAGTTTGGGATCCTACCTTCTGGCTGTCAGATCGGTTCACATTTCCCTCCGTAAGGAGCAATAGATACAAGTCCCAATCACCACTCCCCTGCTCTGGGCTCATGCCAGAGGGAGGTGTATATGTGTATGGATGTGTGAATGTTTCACAACACTAAGACAACATTTTGTTTTGTTTACAATGCCATTGTAGGGTGTGTTTGCTTATAGCAGTGGTTCTCAACCTGTGGATCAGGTCCTCACCTGATTTTATTTTTGATTTCATTTATATTTTGGGGATGGTACCTCTATACAGTATGTGTACATGCAATACCTTGTGTCGCCAACTCAACATGTGGACCATGTAAATTGAAACACTGCTATTCGATTTCCATTCACTTTGTATAGGTATATTTTTTATTCATCTGTTTTGTGGTGGATTCGGAGACTGAAAAGGCCAACTAACCCCATGCTATCATTATAGAAGAAGAAAAGAATGGTGAAAGATGATGTTGGATTAGATACCATTAGCCATTAGGTCACTCCACAGCGTCACACTGGCCCAGACACAGCAGATGGGAAAGTCATTGGGTCCATGTTAGTTCACAGACACACACAGCCTGAGATAACATCCCAATATCATTATTTTACAGTGAGAGCCAGCCAGGGCACAATGTTCCGGAGTTTAGATAATACCAATCTCCACTGGCACTAGTGTTATCTGATTCAGAAAAAAATATGATTTATTTCAGTTTATTTTTCCAGGCTCTGTTTTCGTTGGTAACATGTGGTAACATGTAGCGTTGTTTACTTCCTAGACTGCAGAGTGTGTGTGTGTGTGTGTGTGCGTGCATGTGTGTGCTCTTGGGTGCATGTACTAAGTATGTAACTAGTATGTGTATCTTCTAAATACATAGACAGCATAACTGCGTAAGCCTTGCTGAGCCGTGAGGTCCATAGGGCAGGAGCCCCTCTCTTGTTTCTGTAGTGTGAGGCCTGGACATGGCGCTAGCATGTTGAGCGGACCGTGTCTTTCATATGACACGGCCGGGCATCAAAGCTCCACCTCCCAGTTTCACGGGCGGACACCAAACACCAGGCCAATGAGCTGGTTATACATATACAGGCTGTCAGAAATAGATTATTTACAATTCACACTTATAGACCTGTAACTGTATAGACCTGCAACTCTTGAGAACGTTAAAATGCGTTAAAGTGTAAAATGAAACCAAGTGGACCCGAAAGGGTCCATTTGGTTTCATTTTACACTTTAAATATCTGAATTATGTAATTTTCCTGAATGTACACAATTAGAAAATGTAGAAGAATTTTTATTTTGACCAATGTTTTGCCAGTTATCTCTCCCAAAATCCTTAGTTTTTGGTCCGAGAGACTAAACTCAACATCAAATTGTGGTCCTCTGTGGCGGGCAAGTGCCCCCCTGGTGCCCCGTAAAATTCCCAATGGCCACACCAACCCATAAGAGTATGTTGTGTGTGGCGACAAAGATCAGCATCCTCCCCGCCTGGCTTCCCTCCCACAAACACAGCAAGTTGTGTAAATCTGAAGCAATGTGGACTGCAGAATGATGGGCTTCTTTACCTCTTTGTCACAGTTGTGTCAGAAAAAGATGATTTACAAGTTCACAATGAGTATAAATTGTTCCCTGCGTCACACACGAGGAAGCGCACATCCCGCATTTGTCTGTCAGTCTCTGAGACTTCTACAGCACACAGAACATTGAACATAACATGCGTGTAGCACCCAGAGAGACCCCAGAAATAGAGCTGCATGCCGCACCTTCTCCATCCCACCCGCATACACACAGTTATACTGCGCTGTGCACACATTAGATAACACACGCACACACAAACACACACACACACACGCCATCCACCCGGAGCGGCGGTTTAATTCAGAGCATCATGCGCAGCACTCCGGACAGCAGTCATCAATTCAACCACAGGCTGAGTATATAACCTTTTCTCCTCTTTCAACAGTGTGAATAAATCATAAGTCCCCCGGTCTCTGCATAAGTGATTCCTTATTGCCTCTGTATCTCTATGTCATACGCAGGTACACACATAAATTCACACACGCATGCACATGAGCGCATGCGCGCACACATATGCATGCACGCACACACGCACCCACATGCTTACACACACGCGTGCACACACACACACGCACACAGAAGAGAGAGATAAATGAAAAATGGCCCGGTGGCTTTAACAGGCAGGAGTTGTATGGCTAGTGAACACACTTTACAGTGGCCTTATTAGAGTGTATTGACCTGTGTAATAACATGAGAGATGTTGCAAGCGCACAATAATGCCCTATAATGACTCTCATTAATACATGCTTGTAATTTAAAGGTGTCATATATTTGAAAGTGTGTAACATCGCTAGTGCATGTGTCTTGTCTGATGGCGGGTCCTCTGTGTTGTTTTTGGTTGGTTGGGTTTGGTTTAGATGACTGCTGGATTCTCCAGCCAAGGCAGGATGAAGACCATGAGCCAAAAACTAGAAAAGAACTCACAATGGGGTGGTGATGCCATCTGTCCCTTACAGCTTCTCACAGTATAGACACACACACACACACACACACACACGCACACACACACACACACACACACACACACACACACACACACACACACACACACACACACACACACGCACACGCACAGACATCCATTACTCTCTAAACCACGTAGAGTTAGAGTCTGTTTAAACTGCCTAGAAGCTTGTTTTAGACATTAAAACCTAAAGTGGCACTCATCCCAAGCAGTTTTTGACACTCTTCTCGAAAGCAAAGCTACAGGCCATTTCTAGGGAGCAGTGGAGCAGTGGTTCTCAACCAGGGGTACCTAAATGCACCCTTAGAGAATTTACATTTTTGTTAAACATCTGCTGCTGCATTATTTCATTTATAAGACAATTCTGATCAAGGTTTGCCTGTTCCTGAATCTCTCCTGTGGTACCATCATGTTAATATACTGCACAGAATTGTGGACAAAAATCACAAAATTTTAGGCATCAATACAAAGATCTCATCAAATGGTGTTCCGTGTTTTAAATGCCAAATAGCATCATCAACTCATCTTAATTTTTCCCTTGCAGCTTAAGTAAGGCAGCTTACTTACTTAAGCTGTCTTTGGATATCATTCATTTGCATGAATTCACAACACAACAGGGTTCACTATAAATGATTTAGTTAGTATTGAACCTAATGGGAGCTTTTCAGTGTCTGGCTGCTAAATGCTTTAATAATAGTGAAGCCAATATTTTTTACCCAGAGCTTTTCCTCACACTAGTATAATGCGTGTGGCGACAAAGATCAGCATCCTCCCCATTCCGGTTTCCCTCCCACAAACACATCCAGTTGTGTAAATCTGAATTAATGTGGTGGTTTAAACCCTTCTCTTTACCTCTTTGTCACAGTCACCAGAATACGTCAGGTAGATCCTGAAAATGTCATCACTTTGTTGTAATGCAGCCTTCATCTTCAAGAGAAGAACAACACTCACGCTATACCAAAAATAGCAAGCCATATTATTATATCAATATTATATTAATATATTGCCCATCCCTAATTAATTCAAATTCAAATTGTAGTTACTAATTACTATTACTAAGGTAATAATGTGCAGTACATTTACACTTATACAGTATATGTACTGACATATTGTAATAGTCATTCAATATTATATTGTATTATTGCATTGTACCTATTTGATTAGATTTCTTTGTTTTCTTCCACTAATAATCTCCTCCAGTGTTTCATTCTTACTGCTGTTGCTACTATGACACTATGTTGGGCATGCAGTTACCAGACAGAACATTCTTCACTGCAGTGATAAAAATGCCATGCTGTCTAGCCTGTAGGTAGTTACACTGTCTGTCAGGAAGGGAGTACGATTCTTTTCATTTTTGCCCTTTTCTATTTCCTAACTGTAAGAAGGCAATACTTTGCGAGATGAGTAAAGTGAATTTGAATGTTGGCCTCCTATATAATTTATTAATTAGAGATGAGCAACCATGCAAATATTCTACCCAGTCTGCACCAGAAACGAATTTCCAAATGTTTTCCAGTCTCAGCAAGGTATTGCATTGTGTCTTGGATGCACAAAGGCTGCACTACCACAAGCAAAACCTTGTGTTGTGTTGGCAAAACAGCAGCATAGCTGTTAGTAATTCTGCTTAGTACAGGACATAAAAGTCAAGGAGACTTGCTCCAAGAAAGAGCAGACAGATTAGAGAGAGAGGGGGGGGGGAACAGAAGCGCAAATGACCTGGGTAGCACAGAGGGCAACATGTTGCCCAGTGAGAATAAGACACATTCAAAATATTGTGTCAATTGTACATCTTAATTGTCTCATCACAGTAAAAAAAAAAAGTGGGCGAAACTTATTGTTTTTGAGGATAGTTCCCATTATATGATTTCCAAGAAAACAAAGAACTAAGAAAGGAGATCAAGGCAGGAAACAAGTACTTTGTTTCAGAAAGTCACACTTGTACTTTTTCCCCCTAGCTTATTTAACAACAGAACTCTTTTGGGTCTCTTATCTTATTTACAAACGGCACTCCCGTAGGGTTTCCCTAATCTTATTTACAACACGCCTAAGGGGTTTTTAGATTTTACAGCTATAGTTTCACAAACGGTTCAAGAAACAGTCTTTCCTGGCCTATTTCAGGCTGTACAGCTGTACAGCTCTTGGTTGCCATGTTAAAATTTGGTGATGGCATTTTTTAATCGTGAATAATCTCAGAGGCCAGTGGCTGGTGGCCACAGTGTACAGTATTTCTCTCAGATTGCCGATATGCATCTCTGTCCTCTGAACAATAAACAGTGAGTGCACAACTGCACATACTGGAACTCATGCACAAACACTGTATAAAGTTGGAAGTAATCATATGTGACATTCAAAGAGGCTGCAGCAGAAAGGTTCAGCAAGTTCCTCTGAGTACACATCAAGGATGAGCTCAAATGGGAGACACTCCACAAGTGAGGAAAAAGGCTCAGCAGTGACTGTACCAGCAGAATACTCTAGTCTACAGAATTACACTGTGTCTACTTGGATTACACAGTCGGCAGTCGTCACGACAACTTTGCACCTAAATCCCATGTACGACACACTACAACAAATTTTGGTTTTGTAGAAGTTCATGTAAATATCACCATGCGTTGCTATGATCATCTGATCAAACTGGCTATTGTCGGTATGAATACAGTAAATGTCAGTGTATAAGATAAGAGTCTGTGGCTCTATGTTAATGCATAAGTGAATTTGGCTTTGACAAGTTGAGACCTGATTGCTATCCACGTTGGCTCTGGCAAGTGTGCGCGCACACACATGCACACACACACACGCACACGCACACGCACACACACACACACACACACACACACACACACACACACACACACACACACACACACACAAAGATTTGACTCAGTATGTTAGAAGCACTTATCATGGCATGTCAAGTACAAAGAAGGACACAAGTTTAAACTTTATACGCTGCTTAATTTAACTCAGTGTTATGTGTCTTACGTGTTTACACTCAGGATTGTACAGTATCTGGGGTCACTTAAGTAGTTGAGAGAGAGGACACCATACTGTAGAATTTACATAAGATAGATAAGACTTGTACTTGTAGAGTGCTGTATTGCAATGACTTTAGATTTCAAGTGGTTATGTAAGAAAAAATAAATAAACACTGAGGACCCCCACTGAGGTCCCCAGCGGATAGGGGTCAGGGACTGCTGTATTCAACATTGAAATAGGCTGCTTCCCAAAGAAAAGAATAGAATTCACTGGGTGGAATTGGAGATGACACTGACTGCACGGACGTGCAAAGAAGCTATTACTCAAGGAAGCGCAGTGAGAGAGGGAATTGGAGCAATTTAACACAGTCCTCGTCCTAATATCTCTGCCGTAACCTTTTAGCAAGAGCTGAGGCGTTTTGTCTTTATTGCACATAACCTTTTCATTTCACCCGCAGTGGTGGCCGTCTCTTTTATGCCAGCCAGTTCAACTGTCATGGATTATATTATAGCGAGATCATTGCCTGCCATCACTGTCTCACTCTCTCTCCCTTTGTTCTGCAGTGTAGACAGTGACTTGTCTCCTCTAATAACAGCACAACCGATGCGACTAAAGATCTCTGGAGGACGAATGACAAAACACAAAGTAAAGTAACTTAGCCAAGTAGGCTGTGTGGAATCACACTGTACTTTTTGGTCATCATTACAGAGCAGTCCTAAACCCAACGTCTCTACAGAGGCAGTTTCTGTCACAGCTTGCATGTAAACAACTTGGGCATTTGTGAACGGGTCACTGGGTCTCTCTCTGCACCTTTCACAGATCTAATCCCATAGCGCACACGCACGCACACAGCAAGTGGACAGCTCATTAAGCGCATCTTTCACACTATGTGGACTCATATCTACAGAATGTGTGCTTTTTATGTGTATGTTTCTGTGTGTGTGTGTGTGTGTGTGTGTGTGTGTGTGTGTGTGTGTGTGTGTGTGTGTGTGTGTGTGTGTGTGTGTGTGTGTGTGTGTGTGTGTGTGTGTGTGTGTGTGTGTGTAAAGCACCATGGCCTCCAGTGAAGCCAGCATGTACGGTTGATAGCCACCTGTGTCACCTTCTGACTGGCGAGTCCTGTGCTTATTGGAGCTTTGTTGTGTGTGTGTGTGTGTGTGTGTGTGTGTGTGTGTGTGTGTGTGTGTGTGTGTGTGTGTGAAAGAGAGAGAGAAAGAGACAGAGAGACAGACAGCATGTTCACCACTGCAGTCCATATCAACTTGGCTTCAGGGTCCGGTGAAGGATCGCTGCCGCTATATTTAGCACTCCTCTTAACAATGGATTTTTTTCTCCTCTACTGAAAATAGGTGTCCTCGTGAACTGTACGCTTCAGTTATGGGCGGCAAGTAGGCTATAACTGTACACAGATGCAGGCCAAGATAGCATTTCACCAATTAGGGAATACCGTACAGCGAGTACGTACAGGGTACCTGTATATCTTGCCCCCTCGCCGCCTATATGCTTTGTGATTTGTTTTGTCGGTTTTCCTCGTTAAGTACTTCCTTTAGACAGCATCTACCACCGCTAAAGCTGAAGAAATAGGCCTTCTCTGAGGAATAGTACTAATGGCACTACACAGTGTACACAGTGTGTATATCGGTATCATGATGCCGGTATCAGTTACATCTGTATCCAGTGATACAGATGTCAATACCTTGTGGTTAGTCATTCCAACACATCAGTGAGCTACAAGAAATACAATTTATCAAAAACATACATTCTACTTTTGCCATAATGTTGTTGTTTGTATTCACTACATACAGTAATCTTGCAGCTGTGGCATGTGTATGTAAGCGCATGTGTGTAAGCACACGTATGGGTGCCAACTTTTACCCTGTGCAGATCACCTACTGTAAGAACACTGTGCTGTACTGTACTGTGCACAAATACATTGCACTTCTCTGCATCCTCAATCCACCCACATCTGATTCCTGATGAAACTGCTGTATTGAGTGAGTGGCCCATGCACAGACCAGTGTGGTGAAATGAAATAGTACGAGGTAGTATGCCTGACCTACAATAATACTCGGTTGTGCCCGTGCCGTGCACCAAAAATAGCAGATCTACAAGCTCATGTCGTGTGGCGTTTGTTACACAGTGTGAGCTACTACATCTGCTATTTTTGGGTGCGTGACTACCACGCACAGCTAAGTATAACTCAGGCACTTAAGAGCAGCAAGGAGGTGGGAAGACGAGACTTTATGAATGACCGGCATCTAAAAGGTTTCCCAGCTGCCGCTGTGAAAAGGACTCCTGGCGTTCCCTCAAAGTCTCCCCCAGCCGCGCTGCTATCCGTCACACAGGGGGTGTCCGGATGAGGACAATTCATTTGTCCTCGTCTTTAGGACACGTTGGAGGTTGTGCCAGATAATGGCGTACATTTGTGGATGTCTCCTCCTGGGCAGTGAGCAAGTGAGCAGCACCGCCACTTAGGCAGGGTGCCGATGGGTGCCGAGTGGAGGCTGTGGGCATAACAGGCTGGATAATTTAGCTGCTGGACAGAGAATAATGCCTTGGTAACATCACTCATCTGTGTGTGTGTGTGTGTGTGTGTGTGTGTGTGTGTGTGTGTGTGTGTGTGTGTGTGTGTGTGTGTGTGTGTGTGTGTGTGTGTGTGTGTGTGTGTGTGTGTGTGTGTGTGTGTGTGTGTGTGTGCTGGGGGGGGTGCATGCGTACGTGCGTGGGCACTCCAAGACCGTCAATCTGGTGTTCACCTGGCTATTGTCCTATGGCTAGGGCAATGGTTTTCAACCTTTTTGATACCCACTATGGGCCCACTATTTATTCAGCATTTATCCACAGACCACCATGTGATGTTTAATCGCTCAGACCCAAAAGCAAGCATTTTCCCTTTTTGTTCGCAATTTAGGAGAGATAAACTGGCAAAACGTCGGTCAGAATAACAATTCTTGAAAATTAAGTAATTCAGATGTTTAAATATAATTTAACTTAAGCGTAAAATGAAACCAAATAGACCCGTGAGGGTCCATTTGGTTTCATTTCAACAATCTCAAGAGTTACAGATCTATAAGGGTCCATTCGGTTACCAACTGTCAATCATTTAGCTGGAGACCACCTGGAATCCTCTCAGGGACCACCGGTGGTCACTGGACGATTTGTTAAAAAACCCTGTCCTAGGGCCTTGCCTAACAGCAAGGCCATTGCAAATCACTTATCTCTGCTCCGCCTGGAGGCATTTGTCCAACCACAAGCCCATCATGAGCCTACGATACTACGATAGCCTGCTAGCTGGTGTGCCGCCTCCACCGATCTGTTCCAGCCCACAGCCCCTGTTTATTACCACGGGCTGGGCCTTATCGCCTCCCTTTCTTACCTCGCCTTAATCCCCTTTATAATGTTCACTAACTTTAATTAGTTCATGTCGAGGCAAGCTATTAATCCCGAGCATGATTTAAAAACAGCCATCTACTAAGGAAAGGGAAAAGCTTTTCAGACTATATAAGACTTCAAGACCTTGACTTTACCATGGGCGACGTTCATCACTTGTGAGCAAGCCTTTACTTAAAGTCGAGTGCAGGGCGGTGTCACGCAGCAAACATGGCCAATCTGCAAGAGTACGAGCACACAATTTCATGAGCTTGTGTGAGCTTGTAGTCTCTTTTTTGGTGCATGACACAGAGTGCAACAAAGCATATCAAGCCCTTAAACGCCCCCTTCATCCAAATCCCAACTCATAGTGATGTTAAATGAACATGTTTTAATGGCCTGATGGCACTCTGTAGGTTGTTTTCATTAACAATGGATGCTTGTGGCTTCTGACCTTGTAATAATTGCTTTTTTGACCTCATTCTGCCCTCAGAACCTACAATAGCTCTCAGTATCATCAGTGCTTTCCTTCCTTCGCCAATCCCGTTTCTGATGCAATAACGTAGTCTAACAGTGTCATAATGCAAAAGACAATTCAAATAGGGACCACTAGGGACTATGCTAATCATTAATACGGCCTTTCAATGTTTCATGGTCCATTTTTCTTCATTATTATTAATCGTTTTAGGCCTAAAAGTCCTAAATTTGTCTACTTTGTAGGTAAACATGTACTGTAGACATCTATGGTCTTCGACACATGCAAGCCTTCATACACACCTGCACAATGCACATTACACCTGCAGCACACACATTTATGTGTTTGCTGCAGGAACAGATCAAGGCATGGGCCCAGGCCTAAATGCCCAGTCTGCCCCACCAAACAAGATGTCATGCAAAACAACCCAAGATTTTTCAAAGTAAAGTGCCTACATTTAAAATGATTTTAAACACTTCTACTGTTAACTAAATACAGTTGTGGCACCACTAAACCAACAGCATTTCATCATTGAAAACAGAAAACTCTCTGAGTCAGACCTTTAGCTTTATGCATGCTGTGTGTCTGTTGCAACTTCAACAACAACTGATGTTATTATTGATGCGTAATTACCTAATAAAAGTCTTGTAACCAAAAATGGTATGGGTGTGGCTTCATCGCCTATAGCGCTATGAAGCCGCCCCCATACCATTTTCTCCTGCCCTCCCAATTGGGAAATGTTACATCCGCCCCTGGCGTACAGCAGTGGTGTGAAAGGTCACAGACAAAATGAGCAAGTGTGGCCACATGCCCAACAGATGAGCCGTTTCCTTCTAGTTATTCTCCAAGCGTCTGAGCCAGGCTGATCCAGTGGGCCCTTTAGCTTTTAGAATTGAGGGAGTCTCGCCAATCTCGTCAAGGCATTACAGCATATGAGTGGAAATGATTCTCTCTGATTCTGTGTCTTTTTATGTATCCCCACTTCTGTACAAGGCGAATTTAACAGTGGCACTAGACTCTAGTTTCTAAACTGAGGCAGCCCTATTGAGAAACACTTCACTAGCGCCTTCTTTCAACATGGCCTTAGATGAGGTACCCTGGATACACAAACTATTTATGCCAATACAAAATGTCGCAATCCATCACAAAGAAATGGACTTTTTTGCATGTGTCTCTATAGAACATCTATTGTTATCGGGGCTATTTGATGCACATAATGACAATCTTGTTTAACAACAAGAACATTTATGAAGGTTATCCAAACTCCTCACAATGACCACAGCCAAGACATAAATCATAAATAATCATTCAGGGAGCGTTCCATACTGCATAAGGATGTTAACACAAACCACCTCAATTACTATAGAATCTGCAGGCATTCTATTCCTGATAAGTTGCAAAGTGAAAATGGAAGCCATCATTCTCAAGTATACTACAAAAAGTAGTAAAGAAATCTGCCTAATGATGATGCACATGGTGTACGGATTTTGACCTTCCCGGATTTTGACCTCCCCTGTTTGTGTCTTCCTGAGACACAAACAGAGGAAAAAATGTTATTAATAATACAGTAAATGTGTCGTATTTTATCATTAACTTTAGTTTCATGTATATGAGGATTGGTTGAAAAGTGGTTAAATTGTCCTTTAACCGAGAAACCAAACCAATTTTGATTGCAATGGCTACTACTACTACTTGTGATCTACTCTTTCTGTACAAGTGTACACTCATATGTATAACGTGTAGACATTCTGTGCTGAAACACACACACACACACACACACACACACACACACACACACACACACACACACACACACACACACACACACACACACACACACACACACACACACACACACACACAAAGCTGTTCCTTGGAGCTGCTGCACCACTCAAAAATAGCACATATACGTTACAACCTCACAGATTTGTAGAATCGGTCTCATATCTTAATGGGTTAAAGCAAAATAAAATAAAATATTCCTCTAAGAATTGCCCGACAGTTATACAGAGTGGCAGGTCCATGACGTGAGACAAGCCAACTCCCTCAAGGCGTATAAACCATATCTGCATCAACACCAGGGAAATGACCATGCTTTATTGCATGAGGAAAACTGTCAGTGGAAACGTGTTGTGTCGGGATGTTGGATTACGTATTTTAGACACACTTGCCATTTTTGATTCATCAGCAGTGATGTTAACACAACTATGCTTATAGCATACTGTAACAATCTGCAAAACAAAACACATGATGGTCAAAAGTGAGTTTGCACAATTGCACATATTTCTTGTTCTGACCACATGTTATTCAAGGTGGATTCTAGGGGCATCTATTAACTAGTTAAAAGAATATTGTAATGATAATGGAGACAGCGTGTTGTTGCCACTGAGATTAAGGCAGGTGTCAGCAGAGAGCACAAGAGCGTTTGCCTTCTGTGTGATTAATGAAGTGACTCCAAACTTGTCTCTGGGCATCTATTGATTCAGCATTGTGGCTGCTGGCCTTGGCCTGAATTAATCTGCCAGCAAATATGCAAGACTTATGCCTTCTGCTGGACACGGCTCTGCAATTCCAGAGAGACATGAATCCACTAGGATGACAGTGATGCTCACTATAGAGGCTATGGAAGGCTAGTCTTAAATGAAGCCTGAGCAGAGTGAAAGACCTGCTGTTTAATGGTACATTCAACTGGCTCACTGGCATTTATGAGGCCCTACCATGAAATATACCCTCTATAGGCCTAGTGATTGCAGAACCACAGGAACTAAATCTATAATCTATTGCTTAATTTGATGTACGTTTTTGGTTGAAACATGGGATTTTTCATGACATAGTGGGAATGTTTTAATAGCTACTTAATTGATGATGGTTCTTAGATACCTATACTACTATACTGCATTAAATGTATTATTTGTGTTGTCTGTGCTATATATCGCCTTTGGTAAAGAGAATGTCTGCTAAATGCCTAAATTGTAAGTTGCATAGCTGCTTTGTTATCAAAGAGATGTGGGAAAAAATGTCAGGCTTGTGATTTAATGTAAATGCCCTTGCAATCCAGTTGAGTGAGGCACTGGGACAATGCCTCAGAGAAAGGTTACAGTATACTCACTGTATGTCACAGGAGCTTTGAGGCACCGTCCTGACTGGAGAACACAGCTTCACAGGCACACAGGGAAAGCTAACACAATCTGATTTACTCGTGTTGCTACTACACCTCCCACATGACCCACAACCCCTCTGTCTCTCCTCTGCCCCTCCTCTCTCTAATTTCTCTCCTCTGGTGTTCTGACACAGGATGTCTTCCTACTGTGTGACATGAAGCGTGGTCTGTAACCGATTGAGTGAAAGAATAGAGAACAGATTTTTTTTTTTTTATTGCAGGTCCCTCTTGACGACATATACAGCAGTGGTTCCCAAACCTACCTACCTAAATCTACCTTTGTGAGATTGGCTATTTTTACTACTTCGTAAACGTATGAATTCAAATTGTATAGGCTATATAACATTCTTTGATTTTTGTTTTTAATTCATGAAAAATGTATGTACTCTATACTCACAAAATATGAGTTCCGAGACACCCGTCCTAACCCAGTGATGTAATATACAGGACATCACTAACAGGCACCAATATGAAGGTTATTTGTGTGAATGGATGTTACAGCTCATTCTCAGTGTGCAATATCCATATGAGTGTGATATCCCTGGGTTCACTAAATGTGAAAATGTAGGACATGTCTTTATACTCCAAAAAGTTGCAAAAGTTAACGCTTAAATGGTCTTGACCCTTTGGTGTGATATGGTAGATTGAATTCCATACATTGAATCAGTAGAGACAACGTGCCATATTCTAAGATTCCCCTATTGGGAATCTACAACGTAATACAAAACATTACGCTGTGACGTTGCCGTCCTTCGTAGACCCCTTTGCTATAAATAAGCAAACAGATACTCGAATCTGGGGTGTTGGAAGACAGTCTTGAATTAACATGATACTGTATGTGTGAAATAAATCTAACACAAAATGATCACTGTGTGCACTGTACACTGTGTAGAGGTGCAGTGATTGGGCTGTGGAGTTGTCAGTGAAGTTTCATGGGTAAGGGGTTATGTCAGAAGGAGGGGGAAAAAGAAGCTTTTGTGGTGGCAGCTGGTTGGGCTATAATGGAACGTTTCTCTGAAAATAATTTCTGGAACAGGCGGTTGCCTGAATCAGCCGTGATCTCATTTCCCTGCTCACGTCCTTGCTCTGGCACCATTCAGGTTCTTGATGGAGTGCAGCTGGCAGCAGGTGCCCTGCTCAGTGATGCATAGGACAACCAGAAGGTTTTCATTATGGGACACGAAGGTGTCCCAACACTGCACTGTGTCCATGGGTCTGGATCAATAACTTTAGATCAGGATCTGTTGTCTTTTTTGGTTGGTGCAGTGTTGGTTACAGAGATGCTACAATGATGATAACCTGTCAATGTGGATCAAATGATTCTTACAAACTGCAGCACGTAGCTGGAAACATTATTGTAGAGCAACATATAGTATATATAGTACATATAGTATATTAAATACAGATATAACTTGATGAAGCTAATACATGCTAATACCTTCCTTTAACCTTCAACGGACCTAACCCTCAACTACACCACCACAGGGCATGCTGTGCCTAGAGTCGAGTCAGGTAAGACCCACAGTTGTCCAGAACCGACAAAAAATGCCTCTGGCCCTGATATATCTCCATATGGAGCTGGCCTACTTTGACATTACAACAATATTTGGGCATGCCTGACACAGAACTCCATTGGAATAGCAGAACACACAGAGACAGATACAGAAATCTCCAAATGGGCAATAAAGGGAAACAGACAAAACTGGGTGGGCAAGCATTTCTAAATTGTATTGTTCCAAGTAGACCAATGCCCAACAGACTCCCCTTTACTCCAATATACAGTAGGTTAATCTTTAAGTCGAAGCTGTGGGGTTAGACAAATAAATCGACCACCCCTGTATTATGCCAAGCATTTCCAAATTCTCACCACTGCTTTCCAAAACAAACACAGGGCCATAAGGGCGAAATGTACCTCAGATAGCCATTGAGATTTTTGTTTCATGTGATTATCTTGTTTGATTAGTTAAAACGGACAACCAAAGGGGGCAAACAAGATACATGCACTCAAACCGAGGATTTCAGCACCATGGACAGCAACGGTGTCATTTTGGAGCCCACTTCAAGTAATGAGCAATATTTGTGTTGTCCGACAAGCCAGGAGCCAGCATGTCTGACAATAGAATTCAATTTGATGGTCCCAGAGGGTCCCATGCCCAGGTCCATCTGCCCCCCCTTAAGCCCTTCCTGAGGCTCTGCTGCTGATGCTAGAACTAAAGGGGCAGACACATATTTCAATGACACATTTTAACAACGAGATACATGTTCATTAAGATAATGTATGTGTAACCATCTGGTGAAAGCTTTTATAGCACAGTGCACATTCAATACAATTTAATGAGTATGTTGTTTTACTCACATTTTTTGGGGGTTGTTTTAGCTCATCTATTCCCATAATGCCACCATAATGCTGTGCAGTGGAAAGCATTAAGTCTAATTCTTCTTGTCTTTATGACATTCTCCCTCTCTTTCCTGATATGGCCTAGGCAGATGGCCGCCCACCCTGGAGCTTGAGTCTGCCTGACATTTCTTCCAGTTAAGGGGGAGTTTTTTTGTGTCACATGAAATGCTTGCTTAGGTGGAACATTGTCAGGTCTCTGCTCTATATAAAGTGTCTTGAGACAACTTGCTGTGATATGGCCCTATAACAAAAATGCCTTGAAATGGAAAGAAACTGAAATTACTGAGCTTCTTAATCTGCTGCTTTTGCCACTTTTTGGACATACTGTGTGAGGTTTCAACCTGACCGCAACGGTATGTATCGAATGATTCTGAAGGAATTTAATGAACAAACATGTTTTGTGAGGTTGCAGCGACCTTGACCTTTGACCTTTCAAAGTCATGAAATTCCCTCAAGGTGCTCCTGAAATGTATCTCATGCTGGAACGACAGATGGGAAGGAGGGCGGGTGGAAAACCCAGGAACATTCATTCTTCTGTTATGGTTGTCTGTCAGCGAGCAGGTGCAAAGTGTATACAGTGTAGCTACTGTATATTTATTTTATATTTTCTGCAGGCTACTCATCTTAACAGGGATTTGATCAAATTGCTCATTCCAATGCTTATCAGATCCATGCAGTATTGCCAGCATAAACCTGTTAGCTACAGTAATATCGATCTGTTGTGGGATCTGTTGTCAGATCGAGCCACACACTTAAACAAGGCAGGAAACCAACACCAAAGACATGAAATTTTATGATGCCATTCAGGAACTTAAAGGGTATTTGCCATGCAGGGGGCGAAATAAACTGTTATGAAAAAAATATATGTGCCATGTTTTCTGAGATTATAGTAGCCTAATTAAATCCCCCATCATTCTCAAATGACCACTATTCAGGCTGCCATTGAATTGAACATAAATTGTTATAGCTGAAAACAATAGAAAATGCTGACTCTTCAGAGGATGTAGAGGAGCAAATCTGGCAACGATCTGGTGAAAATACAGTATAAGCCTTTGTGTAAAACATAAGACGTTTCTCAGAGAAGAACTATATATAAGCCCACATGTTGGATTTTATATATTTCTACACGATTCAAATTAGACCGCACAAACAAAGAGGGCAATACAATGCTTTTACAGTATCGCGTTGTATTGTATGCGCCCATGTGTGTGTGGAGCATTTCGCATTGATTGGCCCCGCCAGGTTTCTCTGGCAACCCTGTCTCGTTCTGTCTCCATGGCAATGGGGGGCGCTTTGCTTGCAGCATGCAATGCAACGGCTAATTTTTACGCATTAGGTCATTAACTCGGGACCCTGGCTGAACAAAAATGTGGACGCTGCACACCTCGTGACCACTAGAACAACAACAAAGTGATAGCAAGCAGGCTATCGGTAAATGCTACAGTAAATACATTGCCCGTGGACCATAATGTTTCCACTATCATTCTCCGTCGTTGTGTTAAAGCGACAGCACGTTTTAAGCTACTTTGTACAAAGAAACAGAAAATCAATTAACACACAGCACACGCGAAAGCACCGTACTGGTTTACAATCTACATTATGCTTATTCGTCCCCCACCCCCCTTTTCCCTTTATACTTGAATCGAATGTTTCCACAGTCAGTCATAATGGTTTACCTGACCAATGAAATAGGCTATTAAATAGACCCAGACTATGTTGTAGTAGGCCTGGTGTATCATCAATAACCTTGGATTGCAACAAGCAAGTGTCTTATAATCTTTAGTTAAAAAGGTTTTGTGGTGAGTTAGAATGGCTAGTGATCTATAATATAGGCTACTGTGGCGGTGGTGGTGGTAGTGGTTGTGGTGCATGGTCGCTCATGCAAGACATGAATGGACGCACGGTCGCTTTAAAAACTGTATAGTGCTTTTAGGGGGTGCTTTAAGGCTCGCCTCTTACCCTTGGAAGCATCCTTATCTTCTTTAGGCTTCGCCACTTTGCCGCTCATAGATCCCAGTTTGGACGTGTAATTCCCGAGTTAGGCAAGAATCGAAATCCTTGTAATAATCGCTCGCTGACCACCAGTGGAATCGTTTTCAGGGGTGCCAGGTGCCGAGATAAGGGTTCTGTAGGGAAAGGATAATTGCAATTAGTCCTCGAATGATAGTGTGCTTCATTTTCCATCAAGCAAAGCAATAGTACAGCCACAGGGATTCCCCGGGTTCCATGTTTTTTTCACCCTACAGTCTACCAAATTAAAGCATCCAGCAAGCAATTGATATTCTCTCCCCACACACACGACAATTAACCTAGATATTGAGTCCACAAAAGACCCAACAAGCCTGGAAAAAAAAACATGTGTATAGCCATACAAACGCTTCTCAGTCCTACATGGTTTTATCATTCTAAACGAGCACAAAAGCCTACCTTATCTCCTCCACGTTTCCTGCTACATCAATGCACATTGATGAAACAAAGCGCTCCCACCATGAATCCTATTCTGTGGCCAAATCACGACCTGCTCTAGCTGGCGCGACAAAGGAACGGGATATAATAAGCAAGAAAGAAAAAATCAAAACAAAAATATAGGCCTACTAAAAACGAGCGCAGCTTCGGCTAGACTCACACGAACGTAAAAAATAATAATACTAAAAATGAAAGATTGTGTCAATAACAAAGTGCCCTGTTCTTTTACGGTAGACGCGCACGGGAGAATTCTCCTATATGCCCTCCGTGTGGCCAGAATGATGCTTGTATTCTCCGCCTCTCCGGCTCTGCTCCTCGGAATCAACAGGATCTACAACAATAAAGTGAGTAGGCTAGAAGAAGAAGCTCTGCAAAGTAGAGCAGCTGGTTATTATACGTAAACGTCCGATTATTCCGCAGTTCTGATGAACGCGAGACTGTTTGGCAACGAAAACATTGGGCTCCGTGTGACGCTCCGTGATGAATGAAAATGTCATGTGTGAAGGCAACGCGTGACGCGCATGCAGCCTACAGTACAATGCACTGGAGGACGCGCTGCGTCTTGCCTGCGTGGATACGCAGCTGTTGCCCTGGTTCAGTTATCCTCCCTCGGTCCCATCTAACATGGACTGGCCCTGCTAGTTTTTTATGGCAGTGTGCGGTTCCCGAACTTTTTCATGTCAAGGACCCCCCCAATACTTCAGGATTTTCAAGTTTTTGTACCACAATTTAGGAGAGATAACTGGCAAAACGTTGGTCAAAATATCAATTCTTCTACATTTTCTAAATGTGCATATTCTTGAAAATTAAGTCACTTTCAAGAGTTACAGATCTTTAAGGCCCCATTTCCTTAATACCAACTGTCCGTTTAGCTTGCATGGGGACCACCTGGAATCCTCTCAAGGACCCGAACCAGCGGTTGAAAAACACTGATCTATGGGACCCCAATTTATATTGTAAAATCAATTTAACGCCGAGAGTGTACAATTATGGACCAAACCCGTGATGGTCCGTGTCCCATTTGCTTACGTTCGTAGGCCCATAGCGAGATAGAAGACCCAAAAGGGTCACTTTGATTCCTAACTATATCACTTAGGTGAGGGTTACCCACTGGAACTCACTCAAGGGCTCATAAGGGTCCTCGTACCCGCTTGCTACCAGACGCGCTGGCAGTCCCACTACTACCTACTACTACTACTACTCGTGCACTACAAGGCCGCACTATAAAGTAGAATCATTAGCCTAATTATAATCACAAATGTTGAAATGTATACATTTCAACATTTGTGATTATAATTAGACAAATGATTATAGCATGGTATAGCTGGTACATGGTCATAATCAACCTTCATGCACTTTAATAAATGTTTGGTGTTTAATGAGTAGGCCTAGGCATATATAATGACAACTTGACTAATAAATAAAAAAAACATATCCTACTCCACACGCACATGCGCCCTCCTGTGTCCTCCTTTCGTCTCGTGAGGTTCGTCGTTAAGGCAAAAACAAATAAATAATAATAATCCCCAAAAGTTTGGTCCACCGCTGACTCCTCTGTCGCCCGTTACGTGTTGCTCCGTCGCCTGTCCTCGAGTAGAGGCTACTTGAGATACGCACTGGAGTCCAAACAGCTGTGAGTGAGCGGGCGCGTGTGCGTGCGTGCGTGCGTGTGTGTGTGTGTGTGTGTGACCACGGCCAGCGCGGAGTCCCAAATGAAGAGGGAGGGAGTAGTAATTCTACCGGAGCACTTGTCCACACTCGTCCCGCACTCTGCGCTCAGCTGAGCCTCAAGGGCGGATCTAGGCATGGGCATGAGGGGGCAATGCCCCCTAAATGGCCTGACTGCCCCACCAAACACAGTGGCATGTAACACAACCCAAGATATTTTAAATTTCTTGTATTTAAAATGATTTGAAACTATTGCTACTAACTACAGCTGTGTCACCACTAAACTAACTATCTTTATGCATGCTGCGTGTCTGTTGCAACTTCAACAACAACTGATCACTGATGTTATTATTGATGCTTTACTTGCCTAATAAAAGTTTTAACCGAAAATGGTATGGGTGCGGCTTTGCGACACGGGCAATGAAGTTGCCCCCATACCATTTTCTCTTGCCCAATTGGGAAATGTTACATCCGCCCCTGCTGAGCCTCCAGACTAGAGCAATGGTTTTTCAACCTTTTTCATACCAGGGCCCTCATAATTTGAGCCACAGAGCCCTATTTGATGACATTTTAGCTCCACAGACTCAAAACTAGAGATTTAATTTGCTTTTGTCCACAATTCCAGGCTGGATTGGGGAAACAAAACAGTCAACAATACAGATCAAAATTCCCATTAATCTCCTACATTCTCTAATTGTATTCTCTAGTTGTTCTCTAGTTGAGGACCTGCAAAGGTCCATTTGGTTTGGTTTCATTTATAGGGCCTACGCTCTCAAAGAGTTATACCTGGGCAACTTTCCATCACTTAGCTGGGGACCACCTGGAACCCTCTCAAGGACCACTGGTGCACCCAGACAACTGCTTGAAAACCACTGCTCGAGAGAATTCACCGTCAGTTTTTACGTCAATCGCTTTGGCACATAGCAGTTTCCTCTTCCTCACTTGTCCTCATCAACTTAACCATAGAGTAGGTTTTAACTCTTACTGGTTTTATGCCCATACTGTATGGTGACGGTAGATCTCTGTAGCTGTCTGTCTGCCTGTACCTGAAGAGTGCAAACTGCTGTAAAAAGGGAATGGTGGACAATTTTTAAGTCAACAGATTAAATATTTAGGTATTTTAGCTGCCCTGCCCTTTCCTACAGTATACAAACCCAATATAGCCTAACTTCAGTTTTCTGTGAATCCATCATGGGTAAAATGGAGTTTGATGTTGTAACCCAACAAATGTTGGTTTGTTCCCAATCCAAACACTAATTTACTACAGTATGTACGCCAGCCAATTGGGTAAGCCTCACCCAAATATGTAGAACTCCATATATGGCAGCGATGTCAAACTCAAATATGCAGTGGGCCAAAATAGAGCTGGACTGTGATTCAATATTCACAGGCACCAATTACAAGGACAACCCAGGCAACTTTAGAGGCAAGGCCTCTAAAGTTCACTCTCTTAACAGCAAAAAAAATGCAAGGATGTAACTGTTATGTGATTCTCACCAAGCCCTGCTTTCATAGTAAAATGAGAAAGTAAATCAATTGAGTTGAGAAAGTAAAACAATTAGTTGCATCCATTTCTTATCATGGTGTGTGCAATATAAAAGGGTCAGTTTTAATACTAATTCAAGACCCAGGGCCTAATTTGGCCCCCAGGCCCTGAGTTTGACATAATGTGACATATGGGTAGCGAACAGCTTTTGCTTCCCACACAGCATCTTACTTGTTTACGAAGGGTAGCAAATGTATATATGTAATTGAACCAAGCAACTTAAACGTTCTTGGGTGTTCACATAAGTTTGAGTAGACGATAAAATGACCAAAAGTTTTTTGAAAGTGAAATATCCCTTAAAGTCAACTGGCAGAGCCCAACCATAGCCTTTTGTGTTTCTGCACAACAGTGTATGCGACCGACTCAAAGCCAGGAACTACAGCCGCTTCAAGTCAACTGTTCTGACTTGAAGTCTAAACAATTGTCGAGTTATGTGCATTACAACTGTGAATGCACGTACACACAGAGACACACGTTGTGCATTTATAGTTAGATGTTGAAGTTATTGTTGTTGTGTGTTTATGTTTTCGACTCTTGCATTATGATTGATTGAACTTTATATTTAGTTTATATTTCACAGCATGTCGAGAGGGTAGATTTCAAAGGAAAGAACAAGTCAATACAAAAACAGGGACTTTGTAGATTGTAGAAGATGAAGATCCATGATAAAACACTACACTTTACTATTTTCAATTCATCAGAAATTTAGAGGCATACAAATATACACTTATATAAAAAAAATCATCATAAATAAAGTAACCAAGAGAAGAAGGAAGAGTTGGGGTAGCTTAGACTTATTTTACAGGGGCCAGTTTCAAATTGCAGCCAGCTGTATTAGTTGGTCTTTGCGTACTACATTTTAGTGGCATAGGAGCGAAATTAACTTAATCCCTTGTTTAAGCCAAATCTGGGTTTCATGTGGTTCATTGGTGGTATTCGCTGCCATCTTCATTTTCCAGCCTTTAACTTCAATGCATGTTGCATGAACTAATCCTTATACCTTGTGTTGGGAGTGAGTTTACTTATTGCTGAATATAGAGAGGCAGGCGTCCACCGCCGATGATTCTCGACCAATAGTTAGCCAATTTTATTATCGAACATCGGTCGCGCCTCTTCTTCACCAGTCACTACTAAACCCAACTTTAACCCTTAGTCCTAAACATGACCTGACCAGTAAAACCTATGCCTAAACATAACCTCCGACCAATAGGCTACCTGCCGTGACAGGTAAATAAAGGAAGGTAGGAAATACAGTAAAGGGGAAACTAATATTAATGTATTCAGATAAGATTTCGTTGGCTGGTAGATGCGCTCAAATAAGACCTTATAGTATTTTCCTTATTTTCTTTCATTCTGAAGCGCAGGTAGGTTATAGTCTATCCCTGACCTAACGTTGCATGTATTTTGTCATATTTTTTGGCCCTGTGCGTGTTAAGTGGCTCGCAGAGACATCAGGGGGAAAAGATCCGCAGTTATGGTTACCAGATCTACAGACACTATTTTTAGCAGAAACTGGAAACCTTTCAAACTTTATTCACATGCATGCTTGGGAGCAGGCCGGGACTTCCTGGGATGTCTAAGTGCTGCCAGAAACTTTATTAGGGTTTAACTCTGGTGTGTAGACAAATCAAATGCACATAAAAAACCCTTTTTAAAGAAAACCAAAATAGCAGCCAATCTGTTTCACTGTCTGGCACACACACATTTCTCTACTAATGACTTAAATGCTAGCAGCTAGACTGCAAAAACATTATTCTTCACAATAATGAACAGTTTGTTTTGCTTAATTGTAAGAGAATGAAAGAGGAGAGGAGACAATTACAGAAAGGGCGAAATAAACTCGCGGTAGAGGGCCTTGGCAGAAAGTAAAAGTGAGTCGCGGCCAATATCGTCTGTTTGCCAACAGATAACCACTGAACACAACCGTTACTATTGGTTCGTCATCTACCATAGCCACACCGATGGACCATCGGCTGCGACTGTTGGCCGCGGACGGCAAATGGTTTTGCTGTTTCTCGACAATTATGCTATTGGTAGATGCATGCAGCGCAAACTCTGAATCATTTTGTCTGGGAAGGTGCATGGCTGTTATTTTAGGAAAGGTAGACCTACAATCTTTAGCATCAACAGGCTGTAGTGTGGAGATTAGGGATCAATAGAAGCAGACATAGTGAGCAGTCAGCAAGGTTACACAAGGGCCCTGATCAATCACAGATCGAGGGAAGTCAATGATGGAGGTTTCCATTGCAGAAGAAATGTTACACCGTACAACCTACAGCATTTGTTTATCAATCTGTGGGTCAGGACCACATCCACAGAGAGCATCTCCAGTGTTGAAGCAGACGGCTCTGGTGGTTGTAGTGGGTAACTGCAGGTACCCCGTGCATTCATGACTAGTAAACAAACCCCTTGCTCCTGGAGCTTAACATTGGGCGCTCGTTCATGTGCACATTCATGCAGAAAATACTTCCGCATTTTTGCCACTTCCGCCCACTAAAATTTGGCGGGCGGAAGTGGCGAAAATGTGGAAGTAGGTGCTACTTACGGCGGTATTCCGGGTGCTTCAAAACGCCAATGAGCAACTTGTATTGAAATGAACGGCAAGGGGGAGGGGCTATCGGCCCGGTTAACACTCTATATTTTATTACTCTATGGTCGGGACCCCTGGGGTAGGGGGGCTTCAGATGACATTCTGAAGTCACCTCACTCATTGGTCTTTTATTACATAAAAGTCAAACATGCAAGAGTAAAAAACAGCAGGGCGAGGGCTCAGTTGAAAGATTATTCTCGATGTTATGAACCATTGTCCTAGATAGATTGACTAATATGAGCATGCCCACATGCATCGCATCGTCTTACAACAAAACAGTTTTATGTGCCAAAGCACCTGCATGCACAACTGCCATTGTAATGCAGGCATACGCTTATTTATTTGTTAATTTAATTATTTAGTTGAATGTTTATATAATAATGCTGTCCAGGTAGATGCTAATAAGCATCCACTTTTATATTTGTAAATCTATAAACGTACGGTATAACCTGTTGTATTTCCCACTATTATTCTCTATATTTGGCCTTTACCAATAACTGTACTGTATGTCAAACATTGTGTCACCACCAGATCCACATGTTATAATGCTACAGGATGAGTTCACGCGCATGTATAAGTGTCAAATGTACCTTTGTGATGAATTATGATTAATTATCACCCCCTGTGTGTAAAGGCTCATTACACAAGCACCCAAATAGGCACATTGAAATATCTATCAAACCAGAAATGGGAAACCGTGTTCTAGGAATGCTGACCCCTCTGGTCATTACGGTAATTTGGAGGCTGGAGATTGGGTAGTACAGTAAATGAGGCAGAACTCTGACTCAACAAGATGCCATTTGTATGTGTGCGTGTGTGAGGGAGAAACCGAGAGAAAGAGAGAGTGAAATTAAATGTCAGTGGGTGACGAGCTGTTCTTGCTGTGGCCTGCACAGCCCCCTTTGACCTTTCCAGCAGAGAGGCTGGCTACTACGGCACCAGCTTCACACTGAAACGCCCCTCTCGCCTGCTCAGAATGAAGCCTTCTGTACGCTAGTCTCGGGTAGCCACTGAGCAGAGTGAAGCTTATACTTAGTAGTATAGTCGCTTAGTGGCTTAGACCCATTTAGGGACTAAAACAACAATGTAAAGGCTGACTTAACACAAAACACACAGGCACACTATAGGAAAGGTTGAAAATCAAGTCCTCATTTAGACCGGACCCTTAGGGGCCAGTGTATGGTTGGAGTAACTTTGAATCCTGAAAGCCTCTCGCTTAAGCAGTAACGTATTGACTGCATGTCACTCACCACCACCACCACAAGTGTTGAAACATTGAGAATTTGTGTGGTAGGCTAAAAATGAATTTGGCCAGGTAAAAATGTTCGAGTTCACTGCACTCTCTTTGTCTTATTCATGTCCTATTCATTTCCTCTATTCATGTACATCATAGGAGAGGAGGAGTCTTACAGACCACAGTGCTGGTTGAATTTAGATTTTTATATGTGAATGGTGTTATTATTCCAATGTATGTGTCATTTTTCATGTAATTTGTCTGCTGACCGCCCATCTGATGTTTTGTGCCATGCTTCCCAAACCTCTTCAACCACTTAACTGGAATTTGGTCGTGGGAGGTAACAGTTCTAACAGAGAGCTGCAAATGTCCCTTTCCAGAGCTAGCAACTTCCTCCAAGGAGATCCAGAGGCAATTCAAGGCCAGTATGGAGATATAACCCCCCCCCCAATCCTGAAGTACTGAAACGGACTTGGTTATGCTTGCTTCTCGGTTTTGCACTCATTGATTGCACTTGGGTTTGTTGTTGTTTTTTTGTTACTGAACGGTTATTTATTTATATGTATGCCAGTTTGGTGAAGCTCTAAACTAAGTTTTGTTGTTTCTTGAAAACAATGACAATAAAGTTCTATTGTCATTGTTTTCTATCTATCTATCTGCCCTTGGTCTGCCAGGGGAGCTTCCTTCCAGTGGGATGTGCAGCAAGATGCTTAGGACGGAGGCAACCATACTAAATGCAGCCTGGATGGACACGTCTACCACCTAAGCTGGCTCCTTTCCAAGCGAAGGAGCAGTGACTCTAATCAGAGTCTCTCACGGGCTACTGAACCTCTCACCCTATCCCCTAGAGGAGAGGCTGGCCAGTAGCAGCCACCCATCTTTGGTAACACAGTCAGCTTGGTTAGCTTGTACAGTAAAGAGCTGAGCAGTCCTGCCCCGTTGTGACGTCGCACCCGTTCCAGAAATGGATTCCCCGTTCATTTTCCTCGTAGACTTTTCAAAAGTGATTCATATAAAGACGATTAAACCGCGGACAAAGCCAACTCAGGACGTGACAAATCAAACACACACAATCTTTTGGGATAATCAAATAATTTCTAAGTTGAAAAACGAAACAAAATGTGTTGTATCCTGCTGTTTTTTACTTCTTGCTAATTAGATATTGCATGATAATATTGTGGTTGTTGTCATGATTTGTCATGACCCGAAGTTGCCTTTGTCCGCGGCTTAATTGTGTTTATATTAACCATTTTCGAGAAGTCTATGAGGAAAATGAATGAGGATTCCATTTCTGGAACACGGGCGACATCATGAAAGGGGCGGGACTGCCCAGCTCTATACACTCGACAAATACTCCATCCACAAGCTCACAACATCCTTGTAGCTTGTAGATCAGCTATTTTCAAGTGGCCGATGCAGTAATGGGCATAAAGCGCTCATGACCTCAAAGTATTAGGTATAATCACTCCTTTGGTGCTTGTTTTCATAAACATGGTTGCTTATTTCTGGCAACACGGCTTGACAGACATTTCCCAAGCTCTCCACTCACCCGCCCACACTGACCCGTAAAGCAGCTAACACGACACACAAACTGCACAAACACTGCTTAGTCACTCACTGTCACAGTTTAAGCTCGGTTGTATTCTTATACTGTCTGTTTTTTCCCTCTCTCCATCAAAGCATAACGAATTATTTACATTGTCGATATTGGAGCAGATAATTGTTGAAAACTGGCGTTGCAGAGTGCTCCCATCATCAGCTGCAGCGGTGCTTATTCACCGTGGTAATCAATTCGGAATCAATTTCCCATTGCATGGACAACATGGCCACACTCTTTATCTGCATGTGAGCTGATGCATAAGTCAGTTGGGATGCAGGATAATGCATAGCACAATGATCAGAGCAGACCCAGGATGGGGGTTGGTGGGTTGGGTATACATAACATACAGTATGTGACGTATATACATTATTTGTAACTTGACAGGACTGAAAATCAAGGTTTTCTAGCTGTGTGTGTGTGTGTGTGTTTGCTCAAGGTTAAAGTTAATTTATATTTTTTTTGCACTTACATGGTGTGTTAGCACACACTTTCTTTAGAAGTAGAAGAAAAAATAAACCTTGAACCATTATACCCCAATTATACATTATGTAGGCACAGAGTAAAGGCAGAAAAAAAAAAACATGCGCCGCCAGACGCACAAATCTTAAAGCCTTATAGATTATTGTAATCCATGTTAACTTAATAATCATTGTATGTTCATGAGCCAGATGAACACACACACACACACACACACACACACACACACACACACACACACACACACACACACACACACACACACACACACACACACACACACACACACACTTTCTCTTGTGTGCTACAAATAGCTGTAGCTATACTGCACAGGCATGGCCATCAAATATTCAACATGCCAGTTGACAGGGAATTCTACTTCCTAACATATTAGGAAAAACAGGTTTGTCCATCGGGAGATTTTATTTTAAGGAGCACTTCAGATTTGTTTCCCTTGTGCTCAAGATGAGAAAACTGTGAATGCACCATAAACAAGACCACTAATTCATGTACATGACTTACATTCCTGCAGTTACTACTGTAGTATTCTCTTAAGGCAGTGGATAAGCAGCGTCACAGCATTGATAAAGTAAAGGCGCTCTGAACCTCTTGATCCTTATAGCAGCGATAACTTAACTTTTTTTAAAAAAGATTTGTGTTTTGCTTTGATTTGTGATTTGTCCCGTAATTGATAGTTAACAGTACATAGACAGGAAATGGGGAGAGAGATGGGTTGTGACACGCGGTAAAGGCCATCAGGCTCAGGAGTCGAACACGCGGCACGCCGCATGGCTGGTTTAGCAGCCTATGTGCCCAGACAGTTGAGCCGAGTGTCCGGGCCAACGGTGCTTAACTTTAAACGTCACAGACAAACACACACACGTGCACACACACATTTCTGTTCTTTGTATAGTTCAGAGTTTCATCAAAATGAGAGTGAGAACAGTCACACCTGTTTATCTCTGACCCCACAGAGGTCAAGAAGGCTTTCTGACCTCCGAGCCAGAGGTCATACTTGGGGTCAGCCGGGTTGTTTCTAATCCAGCAGCCGGGTCAAAAGACCGTAGCACACACACACACCACATAATGGACTTAATATGTCTCCTGGAGAGCTGCATTTTCATACCACAGGGTTAGGTATATACTGTATTTCAGCAGTGTGGTAAATTATGAACAGGCAGGTGGTGTGGAGAAATCACAGCATGCTGACATCTGTCTCCCATTTACCTCTGGTGATGATGAAGTCTTCACCTACTAGGCTTCTGGCAAGGTGAATTATGGCCAAAATGAGCCCTGTGCTTTATGATAAACTTCACTGACTTCCCAAGACTTTGAGAACATTCGCAATACTTCCAATGGGCTACGTGAGATATTTACCCCAACCCCAATCTGGACCCAACATAACTACAGCTATATCATCATTGTTTGGAGATACATAGGGACTTCTGCCTGTCAATTACATTCCAGGCTTGATTTGTGCTCCTGGTCTGGCCCTCATAGCATAGTTCTCCTGTGCCTTAAAATAAACACAAAAACAATGGCATTACACACACACACACACACACACACACACACACACACACACACACACACACACACACACACACACACACACACACACACACACACACACACACACACACACACACACACACACACACACACACACACACACACACACACACGACAGAGGTAGAGGTAGAGGCACTCTACTGACTGTGACTGAGCATACCTTTCTACTTAATCAGGTGGCACACTGCCTGTCAGACAATTCTAACACGGATATATATAGTGTTTTATGTGGCCAGCAATGTTCTAGGCTAGTTGGACTGTACTGTTCAGCTGTCAAAACAGAAATCAGCATTAAAACTTTAATACTGAGAGAGAGAGAGAGAGAGAGAGAGAGAGAGAGAGAGAGAGAGAGAAAGAGTGAGGCAATATCATCTGATTTCAACCAACACAAATCCACTAAGGACGGACATTGCTTGATGAATCAGAGAGAGTCAGATCGAGGCCAGAATGACTTAAATCAATGATAACTAGTCAGAACTGGCGCAGAATAAGATGTACTATTTCAACTGGTGAAGACGTTCTGGAAATGACGTAAAGATCATCCCCATACACACAAAAAACTAATCGGTCAAAATTGCAACTAAACACTTCAGTCAATGGTGTTAGGTCACTTTCCTGGGTTATTTCTTGAAGCCATAACCTTTTCCTGGGTTGCAGGGATTTTATTTTGACCGAATTCATGTTGTTTTATTTGGTTATTGGTTTTGGGTTGTTTTAATGAGAATAACCAATTTGTTAGGTCACAGACTTTGGTTGATGCCGCGGTGCACTGTGGGTATTGTAGAATTTCTCGGACAAAATGACGAAAAATGAAATTATTTATACTTTTTACAGGAACAGATAGGATACTAATGCCGAGGAATGCATCCAACACTGTAAACACAACACTGCAACGACTTTTCCTTCAGACCGGCACTCAGACCGTTACTCAGACCGGTACGGTAACCAATTTGTTAGGTCACAGACTTTGGTTGATGCCGCGGTGCACTGTGGGTATTGTAGAATTTCTCGGACAAAATGACGAAAAATGAAATTATTTATACTTTTTACAGGAACAGATAGGATACTAATGCCGAGGAATGCATCCAACACTGTAAACACAACACTGCAACGACTTTTCCTTCAGACCGGCACTCAGACCGTTACTCAGACCGGTACGGTAACCAATTTGTTAGGTCACAGACTTTGGTTGATGCCGCGGTGCACTGTGGGTATTGTAGAATTTCTCGGACAAAATGACGAAAAATGAAATTATTTATACTTTTTACAGGAACAGATAGGATACTAATGCCGAGGAATGCATCCAACACTGTAAACACAACACTGCAACGACTTTTCCTTCAGACCGGCACTCAGACCGTTACTCAGACCGGTACGGTAACCTTACCCGTCCACATACTCGCTGTAGTTTAAGTCAGTGGACGTTCTGACCCAATGACGTCACTGGGTCAGAATCTGACAACTTGGGAAGCACGGCGCTGGAGCCACAGAATCCCAATGTTATTAATCAGGAGGCCATTAGCATGTATGCTAATGACCAACACCACACAAAGAGTGTTGAAAAGTGGCGAAGTTCCCCTTTAAATGGGTGGAATTTCCCTTTAATAAAACAAATGGGTTAACTGAATATTCTGTATCAATTCAACTGGCAGTTGGGTAATCTTGACCCTCAAAATTAGGTTATTGATGCAAGCTAATATGTTCGGTCAAATCAACTGGTACTTAGGTTATGTTGACCCTCATAATTGGGTTATTAATGTAACCAAATGCATTCGGTCAAATATAATAACACGCATTATTCGGTCAGATTGACCAAAGACCCAGTTGGTCCTTATTCAACCTCTACGTTTGGTTGAAATTTGACCGAAGTTAGGTTGTTTTTGACCATTGTTTTTTCTCTGCATATGGGCTGTTTGTCCTTCACTGACGTCCGTCTTTAGTGGACTGGATTTGTGTTGGTTAAAATAATCTGATATTCTGGGCCAGATTTGACTAGTCTTTGAATGCCTTAATCTGGCCACAATCAAGACGTCACAAATTTGTCCCAGTCCTGACCGTGTTTATTGGCTAAGAAACAAAACAATAAAAGGACCCATAAACCAGCGGCCTCCAGAGAGTCCTCACCCCACCACACTCTGTTCACTGCAGCTTTCAGCCGACTCATGTTTGACATTCAGTGGGCAAACAGTGATCTTTACGGGCAGTTTCTGTCCAGGAGGGATATGGGGGGGGGCTCCACTTTCAGTTAACGGTGACTGAACATCTCTGAGCCACCAGCAGTTACATCATGGCTCACATCCCCAGGATCAGTGGAGAGATGGGCAACAGAACCTGGGCTTAAAGCTGTTACAGTAGCCTATGTATCCTGTAGTATACACAATGGTAGGCAGGGTTAAATTCACTATCGCAAATTCACATGAGTTATTGCAAGAGAATATTCTTTTCTTTGTTTAGAAGTTTAACCAATGTGTAAAATACCGAACCTGTATTGATTGATGCTGCATTTCCAGGACATACTGTAGAGTCCTTGTACATCTACAGTACTTAAGGTCCTGCACATGTATCCAACTATCCTATAAAAACAGATGTCATAAGGTACATTGTCATTCACTAAAGCGTAAATTCCATTAGAGTGGTGGACTTATGAATTTGTGCCTTGAATCCAAAGGTAATGCAAC
Source organism: Benthosema pterotum (assembly GCA_039105355.1). Lineage (NCBI taxonomy): Eukaryota > Metazoa > Chordata > Actinopteri > Myctophiformes > Myctophidae > Benthosema > Benthosema pterotum. Next base: position 23,873,541 of record CM076984.1, on the reverse strand, counting down.
AGTAACCTGTTTGTTATTTATTACAGCACTATTCCTCCACTACTGGAAATAACACAACTATACAATGGATTCTAAACAGCAATCCTGTTGCCTGTTTACATTGGCTGGATTTCATCTGATCAGTCTAAAGAGCTCTATTTGGACTGCGACCAGCGATGTGAGGCAGTTAAAAAAGCCAGTGTTCCTTTGCCGTCTTTGGCCACATACCAAGCAGATTGTTGAAATGTCAGGGTGTTTGGTTCGGTGGTTGGGGTGGGTGAGTGCAAAACATTAGCCTTTCAGACGGCAGGAATGACTGTAGAAGTAATTAACTGTGGGAGCTCTCTTTCAAATATCACTTTAATGTCATTGACCACATCTAGAGACGGGGTGGTGGTGTTGGAGGAGCAAGGTGCTTTGAGGCCTGCAGTGCTTCTCCTTAGACTGTACCATCTATGTTAGTGGGAAAAAAATCAAAAATAACAAAAAGGAGCAGATATACAAATTCAAGATCATACGGCACACACAAAGTCATATAGAGAATAGGAGGTTCCTGGACAACGGCAACGACACTACACCTCAGACGAGTGGATATTACACACTCACAATAGGTCTGGTGAAATGGGTCTGGTTGCCATTATTATTATTAGTCTTCACAAAAGACAAAACTGACCATCTCCTGTAGCATAGCCTAATGTCTTTTTAATCAACCACAGCACTTATCCAATTGTCAAGGTCTCAGTCCAAGTGAAATAGACATTCAATGGGCCTGCTCACAGTGGCTGCTTCTTCCTTCGCTACCATAAAGTAACTAAGCACATTTACTCAATTACTGTACTTAAAGTCTCACTATGTAACTTTTTTATGAATAAAATGGCAATTTGTTAGCGATACACAGTAACCTGTACAACTGGGGTGCAGGTATTTTGGCTCCCTGCTTTTCTTTTTAGACTGTGTCAAAGGTCACATGGACACGAAATCTGACACGAAATTTGACCTGCTGATCAATTTATCCCAAGCTCAACGGAAGAAAAAGACGACACATAAAAAGTATAACCTTGCTGTAGATCAGAAACTTCACCATATTTAGATTTTGTGTTTTTTCGTAAATGAACAGTTGAACACCCTATATTTGATCATACTACAGTGTCAAACAAAAGCATCAAAAGTAGTTGATCCAATGTAGAGCGAAGCGCCATGCTTTTTAATTTTTTTTTATCTTCCATAATATCTACCCCCCCCACCCCACACACAGTCCATGAATAGCGAAGCCTAATACAGTACACTGCTCTTGTGGTTCCCTTGATAGACAGAGACAGCATCTCCTCATCTTGAGTAGGCTGATTATGTAAAGACTAGCTCAGAGGAGAAAAGGTGATGATGATCATGATGATGATACAACCACTTGAACCTCTGTATCACCCCACTAGCCTGGTGCTCCTGATACGTGGCCTGTAGCATCTGCATACTGCTTCTGACTGATCTCAGTGTGCATGTGTGCATATACTGCACTACACAAACACAGAAACAAAATTCACATGGCACTTTCTGGCCAGAGGAAAGACCTGGGTTAATGAATGCCATACAACCACTGCGGTTCACAAGAAACAGGGCTATGATTAATTAGCTGGTGGTTCCGAAATTGGGGTCCTGGAACACCCAGGAGTCATTGAGGGAGTTTCAGGGGGTCCCCATTCTCCCCAACTAATTCATAGTTTGTACACTCTCATAGTAAAAATGAATGTGACATCGATTTTGCAATATAAATGTGGTGTCCCAGAGATAGGAGGTCCGTACCCTAATAATGTATGTCAAACTGAGGGTCCTTGAAATGAAATGCGTTGAGAATCTAGGCTAGAGCAATATTCTCTTATGGGGGTCCCTGGCGTTTATTTTCAAGTGGGGGTCCGTAGCTAATGAGTACTGGGGTTCCCTGACATGTCATGAACAGCTCCAAAAAACAAATAGCAAGACTAAAAGACCACTGTGGTTTACAGGACAGGTAGGACTGTTATGTGCACCAATAAGGGATATAATTTTTAATTCACTATATTGAGACATTTTAGGCCTTGCCAAAATTCTTGTCTCCGCCAGGAAGTATCTGACATTTTTCCTACCATGAAGTGCAATCACTAGCGTATGTAAAAACTGTTGTGTCTTCATGTTATTTGACTTAAAATATTGGCATGTTCAAAATTCACAGGTGTATTGTTTTATATCTAAAGTGTGGATACATAGGTGTGTATTAAGACTAGATAAATAAACACTTACTGTTGCCATCCCTCTCACAGCTAGCCTTTTTACCCAGGCTAGCTTGCCGATTGTACTGCTGAAATGTTGGTGAGTTTAACGTTGTTTAATACAATTAAGACTTTTTTTCTCTAATCTATTCACTGGGTCATCAGACACACCGCTGTTGTTGCTGCCCCCTGGTGGGAGGTAGTTGATAATGCAGATTATTCTATGTATACCAGTGGTTCCCTATCCTCCCCCCCCCCCCCCCCCCCCCCAGCTTTAGCAGTACACAGATAATTTGACTCTGACAGTGTGCAAATTGTAATGAAATTGATCTGTTAGCATCAATTTGGTACCACTCACTCCAGGATCCCCTGGAACTCTTTTAAGTACCTACCCATGGGGGTCCCTGGATCCCACTATAGAAACCAGAGCACTAGCCTGACTGGCAGACAGATCGATCTCAAGAGAGGAATCAGTCTAGGAATGCAAGACTAAACTTTTTTTCCTTTCTCCAAAGCAGAGATAACAGCAAAATGTCGTAGTTTTGACATCCCTTTATCATAACAATGATGATCCAGTGTTTGAACATGACAGCGGTGACTTCAGGGATTACATTATTGTTGCTGAATCATTATCCATGACACCATGCTGGCCACGTCCGAGCCCTGCAAACATCTCCAACAGCAGCTACGTTAATATTTCACGGTGCAGGCACATAAGACATAAGTTCCCCCCAAAGGCCTCACAGTTCCTTCCTTAGCCCAAGAGCACAACTACATTTAACAATGTGCAATCAATAGTATGGATCAAGCATCAGAGTTCTTACAATGTTCCAGTACTCTGATGGCCCATTGTAGTGCCGGCTAACAGCTAATCTAATTTGAGCTGGAACAGTTTCAGCTGTGCTCAGATGTGTGACAGATGATGATAGAGAGTAGGAGAGTAAAGAGATGTTGCACTGAAAATAAACTGTCACTGTCAAGCCTGTTCTCTGTAATCCAAATGTCCTTTTGTTTTGCTGCCTGTCCATTCATCCATCCATCCATCCATCCATCCATCCATACATACATCCATCCATCCATCCTCCATCACCGCTAGATAGCTCATCCATAACATTGACAGTCTCTGATTCTGTTCAGAGACAAAGAACAAACCTGTAAATGGCTTTATTGTATTGGATTTATCCGTATCTGGACAGAATCAATCTGTGAAGCCATTGTATTTTTTTTTAAATGACAGGGTATAACATGATGCAGCTCCATTCAGTATTTCAATGTCAGTACAGAACTGTGTGGCGGCATACTTTACCTTGTTTATTTTTAATAGTCTACAATCATTGTAATATAAATAAACCAGATTTATCAGAATTATTTTACACAGTTGGACCCTATATACAGTATTTGGTGTATGCACTTTAGTTTTCAATCCAGGGAGAAATGACTGCAATGCTCCTGTATTGAGATAGCTGTGTTAATTACTCAAGAATGAATTATTCATCCTGTTAATGATTCAGTGAAATATAAATGCCACTGGTCAATAGTTGTCTCCATTAGAGCAGCCCTGGGACTCCCTCTTCGGGAGAGATCCTGGGCCAGTGGGCCGGGTGGGGGGCTTGGGTTCTACCAGCCAGACCACAGACTGACACTGGAGTACACCCACAGACACTGGCCTTCAATTGGCTTGCTGAATCAGCATGTGCCTCAAGTCGTGATCAGAGCGAGTATGGCTGGTTAATTATTAGAAAGTTGGAGGTACACATATGGTAGTTAAGTTGAAGTGCTATAAGCACTTCAACTTAAATAAAATAGATACAACTTCTTTGGCAATTAAGGGCATGTTAAGTGCAATACTAGGGGTGTGACGATATAGTTTAACAGCAACTAGCGACTATAGCGACTACAATACATGGACGATATTGGTTAATTAAGGCAATACGATACAATACGTTTCATTGATTTGAAATTGAGATATCTAGTAAACCTATTAAACATGTGTGAAATGTGGATAGTGCAGGTTTTTTAAGGGGAATATGTGCTAGAAATTAGAATGGCTGTACGTTGTAAGTAAAAGCTGTGATCTGGTATATAATGTGCAGCTTCGACAGTTATCAAGCGATAATTCCCAGGAGGCTGCTTATTAGCTGTTGTTATCGACGAGGCATGTTGTCTGGGAGCCGACTGACACGATTGCACTTATACCTGGAAATCCGCGATCAGCGTGGCCAGTTGGCCGCCATGTTTTAAGCCCTGTGCTTTTCCAATGCAAAGCATCTCAACTCCAATGTTTCTCACAGATGACTGAGATTCTTATCCTGGTGACAAAACAAGGCCCGTATGTGTGATGCTGATGCGGTGTGATGCTGATCACACCAAATGGATCACATAATTTGCCTGTGAACTGATCGAGAGTTGAAGGTGATAGGACGATGATGCCATCAGCACCATGTTGGATCTGGAAAAAGCAGTGATGCAATCCCTCTTGATCACCAAACTGTAAAAAAAAAAAACTCTCCTCCTTGACAATGCCTCGAGATCCTGTATGTACTGTACATGAACACCACAAACATTGCATTGCCAACCTTGGGGGCTTATGCAAAGGCTAAAATGTAATTTAGGCAGTATGTTAATATGTACTGTAGACAGTTATGTATAGTGAGTACAGTGTCAATGGGAATATTACTATACCTTGTTAATGTATTACTTATTACTTATTACCTTCATTTTAAAGCAATATATTGTATTACAATATTGCTGTCTGAGCAAGTGTAATATATTAATATTACTATTACATATTACTTAAAAGAAAAATGTTGTGCAAAATATATAATTAAATATTTAGTGTCACTATTAATCAAATATTGTGTAGGCCAGTGGCATACCTACAATAAAGCAAGCGCACTTGGCTATCTGGGAAATCCATATGAAATCAACTTGAAAAACGTCCTCCTGAATAAATAATTTGATGACAAATTATAGAAAATAAGTAATTATTTAACTTCTGCAGTTGTCAAGAAAATTTCACAAGAACATTTAAAACGAGACAGATTGACAGAAAGTAATATTGAAAGTAATGCAGTAATGCAGAAAGAAAAGTATAATATATTAGATTGTTTTTGTTAAGTAATATATTTATATTACAAGTTACTGCATTTTGGTAATATATTATGTAATATATTGAGTTACGTAGTGCACATGTCCCAACACTGATAGTGAGTATAGTTTCAATGTGCAGATTATTACATTTTGGGGGATATTCTACTGTCCTAGATTACTATTTGGCAGATTACTATTTGGCTACTATTACTATTTACTATTACTATTTCTTTCTCATTGCCTCATTACCTCATACTTGCCGGGTTTGGATTAAGAGGACGGCCTGCTGCCTAAAATGTGGATACAGTAGGTGACGGCCTGGTGAATGGCAACTCCCATCAAGAACAAGTCCGATATACTGCAAAGGATACAGCTCTCATTTGGGTGCACAGATGTTGCCTAGTCCATCGGTAAGGAAAGGACCCCTCACCTCCCAATATCTCAGGTGGGATGCAGTCATGAGATGCACAAAACATATGTACTGTAGACCGCACACGCTCTGACATAGAGGTGTGTTAAAATTTGAACTCAAAGAATCTGTTGTTTTGTTATGCCAACCACAGAGAATAAGACTGAGGTATATGTGTGCCATCTTGTGGTGAAGAGCCTAAAGTGCACACTTCATTAAAGTCGGTGGTCTCAATTCTACATTCCCCTCCTTGTTAATCTCTTACTCGTGTCTATAACTCTGTAAAAGCTGGCACACACTGCACAAGAGAAAACACATGCTACACTCTACTCCAGTCCCTGGACAAACATCTATGTGTGGGTGCAGATTAAGTATAAACAACTGTGGGCTGCACTTTGGACTGGTACTGGCACTGTGTGTATGTGTGTGTGCGTGTGTGAATTTTAGTTATGGCTCTGGTCATTTTGTCTCTTCTATGCGGTGCGTTGATGCTGGACCGTCAGCTGGTCTTTGGAGGTACAGTATAATATCAGGCTCATCATTACTACATAGCCACTCGTATGGTTATCTCACATTTTACTTTGATGTCTATAAGTCTTGGATCCAGTTGTGAGTACTGGCAGTATAAGAGAGGTGGTGGACATACTGTAACAGTCAGGATGGACATTGATTATACTTAGGTGTTTTGCCTATCAAGTAAGCCAACTTAATTTCACAGAACAGTTATGCACTACTTATGCAAGTGAGAGGTAGGTTAGGTTAGACATGAAGTTAAGCTTACTTTTTTGGTTTAATAGTTTGTCTTGTCTGGTTCCACTGCTGTCTGCTGTTTATAGAACCTTCTGACTCAGCCTCAGTGTGTCATTGATTATACTTTTCTTTAGCCCCAGCAGATCCAAACAGTGCCCATGTGTTCCTGTCTGGCCAGGAAGCCGCTAATGTCCTACAGAGACATAAACGGGAAAACACCGGGATGTTTGAGGAGTGGTTTCAAGGCAACTTGGAGAAAGAGTGTATAGAGGAGAGATGTGATCTAGAAGAGGCCAGAGAGGCATTTGAAGATGATGAATTGACGGTGTGTGTGTGTGTGTGTGTGTGTGTGTGTGTGTGCGTGTGTGTGTGTGTGTGTGTGTGTGTGTGTGTGTGTGTGTGTGTGTGTGTGTGTGTGTGTGTGTGCGTGTGTGTGTGCATGCGCGTGTGCATGTTGATCTGGCTCACACATTGTTGACATGGATTGCAATAATCTACAAGGCTTTACCGTTTGTTTTTCAGATGGAGTTCTGGGTTGGATACATAGGTATGAATAAGACGTTTGCTTACAGACTGACTGAAATGGGTCAAGAGTTGGTATGCTGTATTAACCCCATTTACCCTATAGCCTACTATACAGCATTCCCATTCCTTGGTGAACATTTGTGTGTGTGTGTGTGTGTGTGTGTGTGTGTGTGTGTGTGTGTGTGTGTGTGTGTGTGTGTGTGTGTGTGTGTGTGTGTGTGTGTGTGTGTGTGTGTGTGTGTGTGCGTGTGTGTGTGTGTGTGTGCGTGTGCGTGTGTGCGCGTGCGTGTGTGTGTGTGTGTGTTTTCAGATGGAGACCAGTGTAAATCTAGTCCGTGTCAGAACCAGGCAGAGTGTAAGGACCACCTGGGCTCTTACACTTGCTCCTGTCTCAGTGGATTCACTGGAAGAAATTGTGAGATTGGTAAGTAAACATTTCCTACAGCAGGAGCTAAAATGGGATCATATATTTTATAATCCCATTCTTTTTTTTGTTCCAGTCTGTGACTTGGTACCTGATCCTAGAGTTCTTGGATTCTTATAATATATCCTTCAAATGAACAATGAACGTTGCTGCCTTTTAGTTTTAACACACGTTATTGTGCACTTTTTTAGGGGCGCTAGCCCCTCCTATATGCCCAGCTTTGTGTCTTTGTGTAACATGGAAATGATTTGATTGGCTTAGCACGGAAGTGCTGGACTCACTTCACATGAATGTGATTTGTTTTTAAACTATTCAGTCACTGCTAGAAGGTGCGATCTGAACAACGGGGAATGCATGCACTTCTGCGTGCCCATGGGTACCTTCGGAGCAAAGTGCTCCTGTGCAGACGGATACAAACTGGCGCAGGACGGCGTCACCTGTGAGGCAATTGGTAACTATGTCCGATTCCAATTCATGCCGCTGTATTATATTCAGCAGAGGCTGTGCTTAAACGTTACAATACTGACTTTTTCAAACAACATTCCTCCCTAATGTTTCTGTGAGCAGCTGAATATCCATGTGGCCGAGACGCCCTGACAGTGATAAGCGGGACATCCACCAGGTCTCTATCTGAAAACTTCACGGAAGTGAGTGTGGGAAATGGCACTGGGCTGACCAACGCGGGTATCTACGCCACTACCAGCCCCGCTCCAACGCCAGCCGGTACAACCACAACCACATCGTCTCCAACCCCGGATGGTTTAGCCCCGTCCCGAAGCAGGCTGCCTCAGTGGGCGGTCAGGGAAAGCATTATTCAAATAAATGTGACCATGAACGACAAGAAACGCATTGTCGGCGGGGATTCTGTCATACCTGGAGAGATCCCATGGCAGGTATGAAATGTGCCATATATTGAAAGTGTGAGGAGGTTTGAAAATGAAGAATCGAAGTGGAAGTGGTGTGACTAGCACAAGTTGGTTTAAGCTATCATAGGGGATAAAGAAACATTACAACAGGCTAGAATTTCACCTGACCACATCAACGGTCGAGACGGTTTGGACCCAAGTTGCATGGTGACCCATTTGGTGTGGTCTCACTCAGCAGTAGGTGTATACCTCGCCTGCTGACATTTTCGATACCATATTGGCCAGAGATTGTCAAATTAATGAACTAAGAGGAAACACTGCGAAAATAGACGATTTAGCTTAACTATTTTTATATTTTCACATTCTCGCATTATATCTGTGGGTCAAAAACTAAATTCAAATTGCTTGTCATGGTGCTTGCTGTGTACACACTCTCACCTGTATATCTGTTGAGCAGCTCTCATCTCCTCTTCCTGCTCTGGTCCATGCAGGTGGCCCTGGTGGCACGTCCCAGTGGCCAGGTGTTCTGCGGCGGGGCCATTCTCAGCGAGGTGTGGGTGGTCACTGCTGCTCACTGTTTGGTGGAGGGACAGGGAGCTTTCTTCATTAGAGTGGGTAAGGATGTCAAAAGTCTTTGTTATTTGCATCAAAACAGCACAGTTATACAACTTTCTGGTATACGGTAAGTATATGGTATGGTCAAATGGTCTGTTTTTTAGACTACAGCATTTGTTCTTAGCTTATGCCCTAAGACAGTCATGTCACTAATGGGCATGGGCATTTTTTTATCCACCTTTTTATACACGGAAACATAACAGACAACAAGTAAAAGACAAAGAAAGAAAAAAAAAGCTTAGGAACTGGTGTGTTCTTGTCAGAATACCGGTAGTTTGGATGCTAGGGTTCAAGTGTAAAAAAGAAAAAAAAAAAAAGAGAAAAATGTAGTAACTCTGAGATTCCCTCTGAGACTGCCTATAGGCCCCTGGATTATACTGTTATAAACTGTGACCTCCTCAAGACCCCTGTTTTTATATAGCATTATAAACTATGCCCCTTGTGTCAGGGGAGCACAATGTCTACATCAAGGAGGGCACGGAGCAGGACCTTGAAGTGTCGGAGCAGCGTGTCCATCCGCGCTACCAGCCCCAGGTGAGCCTGTACAACCACGACATCGCCCTGGTGCGCCTCCAGACGCCCATCGTCTTCTCGGCGACAGCGCGGCCCATCTGCCTGGGCCCCAAGGCCTTCACCGAGGCCCTGGTCAAGGGCTCCTCTCCAGCCACGGTCAGCGGCTGGGGCCGGACCCGCTTCCACGGCGCCACGGCCAGCACACTGCAGAAGACGGAGGTCCCCTTCACGGACCGCACCGAGTGCCAGGACAGCAGCGCCTCCCGCATCACGCCCTACATGTTCTGCGCCGGATACTACGACACCGCCAGGGACTCGTGCCAGGGGGACAGCGGTGGGCCGCACGCCAACCGCTTCCACGACACCTGGTTCCTGACGGGCATCATAAGCTGGGGAGAGGAGTGTGCCAAGGAGGGAAAGTACGGCGTGTACACCCGTGTGTCCCACTACTACCGCTGGATACAATACGTCATGGCGGAGAACAAGAACAGACTGGCAAACAACGATGATGTAGATGAACCTGACCCATAATTTATGAGACTTAGCATGCACATTTATACAATTAATATTCCAAACAAAGTAACAGCACATGCTGCATACGCGACATACTAGCGTCATGTCCAGGAGGTGTACTTGTACATAAAGTTGCTTCACACTATATAAACACAGAGAGGGCTCCTGCCTTATGGCCTCATGGCTACTGAGTACTTACAGTACTGTATAAGCAGCCTTGTGGCTCGGCAAGGCTGCTTATAGGCTTATATAGGGCAATAGGGCATGTATACATACATGCTGCATATTAAATAAAGTCCAGGTTCATAGAATCAGCTCCAATTATGTGTCCGATCCCTTTGAATCTCTGTCTACCTTCATTTCCTTAATGTAAGACACCTTATTTGATTTCAGAACTAGTGAATGGAAGAGGCTATATCTAGTTTTCAACTGGCCCCACTATTTACAATACCTCATTCTACTATACCTCAATCTCTGATGCTTGTGGTACAATGCATGATAGTAAGTAATATGGCTGGATACAAATTTAAACTAATTGTAAATATAACAGATATTTCCATAATCGTATGGGTGACATAATAGGAAACATTGTGTGTTGGGTAGTACAGTCTGTTGATCTATGATCCTTGACAGGACACAATTGTTTGCAATACCTACTTACATCATGTCTTGCATGCTTCTCTCTGCCCATGGTTTCCTGTCTCTCCCCTATGTACCGTACTGTAAACGAAGCAATAAAATAATAATAAGCAATAATAAGCAATAAAAGTTAACTTGCTAATGCAAATGAAGATCAGAGTACATCACTCACATCTTGCAGGCAAACAAAACAAAACGTAACAAAACACAAGCAATCATCAATTATTGGGGAGGAGCATATCTCCAGCATGAACTGATTTGCAGTTCAATACTTTTATCCTCTCCTTGCACATTTTTTAGGCACACTTATTTTATGCTGACTCGAATTTCCAAGAAGTGTTATCAAAAGACTATTGTGGCATGTGTAAGATACTGTATATGTTACAATGTGCACTATACTAATGCACATTTAATGTGTTTAGGACTTCCTTTCGGACTATGTAAGCAACATGATACTGACATGCACTATACCAAATGTGCTGCATGTGATTTAAGACCTCTTTAAACGAAAAGGCACCAATTTTAACATGCTGCTTTTGATGGATTTCTGTGCTTATTTTGTTTTCCATTCTTTGCATCTAATTCTTTTCCTTTGTACCTTCAGCTGCAAACATCCTCACCATTACCTGAAATTGTGTTTTGACAATAATAAAGTTGATTGATTGATACAAGCCTGTCTGAGAGAAAAGAGAGAATAACAACAAAAGATAACTATAACAAATTGGATATTTTTTTATTCGCATGGGCTGTTAAAAATGTCATAACTATTTCAATAAATATGCTTTTATTCATTTCTGTACAATACTGCGGCTTTACAAAAGGAAGCCAGTTAAGACCAAAAAACAACCCCTGTCTTAACAATACAAACCTGCGCAAGTTGCCATGCATTTTCCAGTCATAAATAATAAAGATTTAGCAACACAAAACACACTGGACAATTTCCCTTCACGTAATCTGGAAATTCAGTGCAAAATCTGCAGCATTTTGGATTGAAGGTATAAATAAAACATGGTGTTTTCGTTGTTGCCATGTACGAAGCATGTAGGGAAGACAAAAAAGGGCCGAGTAGTGGTGCAGTCAAGTTTGTCTCCCGTATACACATACGCAAAGAGACTACATTTTTGCAGGGCTGCGTCGACGCCTCACACTGAGAAAGCAACAACATGATAGCAAAATAAATAAATTAATAACAACACATGAAATGTGCGGAGCAGGGCCCCTACCGCTTCGGCAGGCTCATTTCCATATCAAAGGCGACATATCAAAGCCGGGCCCTCCTACTGGGGCCATGATTTGATGTGGTAAATTCATATAAGTCTGCAATCAATATTTAATTAAGCGTTCGACACACTGGGTATATTTCATGTTTGTTGCATGACACTCACCAATTGGTGAGCCCCCAAGATTAACTGAGCTATAATGCCAAAGAGGAAACAATCTGCCTCCATTATGGAGACGTCGCACCACACAGAGGATGTCTGTCTGTCTGTCTGTCTGTCAGAGGAGTGACAACATGTCTGGGTTGTGAGCTGTGTCTGTAGCAGCGTCTTCCCATATTCAGATGAAATCATTCTTCATCACTCAGGGATACACCTGACTTCATCTTCCCATGTTTAACTAGATGGGGGTAAGGGGGGAGGTGGGGGAGGGCGTTGTTGTGTCTCACCTGACTGCTGCCTATCTTGACTGGTGACGAACACAGCTAAAAACAGTGCTGATTAGGAAGGCGTACAGTGATATAAAGCAGAGACCAGCTTACCTTTCGATAAGCACAACTTAATTATTTTTTGTTTTGTTTTTTTTCCTCCTTCGTCCACGCGTTAAAGTGCCTTATGAATATCGGTGAACAGTATCTGCCTTGTGTCACAAAACAGTACAGTACTTACAAAAGAGCATAATATTCCAAAAAAGAGGAATTAAAAAAGGCATTATGGCATGGCACATTTTGGCATTCAAACTCGTTGAGAAGAAAGGTGCCTTAAGGAATGAAATCTATGAAGATACAACGATGAGGTAAAATGAAATATGTACATGTTAAACATGAGTGCTACTGTACTGCCTTGTGTATAAAAGTTCTGGTTTTCCTACAAATGTTTCAGGCAAATCCTGTGTTAGAGTCTATAATATATAATGGCGACAACTAACATGCCGCACGTACAGGTACGCACGCACACGCACACACACACACACAGGGTCTCATAAGATAGATCAAGTACTAGATTGTTCAGAGAGTAATAAATGTTGATTAAACTGCAGCCAGGGTTATAGGCTGTTGATTCTTCTCATGAGAGCTAAAAGTTTTTAATAGTTCCAGATAGCTCCACTTGTGCCTTATTGCTGGTGTCACCTTTTGTTGTCCGTCCATCACATTCAGTGATGGTGTGTGCCCACTGAAGGAGACAGAAGAAGCTAAATCAAAGCAACGATCCATGGGAGATTGTCAATTGAAAGCCTGCGTAAATGCAAGTCCACGCAGATCTCCAGGTACTTGTCCTACTGACCAGAATGCCATGCGGAAGGCCAATGGAGAGAGGAACACAATAGCAGTCCATCGGCTGTGAGACAGCTGTGTCGTCATGTCTGTTTGTCGGTCTCTCTGAGGGACATGTCTGTCCAAAGTCCAAAGTCGAGCCATGATGCATTCTGTTGTGCTTTCTTCCCTATGGAGTGCTGAGCTTCCTAGCCTTGTGATTCCCCGTGTCTATAGGAGAACATAGACATTTCAAACACTCTTGAGTTCTCTGAACACAAATTTAGGGTTCATTTATTGTACCTGGGGTAGGCAACCTTCATAGGGAAGGGTGCAGTGAATGGGTGAGTGAACACACTGCTATGTGTGAGAGGGAATATGTCTCTTTTCAAATTGAATATTTAAAAACGTTTAGTCCATTCACATAATGTATAGTTTTTTAGGTAGGTGGAAAATACTATATATATATATATATATATATATATATATATATATATATATATATATATATATATATATATATATATATATATATATATATATATATATATACACACACACACACACACACACACACACACACAGTATATACAGTGGTTGTTATGTATATGGACACATTTGGATGTAGTGTCATAATTAAACGTGCTGGTGATATGTCACACTGACCAGCAAGAAAATATAAACATAGCACTTGGTTCAAAAGATCTCCAAAAGGTTGCTGGGTGGAGCTGTACTGTATTATGCTCCCATCCCGTCCCATTTACCTCCCAGCTTGGTGGAGCGTCCTCGACCGCTATTTCCTAAGATCATCTGGAGGCTGGATGCTGAGATCAGGCCCTCCTGTCGCCGGTTCAAGTTCTTCACCAGCCTGGAGGAAGGCAGAGATGATGCGAGTGTTTAGGGACGGAAACCCCGACACAAAGTGTGATTTCATTTGGATTGATGCATGCTTGTTTTGCACCTTTTTTCCAATAGTTTGCATCCAGTGTTCAATCAAATATCTTGCGCTATATAAATGGCAACATAAAGATATGGTGGTATACGGTAATTAAAGGTGTATAATTTGAGCTGAGATTTCAGCACCCTTTAGGGTGGACACCATGAAGATGGATTTGGAATATTGGGAATATTTGGAATATTTCACTCAAGTGGTGTCTGACAATCCAAAAGCAGGACAGCCAAATATCCCATGGCTGTTTTTTATGAATGGTGAACAGATAACACAAATTCAACATGCTGCTACCAAAAAATGATCCACTAGAGACTGACTGGGGGAACAAGACTAAAATGCTGTACGCTTTAGGTCTGATTACACATGAGATTATACCTGGGGAAGACTTGAACAGAACAAAACGTGAACATGAACATACAGGAACAAGAACATAAAATAGAAATACCGTGTCAGCACCCACAATAGCCCAATATTCATCACAAAATGAATATAGAAATGAGGTAGGAAAATACTAGAAAGTGAGAGTTCAGGTACTGTACAGTAGACAGGTGGCCATGCAGGAGGGAAAAAGACCATGAACCCCCAGAGCCTTCATTCACTGCAGACTAGAAAGGGATTTCAGGCAGAGTCCAAGAAGCAGGGAAAGGGGCTGTAATGCCCCCAAAGATTCCTTCCACTGCCAATGGTATAGGCCAGGGAAGTAGACACTTAGGCCAAAAGATGCTGGACGGTTAGCGCTCGCACAACCAGGACCTCTGAGGAGTGGAAGGATGGAGGAAGGTCCATCGCAATATATCATCCGGAGATCCAATAGTAGTACCTCCAAACAGTCAACCAGCTGGCGCACCAAACAAACTGTCCCCTCAACAGCCAGCTAGCCGAAGCTTCAATAATGTCTTTGACACCCCAAGGCCTCACCAGATGTAGACAGGCTGTGGTCAGGGTGCTGTCTGCTGGTGCCAGTGTGGTTGGAGGAGTCTGTCACGTAGTGTGGTGAGGAGGATCCAAAAGCAGGACAGCCAGGCAGGTAGTGATCAAAAACCCATGGTTGGGTGTTTTATTAGAACCAAGACAACTAGAACAGGAACATATTAACATAACATAGAAATACAACACCTAGACAAGACAGGCAAAGTCTGTGATTGTGACAATATTGCTAACTCCAGAGGTAAAACAGTAACAGGCTCCATTTCACACAGCTTGTATTCACATTTCAGGCCTATATGCTGAGGCAGCCATCTACGGCAATTTGTCTTTGCGAACGATTCCATAGGACGCGGCCTTGGATGGATGGGGCATATAATATGTTGATTCGACTTAAGAATAGCCTGGCTGACATACATGGCTGGTTAAGACTCAACCGTGGCATCTGTGGGTGGTTAGGTTAGGGTTATGGGTAAGGTTTTATGTTAGGATTAGGTTAGAGTGTCGGTCTCTTAGGACATGGGACAAAAGATATGCCCCCTAGTGGACTCATACCCTGGTAGTGACAATGGTAACGACACCTTGCATATTTTACTTTACTGAGTGTACATTTTACCACTGGTGTAGGCCAAAAACTCACCAGAAGCCCTGGCTGCCTTGGTGCTGCAGGTGGATGACATCACCACATCTGATGGTGACGCTGTCTGGTCCGTTCCTATGACAGTCTGCCACGGCCCTGTACCTGCCTGGAGACTGACAAGGGTTACAGCAATGAGCGCAGTTTGAAAATATTGCAGTTGATCCCCAATACCGGTACTAATGGCTGCAAATAACTATTTTGGTCTAGTACTCAGGAGCACCTGTTGATGTTCCTTAGTGCTACTGAGCTCACCAGGTTAACTGAATAACTTTGGTGGTAGTGTGCTGCTCACCAGTTGTCCGGGGGAATCTTCTTCTGTGTCAGAGGGCTGGGAGGCGGGGCCTGGTCGTCCAGACCACTCCTCCAAGCTCTCACAGACATCCACTGAGTGGTGAGCGCCGGGCCAACCTGGGACGTGGCACGTGCACAGACACAGACACACACGTTGGCAAAGACAAGGGGTTTCACGGCAGACATTTTATTAATAAAAAATAGAATAAATCACCAAATCACCAAGAATATATCACTTGATAAATTATGTCATGAATGACTCAATTAGAAATGATCATTGATAATGGAACGCTATAACGTACAGTAGGGGAGGAAGTCAGTGTGTGTGTGTGTGTGTGTGTGTGTGTGTGTGTGTGTGTGTGTGTGTGTGTGTGTGTGTGTGTGCATGCGCATGCTGTACTCACTCCTGCGGTTGCGGCGATGAGGAGGTGAGTGAGACTGGGGGTCCGGACTGCTCCGACCTGACTCTGTATCATCTGAACTCACTGACGCCCTCTGCTGTTTGCTAGAAAAGATACATATGTTATGAAGTGCTGCTCTTGCTACTGGCAGTGCTGTGCACACAGGGCCGTTTTCAATGGGATGGAGCCAGTTCAGTTCCTTTATTTTTGGTTCATTGTCCTTGAGCCAGAGCTCCAAAACTGGAATGTGAATTATGAATTGAGTGGGCATTTACTATTAGTAAATTAACAGCATATCATAACCCTTTCACAGGTGTAGCTTTTTAATATTTATCACAGATGTTATTTTCACCCACAGTATTAAGTAATGATAGATGAATAGGTAAAAATGTTATTAAGGGTTTATTGTCTAATAATTTAACAATATTTTGTTGTTCATCCCACCAAATGCCTTTATTGTACTGCACTTTATATGATGTGAAGCACTTTGTGCCTGTTTTGAAAAGCATGTTTATAATTATTAATTATTACACATTTTCTTTTAATTGTACATTTAAATACGCCAATCAATAGCAACATATGCAAAAAAAGAGGAAAAAAAAAGAAAATATGAAAAAGCTAATACGGTGGAAGCGTTATAATGTATTAATTTACTTTGATCCTACTGTAAAAAACAACAACAATTTAAAATAGGTTTTGCCAACTGAATTCACAGCAGTCTAATTCTGAAGCTCTGGCTCGTGGACATTAGAACCAAAAACTGGTTCCATCCCAGTTGAAAAGGGTGATCCAACATATTCTCCTTCACTCAGCCATACAGATCTACAGGAGCAGCTTTTTGAACCCTCCCAGACCCATGAGAGAGCAGAGAAAAGCTGCTCCCCAGATCAGTGTTGTGTCCAGGTATAGAAATTCACACAGCCATGACCGCTCAGGCGCAAGCCAGACACAGCAGGGCAGAGCACACAGAGCAGCAGTGGTGGAAAAAGTACTCAATTTCATTGTTTTACTTAAGTAAAAGTATCAATACTACAGTCCAGAAATACTCTATACAGTACATAAAATTGTACTGTACCAAAAGTGGAATGTGTCAGCAGAATGTCCCATTTCAAGTTCTAAAATGTATAAAATCTATTAGATGTTGAAAAATAGTATATAAATAGTATATAAATAGCAGATAGGTCGCATTGCAACATATTGTGGACTTGTAGATTTGAGTATTTTAAATTGACCACAATGTACATAACGCTGAAGGTGGCAATGTATGTTTTGTAATAATAAACAAAATCTACAGTACATTGTAGTAAAAAAAAGTAATATTTCCCTCAGAGATGTAGTGGAGTAGAAGTAAAAGTACTGTACTGTAAGTAAATGACTAAATGTACGTAGTTACTTTACACCACTGCAGATCAGTCACATTGCAAGCTCCTCTGTCGAGGATGACCGTCATAAATGTCAACGCAGGTTGGACAGGGGTCAAAATATCTGGTCTCCATTTATCAAGATCCAAATGAAGAGAGCTTGGATGTTGAGCTGCAACAAAACGCAATTGTGTTTCAATTGGTAAGAGAAATGTTCTCACCTAAACTGATTACAGTTTTAGGTCTGGATTAGATCTCAAAAAACGGGACTCATCTAAAAGAATAATAATAATAAAGCAGTTGACATGGGGAAATGTAAAAAAAAAATCATGAAATCAAGCATTCCATCTTCTTTTTCTTCAATTGAGTTGAAGTTGAATTGAACCCTTTGCATTACATGCAGAATTGCAGATTGGGAGATGCAAAGATGAGTGCAGTGATTGGCCGATTGCTGGAACCATGTGAGAGGAGGCAAGGCTGCAGGGACACTGGCCTTTCAGTGTGTGTGTGTGTGTGTGTGTGTGTGTGTGTGTGTGTGTGTGTGTGTGTGTGTGTGTGTGTGTGTGTGTGTGTGTGTGTGTGTAGAGGGAAGGTTAGTTATGAGCCATAACGGCAGCTACAGAAGGGATGGGGAAGCAGGTGACGGTCAGTATGCAAACACAGCAGCCCCCCTGGGTTTCTTGTTGTTTTTTCCCCCAAGCCGGGCCGGGCCATGCCGAGGCGAGGCGAGTGGAACCGGGCAGGGTCGAGGCTGAGTTTACCACTGAGCGTCAGGGTTGGGTCAGTGGCGCTGGGGGCGGTGGCGGGGGCGTGGCCGGGGGCGGTGCCGGGGGCTTCTGGGGCGGGGGCTCCGGGACCGCAGGCACAGAAACACGTCGGCGGACAGCGAGACAAAGTCCAGCCCCGGCAGACAGCCCCTGGGAACCCCTCTGGACGGACGCACGCCCCTACAGGGGGACGGCATGGCAGGAGTAGGGATAGGCAAACAACAAGAGAGAGAAAGAGAGTGGGCCACTCTGGCCCCTTTCTCACACGAACACACGCACACATGACACGCCCAGACACGCGTGCTCACATACATACACTACACACAGCCTATACGCCGAAGGCTCAACAAAACACTCACCACACATTCACTGAAGCAGTGAAGATTAGATGAATGAAAACTCAGCAAAAGGCAAATAGATAGTAGAGCAGTTACTTAACTTAAGTTAATTATACCTGTGCGTATGTGTGCGTGCGTGCGTGCGTGTGTGTGTGATAGCCACACCCTAACAACACTGTTACACAAACAGGAGAATAAATGAGCAGCCACAGTCTGGCACTGACTGACCTCTCAGACAGCGAGGAGAGGGGAATGTGTTCAACCATGTGGCTGTGTTGATAAGCTTCATCTGGAAGAGGAAAAGGAAGAGGAGGAAAAGAAGGAAGGAAAGAAAGGATTTGATCGCAAGACAAAAATAAGAGTAAGACTAAATCACTTAAACCCAGGTGTCTATACTTGCTCTTCTCCTTTTCCCCTCTACAACAAAAAAAACTCTTTGATGATTTTCTTTTTGTTTGTTTGTATTCCAGGGTTAAAGTGGTATTATATTGCTACTTATCATCTCTTTCCATTTTTTCCCCAGTTTCCTGAAAAAAGTGAATGACAGATTTCCACACAACAGTGACAACATGCAGACGCAGTGAGACCTTTCAGGAGCTTCTGTTGGTTGGTGAGGATCCTGCGGAGTTGGTTGAGCCAGGCCATCTTTACCTCCACCGTGGGAGCCTGCATGAGAGATCACAACATATCACACATGTATGCTACATTATGGATACCACCAAAAGTTATAGGAAGACCCCCAGTGATGAATGGACCTGCCCTACCTGCGTCTGACTGGCTTCCTGGAAAGCATACTTATAGGATATTATGCCTGAGGTAAAGGTAAATATTAAATATTTTATATCATAGATGGGCTTACTCACAGCTTTACTGAGGTTTAGGGTTTGGATTTAAGCATAGTTGCAAAACACGCTAGGAGAGAACTGTCAATCACAAGGACTAGAACTGGCCAATCACAGTGGGTCTTCCTAGAACTGCAGTGGGATCCACAAGCATGCATTTAAGCAATGATTCAGCAAAGACTGAAATACCAATGCTAAATATCATCTATTCATTTAATGTATAAATGCATCAAGTTCTTCAAAGAAGTAGACCTATCCAATCAAACGCCTGAATAAAGTCAATTAGCAGTACATGGATATCTTGTAGATCCAGCAGTGAAAGCTTGTGTCCTCCTCACCTGAATCACGTACACCTCCTCCCTGCCGCTGTACCAGATCTCAAACTTCTTCACATCTCCCTTGACATTCTCCGTGATCCCCACGGCAGTCATCTGCCGAAGAGGAAACACACGCTCACAACATGCCATCGAGGAGGACGGGGCGGATGACACGCTAACGCTCATCCTCCTATGTACGTCAGACTTACATCACTTTACACATCTGCTCGGTGGCAAAACACATGAGCACACGCAGCCGTGTGACTGCTTCCTCCACACAGCCTCAATATTAAATCAAGAGCCGTGGCAGCTGTTGATGTGACACCACCATCCGCAGTGACTTCAGAACATGAAGACACATACCAAAACCTGTCTATCAGCTGTGCAATAACTAGTCTAACTGAAGTAGGCTAAATAAATATATTTTAGAGGGAGGGGAATTGAAGCCCTTTGCTTTCCTTTCCTTTCAAATAATAAATAAAATAGCTCAAATAAAATAGCTCACTTTGTGATGTGAATTAAATAGGGCTATAAGTTGTTCATTAGCCCTTGTCAAACATAAATTTGTGCTCGCCAACACCTTAAAATTGACTGATTGATAAATTAAAAATAACAAAAATATTGAAAGATATTTGCCTCTCGATTATTCGATTAATAATTTAACTAGTAATCCACACACACACACACACACACACACACACACACACACACACACACACACACACACACACACACACACACACACACACACACACACACACAGACCTTGAGACAGTGTTTGAAGCCGTAGGACGGGGCCTTGTCTCCGCCCTCCGCTGGCTCCTCTCTGCGCTTGCAGAACAGCAGGGCTCTCTCGTACAGGAACAGGTGTCTCTGCATGGGCTTGAAGCGCGTCAGCTCCTTCATACGCGTGGGGCCTCGCTTGTGGCTGATCCACACGCTGAAGGAGCCCTGCATGAGCACACGGCCCAGGTCACACAGCTCTCCCTGCACGGCCACACAGACAGCAGTGGTGGAAGAAAGTACTCAGTTGTTTTACTTAAACTACTTCATTACAGGTCAAAGTCTGGAATTCAAAATGTAAAAAAGTATTGGTATCAGAATGTACTTAAAGCACCTACTGTATGTAACAGTATACAGAATGTCTCATTTCTTCCAAATGTATAAAAAATATTTAGCAAAGATTGTGCGCTGTGATGCATCGCATTACCTATACAAAAATGTATATAGGGTTACAGGTTAATGCATGTTCTGTAATAATAATCAAAATCTGCACAGCTTAAAGCTTTAATTTTCGCGAAATGTAAGGGATATGCAAGAACAAAATGACATGACATGCCATGAATGTCATCGCTGTTGTGCTGAAACTTTGTTTCAAAATGTATATTATATATTAATTGAAAGATTGTGAAAATAGAAGGTCTACAAACTATTACAATGGCGTTCAGGTGCTCAAGTGGGAAAAAAAGGGCACCTTGTGTAGGACATCAAATTGCAGTTGCCTTAATAGTGAATAAATAATATATTAGAAGCTTTTAATCCAGATTTGATGGATGTTACCATGGGCCACCTAATGAACAACACAAAATACAGTACAAAAAAAACTGTACAATAAACAAACTTTCAAAAGGCCACATTGCTGTCTAGACTCTAGACAGCAATGTGGCCTTTTGAAAGTTCTCTAGACTCTAGAGAGCCCTAGCACCACCCAGTGTCTTATCTGTGCTATGACACTGAACTATGATGAAGTAGGGCTTTCATTTAGAAAAATAAAAGGTTTCTGCCTGACAGCAACAATACATTTAATTCCCCATACAGCATGCACAAATGGATCCACACAACATTTACCTCATATCCTGTGATGGCTATCTGATGCATGGAGTCATTGACAGCCTTGAGCAAATCCAGCATGGCTGCTAGCGCCCCCTGCAGCTCAGTGGCTCCCTCACAGCCCGTACTGTATTTTAGCAGCTCCTGAACAAAGTATGTAGTGCATGAGCGTGCACAGTGTATGAGGTCGATCGATACTAGATAGGAGGGTTTTTTAAAGCTATTTCAATACATGTTGCACTCTAACCTATATGACCCCAGACAGGGTAGCGTGATCCCATGCTAATTAGTTCTGGGTTTTATGGACCTTGGATTTACTATCCCAAATGGTCTGTATATCTCCAATCCAATTTAATGGAGTATAGAGCATACAGGGGTTTTCTAACAGGAGCATTTTCATTGATTGTTTTTACCCTCTCAAGAGTAAAATTAACACTTTAACAAGTTTCACTGTTGAGTGTGTCATGCAGTGCCGTTCTTTCTCCAACCTTGAGTAGGAGCTGGTACTTGGTGAGACGTTGCACTGGTTTCAAGAGGTAGGAGTCCAGACCAAGTTTGTGCTCCAGCTTTTTCTGACATTCCTTGAGCCAGAAGACATGTAAAGCATTAGCTTAACATTAGGTAATACATTTACGTATCATCAATATATCATCGATAGCATTTCATGTAAATTTGGCACTATATACTATAAATATACATAGTAGTATAGTATCACATACATACATACTGTATGTATATGATGCATTGCCATGCTTTTTCTTTTGTTCAATCTTAATGTAAGTCACTCTGTATCTAAACTGTAAACCTTTCACACATACATGAATTGATCGTGAAAAACATATTTTTCGATTTCACACAATTAAAATGGTTTTGTCTTCTGGTGCTTTAGTTTAAAGACTTAGACTTAATAGTCTCAGTGACACCAACCTGGAAGAAGGCACAGTCTGAGAATTGTCTCCACAGGGTGTCTGAGCGAGTCTTATTCTGACAGTAGCATTCATACATCTGGAAGTTCTCTTTCTGCAAAGGTACAGGCATTGGGCACAGAGTCAAATCTGTCCAAAATGTACAAACCTAATGCTAGCTATAGACAATGAAGACATTAAGTTGTTGGTTTTCCTCACCCGTGCCAGAAAACAGGCCCCTACACCTTCAGGAGTGTCCAGGCATCCTTCCAGATCCTCCAGGAACACCCTGGATGCCAAGAAGGGTCACGCATAGATATATATAAGAAAGCTGGCGGAGCCTCTGACGTTGTTAACGGCGGCCGTCTTGTGAGAGGAATAAATACACTGTCTATTACTTGCTCAAAACTTGACGGATTTACAAACAGATGAACATTATTAACGTGGCTATGATTTTTGCTTTTTTTCCCCCAAAACATCATATAACGGCTCATTTTATGCAGACGTCTCTGACTAATCCGTTTGAAAATCGGTTATCGTCATTTAAAAAGTATATGCTCATAGACACAATGTTATCTCCTCACAAGATGGCCGCCACGTAAGGATATCACCCCCCTTTGGCCAGCAGCGCGAGCGAGCCATCTAGCTTTCTTATATATATCTATGGGGTCACAGAACAAATGTCAACAGCCAGATGGAGTGAAGCCTAATTTATGCTTCATCATACAACGGCAACGTTGATGCATGCAATACTGTCGTACAACAAAGTGTAAATTCTGTTTGAGTCATTTCACACCAATACCAATCAACAAGATCAGGGTTTTTCAACCTTTTTGATACCAGGGACCATTCATTTATTCAGCATTTGAGCCACAAACCACCATTTGAGGACATTTTACCCTCCAAATACCCCAAAACTAAAGATTTATTTTGCTTTTTGTCCACAATACCAGGCTGGATTTGGGAAACAAAACAGGCAAAACATACAGACCAACATTATCATTAATCTTCTAGTTGTGTAGACTTGGACTAATTAACATGATAAATATTTTAACTCTTGAGAGTGTAAAAATGAAACCAAATGGACCTGCAAGGGTCCATTTGGTTTCATTTTTACGTTCTCAAGAGTTAAAATGGTTCACCAACTTAGCAGAGGCCCACCTGGAACCCTCTCAAGGACCACTGGTGGTCCCCGGACCACTGGTTGAAAACCAATTAACTAAATCTTCTATCATACCTCAGCCACCTGAAACTACAGATATTTGCTAATGCGGTGGGTTACTGCACGCCCAATGCACTAACTGTTTGCTCACTTTTCAGCTTGTTCAAATACTTAATGAGGGCAACTGGCATTTGACTCGTTAGTGTGCTGTAATTGGCAAAGGGACGTCAAGCAGTCATCCAGTGGAGCCATTTAGCTCGACGGGGAAGGCCGACTCAGCAGGCGAGAAAGAGGGAACACAGAAACTAATCAACTCCACTGCATAAACTGACACTGTAGCCAAGAGGACGGGCTGCAGCCTAATGAAAACACTGTAGAGGGTGGAGAGAGAGAGAGAAAATGGGGCTGAACTAAAAAAAAACATGCTCTGTTTTGTTAATATAATTAGGCTTGTAATTGTTCTGCTTTCTTCTTTGTTTTATTTTTCAGACACTTTAATGAGCGTCTCGGCTTGGCTCTCCCAGGTGAAACGCTCTTGTACAGCAATGCATACAAGCACAACACCTTCTGAAGCATTACTAAGAATAGCATCCAACTCCAAGTTGACGCATTGTCAACATTTTCTAAATGATGAGTTGTGAGATCGTTACTTTTCAGGATTACCGTAATATCCCACAAAGTAGCAGCACTGTATCTACCATCATGTCATCAGTCAATTTCATCAATTATTGATAGCCTACTTGTGTGTGATGTTGTAGTATGTATGATGAAACAGGGATTTAAAAAACAGAAAAAAGTTAGGGTAACACTTAGTTAGAAAATGGAGATTTTTTTTCATGTACGATACTTAAATTTACAGTATGTGTGCTTGTGTACAAACCATACTGTGCATGCATATTTAATGGGTAGCTAGCAAAAAAAGCTGTGTAGTGAATGCGCCTTGGCAAGCCCTTGTGACTGCAGTGTCCTTGCCTGCTGTGGAAGTTGTAGATCTCAGGCATGTTGCCAAAGAGGACGTCCCTCTTGCTCCGCAGGACGGGAGGCAGCAGCCCCGACAGCGCTGGGTTGTCCATCTCTGCCCGGTAGCCCTGCAGCCAAGTGCATTGTTACAACAATTGTTACAGGTTGAAAACCACTGCCAATGCTTTCTCCCAATGCTTTCTCATGAACCCCTTCACAAGGGCTTCATGAGAAAGCATTATAAAACCATAACCGATAAGAGCTTCAGCAGTAAAAGTGGAATTAATTAGAGATTAACACCTGCTGCCCTCACTACTAAGTGAGGGCAGCAGGTGTGATGATGCTGATGATGTGGCATTGCAGTGCTGCTGGATATTACATAGCATGCTTTGTATAAATTATGCGTTTTCTATATACAGTGCCAGCACATGCACAAACATGCAGGTGCATACACAGGCACACCGGCACACACACGCACATACACACACACTATGAATGGTGCTTTTCCTACGTACCAGCAGCACTGACAGAAGCTCTTCCACGTACATTCGCTCCGTCTCTATGAGTTCCCGCATCACATGCCTGGCACACACACACACACACACGTGCGCGCACACGCACACGCACACGCACACACACACACGCACACACACACACACACACACACACACACACACACACACACAGTGACAGTGTGAGTGAGAGTGAGAAAGACAGAGCACCAAAGGGCATCATTAGCACTGAGCAAAGAGAATGAACAAGCAGATGAGCGTGTCGATTTTGCCTACATTTTTCCCCCTTTTTCTCTGAAACGCTGATTTTTAATGCAAAAATGTAAAGGATGTTTTATGCCTTTTACTGGACTTTTGGCTTTGTGCAATGCTTTTATGAGTGTGATCTGTACTGTAAATACCCTAGTAAAAGAGGTTGACATCATCCAAATCCAACATCTCACACACACTTTACCTCCTCAGGAGGTCTGGACTGTCTTCTCCCTCTAGACCGTATGACACACAGCTTCTGTTCTCCTGGTAGTCATGCATCACCTCGATCTAGGCGCGCGCACACACACACACACACACACACACACACACACACACACACACACACACACACACACACACACACACACACACACACACACACACACACACACACACACACACACACACACACACACACACACACACACACACACAGTTTTCAACCAGTGGTCCAGGAACCCTTACGGTTCCATTTGGTTTCATGTTTGCACTCTCAAGAGTTAAAATATTCATCCTCTGAATTTGCCCAAGTCTACACAACTAGAGAATGTAGAAGTTTAATGGTTGATCTGTATGTTTGAGGAGTTTTGGGTCTATGGGGCTAAAACCTCCTCTGGTGGTCCGTGGCTCAATGGCTGAATAAATACTGTA
This sequence comes from Benthosema pterotum, assembly GCA_039105355.1. Classification (NCBI taxonomy): domain Eukaryota; kingdom Metazoa; phylum Chordata; class Actinopteri; order Myctophiformes; family Myctophidae; genus Benthosema; species Benthosema pterotum. Next base: position 23,847,403 of record CM076984.1, on the reverse strand, counting down.
GTTGAAAACCACTGACATAGATTAGACCCTTCGACTCAGTTGATCTCCTTCAGAGTAAAAGTACATAGGAATGTATTGGCTGAGTGAGGTTATTGTGGTCAGCTCACCTTTCTAGAGTTGGGGCTCTTCCTCGACACCTTCTTCCCTGGCAGAGAGATGTCAAAAGTAAACTTCAGTCCATCTCCTGGAAGAATGAAAGCAACAACACTGAGAATTTGACAGAGAGAAGCCTTGTGCTTTTAACAAATATTTGAGGTCATTTGGATTTTCTGGAAGGGTTAATTCTATTTTTGTTAGTTTGACCACTTAAAAGGAAATAGCACCCACACACTGACTACAATTGCAATGAACTTTAATATGTGAGCAGCAACGTTTTGGCCTATGCAGCCATCATCAGGCTGTATCAAAAAATATGTTTATCTTGATGATGTTGGGAATTTCATCCCTCTCCAACGCACTTGCCGCAGTAGGTGTGCATAGGTCTTTTTCCTGTTGTTAGTTTGACCGCTTGAAATAATGAATACTAAAATAAAGTGTAACATAAATAACATAACGTAACAGCTACAAGATTACAACATACACGGGACAACATATTGTACTGTATGCTTGTAGATGGCCTATTTTTTGGTTCATGGCATGCTTCCATAGAAGACACGACGACTTCTACGGAATCCAAAAGGCTGACATCAGTCGTAGCGCCTGAGAACTTCAATCCCCTGCGCCTCTATATGCAGCATCTCTCCATAGGCTTTGAGGGGCGTTATCTTGCGACACACACAACGCGGCTGCTACATCACAAGTACAAGCAGGATCACAAAGGGAATATCTTTATGGTTAGGCGCAGATGAGGGGTTACAGAAACCTCTACTGTATGGGATTTGCTTGGCCTGCCTGTGACCCTGGTTTGATCTCAGCAGTCTATAGTGGGTTTAAACACCTCTAATCAGATATGACGGGTGCTTGACTTCATCAAAAGGTAATAAGGACTGCCTCCGCCGAAGCAGCGCCTGGTGAAGTGAACATATAGAAACACACATCTAAAGCAACAACTCGCATGAATGACTGTCAGTTGGCGTTTGATCATGGCTGCCTGCCGAAGCCGTAAATTACATTCAAAGCTCAAGATATGTGTATGTGCGATTATGTATGTATTGATTTAGTGTGTTGTTGACCCCATGCAGGTTCTATATTAAGCTAATCGTGTGTATGCGTATGACAGTACAGTGTATGTGTGGAAGCGTGTGCTGTATGTACATCATGCATCGTCTAAAATCAAAGCCAACACGCCTCTCTTCATCTCGTCTCTTAAATGGATGTTCTCCAGAGCGTTGGCAGAAGTCAGGCAGAGCTTATATAATGAGCCTCTGTTCCCTGGCAGACTTCTCATTACTGTAGACTCCTATGGTAAAGATCTGAGATGCGCTATTAACCTTGAAGAAGGCCCCGGTTCCGAAACATCACAGAAATCCATAATGGAGACGCTGGTCTCAGATCTCTTAGAATTAAACCAAAAAATCTTCATGGAGCTAGTCAAAAGCCTATATTTAACCACATTAACCCTGTTCTACTCATGTCATAATAGGCAAAAATAGACAAAAGATCTGGTGAAAGTAGAGGAACATTTCCCGAGGCCCCCACCACAATAAAACAATGGATATAGTAAATGATATCTATATTGTGGCAGAGATCACATTCTCTCTGCCGCTGCAAACAAAGTTTATAAAGTTTTGTTCTAATTGGCATACACTCAAACAACTGAATAGAACTACGGCACAGTGTGTAAAGGGCACAGTGCCCAAACATTCAGTCAAACTCATGCCCATATACAGTACTCTCTCCCACATATTCCACACTGGCAGCTTTAATTGGGCACTATGGTACATACAGTATAAAGATGACTTTGGCCCGCCTCCTCTGAGGCCTGCAGATGAAAGCTTCTTTAATATATGAAGCACATATGGCTCTGACACAGCTAGCATCCTGGCTCATAGAAGGCCTAGATATCCCCAAGGGAAGCTGTAATTATTACACTATAGCTTCCCTTGTGGCTCATTTGAAAAAAGAAAGGTGGGCTGTTAGAAGACAGAGGAACTCTTTCCATCAATGTATCAGGACCTTCTGATGTTCACCAAAGTGCAAGTGAGCCAGGGGCCAGGGGAGACAAGCCTCCTACAGGGACAGAGGCCTGGACAGAGGCCCTGTGGACCTATGATCAAAGACTCATCCATTTAATCTGCTGTGAAGCCATGAAGATGTGTGCGATGATATACTCTGTGAGTATTATACCAACCGTTGCTGTCGGGCAGAAACCTTGGGTGTCCATATTTTAATGTTTTGTATGTGTGTGTTTTTCCTTCGTTGTAAATGATTACATACTTGATCATCGTATGAATACATACTGGATCATCGTACTGTGTGACACAAAACATCAAAAGTGGAAGATCCACAAATGAAGCAACCCTTTTGAGCTCACAGATTTGATACTTTTGTTATTTTTGAATTTGAAGAGTTTTGAAAATACTGTAAAAGAGTTGATATATAGGTCTACTATATACCGTACTTTCCGGGTTATAAAGCGCACCTGAATATAGGCCGCATCGGCCAAATTTAGCGAAAAAATCAATTGTGTACATATACAAGACGCACTGGCCTATTAGCCGCGGGTGTTTTAATGCTTAATTACCATATGTAAGGGTTCTTGCACAGATGAGATTGTCGGCAAACGAAATGCTGTTTGAGAAGCATCCTTTTCATTATTTAAACGACTACAGAACTGCACGTGCTGTATGTAATTAACGCTAGAGCCATAGACCAAGGACGGATCTAGGCATAGACATGGGGGGGGGGGGGGGGATGCCCTCTAGACGCCCTGACTGCCCCACCAAACATGACGGAATGCAAACAATGAAAACTTCAAAGATATTTCAAATCAAATGCTTATAGCGGTAGTTAAACATTGACTAACTACAATTTTGGCACCACTAAACCAACTGCCATTTTCGGCTGCACCCCCGATTGAGAAATATTACATCCAGGCCTGGCCAGTGGCCATAGAGTGTAGCCGGAGATACGCAAACTCCGATCACTTCATGAAACCAAATGAGCGCTTGCGGGTCCATTTGGTTCATGAAAAAAGGTAGCCCACCATTTAGCTGTGGACCACCAGGAATCCTCTCAATGTTTAAGACGCTCGACGAGGCGTCTTTATTGCCGCCTCCACGGACCCCCTCCTATTCCTGATCGCGCAGCTGCTGCTGCTGCTGCCGCCAGCCTTTCTAAACCCGTTCGTGGATGTTTTGACACTTTTCCACGCAGTCAGGATCCACTGGCAGACTTGATAAAAAGTTGCTTTCAGCATGTTGCTCGCGCTGGTGCTCCGCGCGCTGGCGCGTCCGCGGAGCTCATGGCGTCTCCGCCGCGCTGGCGTTCCTCGTGTTGGTCCGCCGTCTAACCATTGATTCACTGATCCCAAGGCTACGTGCAGCAGATAGATTTCCTTATTTTTCAACCAGCTCGACTGATTTTAGCTGCGTTATACAGTACAGTATGTACTTCTTCGTTTGCTTTCCATGATGCATTTAGTAGTGTCTGTCTTAGCGAACTGCCTGTGCCCTGTCCCTCTACATTTCCTGCTCGGGCCGGCTTAAAGTTGGGGTGCATACCGTGCATTTAGACTTAGAACGCCCTATAGTGTTTGTTAGCCGTAAACATCCATACATTGGCCGCACCGCTGAATAAGCCGCAGGGTCCAAAGCACGGGGAAAAAGTCGCGGCTTATAGTCCGGCAATTACGGTACTGTTGTTGTTGCTGTGACGTAGTAACCTTGCATGTCGGAAAGCATAATTATTTTGTGGCAAAACATAAGATTAATAGTTAAAATGGGTTCTACCCAAAACCAGTGATATTCTGTAACTATATAGAAGAGCAGTTCTGGAGCACATTTCCATTCAATTACAACAATAATTAAACTTGTCAACTGGCTATTTGTTGACTATACTATCAATGCTTGCAGTGTGTGTGTGTGTGTGTGTGTGTGTGTGTGTGTGTGTGTGTGTGTGTGTGTGTGTGTGTGTGTGTGTGTGTGTGTGTGTGTGTGTGTGTGTGTGTGTGTGTGTGTGTGTCCTACCATGCTTAGGGGAGAAGAGCGGGGACTTGGAGCGTGGAGGGTTCTCGGGCCTAGGGGCCACCAGCTGCACAGGGCGGACATGTTTGTCGGCCAGCTTCCTCAGACATGCCTGCCTGTTCTGGATCATTTCCTGCACTGTGGCATGCTTTTCAAACGTCTTCCCTATCTGGGCCTGGAAACAACAAGGTTACTGGATTATTCATGTGCAGCGTATAGAAGCAATGTTCTGAGCATAATAAAATAATTTAAAAAATCCAATTGAAAAGTTTTGAACAACAATTACATCAATCATGTTGGATGAATTTCTTCACTGCATTGGACCGTTCAAACTATCTGCTAAAGTGATTGGACTCTGACCAGAATCGAACAGAGCCTAAGGTAGTATTTAAGGTGGCGATTCAGGGCTAGCGACAAGTGTTTGTGCATAGAGTCCGTTAGGCCTCCGTTGCCTGGGACCAGGGGCGGATGAAGCCGCACCCATACCATTTTCAGTTACAGGACTTTTATTAGGCAAATATAACATCAATAATAACATCAGTTGTTGTTGAAGTTGCAACAGAAACACAGCATGCATAAAGCTAAAGGTCTGACTCTGAGAGTTTTTTGTTTTCAATGATGAAATGCTGTTGGTTTAGTGGCGACACAGCTAGTCCAGTAGCAGTAGTAGTGTTTCAAATCATTTGAAATATGAGGACTTCAATTTGAAATATCTTGGGTTGTTTAGCATGCCATCATGTTTGGTGGGGCAGACTGGGCATTTAGGGGGGCATAGCCCCCCCTTGCCCATGCCTAGATCCGCCCCTGCCTGGGACTGCATACATACGCTCAGTGTTGTAGTGGTACTTTTAGAAGTGGGGGGGATGCCTCTTAAAGGGGAATTCCACACGTTTTCTTTTTTTTTTCTGAGAGTGTACAAATGTGAACCAAATGGACCCTAGCGAGTCCATTTGGTTCCATTTGTACACTCTCAGAAAAAAGGAAACTCATTAACATGGTGAAACATCTTGGTGATATCATCAAGATGTACATAGGCCTACTTTTGCCCCCCAAAAATATTTTTTTAGATGTGAGAAGTGGGGGGATGCCTCTTAAAGGGGAATTCCACCCGTTTTCTTTTTTTTTTTTTCTGAGAGTGTACAAATGCGAACCAAATGGACCCTAGCGGGTCCATTTGGTTCCATTTGTACACTCTCAGAAAAAAGGAAACTCATTAACATGGTGAAACACATCTTGATGATATCATCAAGATGTACAGTACATAGGCCTACTTTTGCCCAAAAAATATTTTTTCAGATGTGAGAAGTGGGGGGACGCCGTCCCTCCACTACACCCCTGCATAGGCTACCTGCAGCTGTGCTGTGAGGACGGCCTCGTGCTCCATGGCCAGGAGGTCAGGTCCTGAGCTCAGCACGGAGGGTGCATCCTCCAGGAGCCTCTCCAGGTCCCTCAGAGCAGCCTGAGCACCCTCCTTGGACTGGAAGCGCTCCACCAGCTGCTGGGCCAGCAGGTACGCTCCCTGGTCACACCAGCTCTGGGCCTGGAGGGGAAGCATTATGTCACTAGATCACTATTTGGTTTCGCTCATGATCCGATTCCAGTCATGTGAGTATGTGCCAACGTACCGGATTTCCCAGATCCCATGTTAATACTTCGCACTTCATTAAACAAAAAAGCACAATATCCCAAATCATAGATAATATTCTAATATCATGACATGAATATAATATTGAAATAATTGTTAAATAAAAAAATTAGGTTAATTTTTGTCATTCAAAAACAGCAGATATACTAGTTCACAGTACATGTTGTATTTTCGAACAATTGTGGAAAAACTCATTAGATTTACATTTATAACATAAATATTCTCTTTGGAGGTCCCTGTAACAAAACATTTTCCGATGGAGAAAGCAATCCAGTTTTTCTGAAAAACTAAGCTTTATTTAACACAATTATCGAATTCTGGGGGTCCCCCCAAAAAGAAAAAATCAGATGGGGAAAGCAATTAAGCAAAAACACATGATAGACTATAAATTGCATACCTGTCCGAGGCACAGCAGCAGCTGGTGTGTTTGTGTGAGGCGCGTGTGCTTGGCCTTGAGCGCAGCGCTGAGCGTGTCGGAGTGATGGCGGAGCTCGTTGCAGCGCTGAACGATGAGCGCCATGGCGTAGTGGTGACTGGCTGCCAGCTGGTGGCCGTGGAGGATGATGATCTGAGCCCGGCTCATCACGTCCTGACAAAGTCACAGACACGTGCACACACACACACACAGATTTTTGGGAAGTAAAATATTTTTTTATAATCCATTCACCACAGTGGTTTTCAACCTTTTTCATACCAGGGCCCACTATTTGTTCAGAATTTGAGCCACGGACCACCATTTGATGGTGGGTTTAGTTTAGTTTTAGTTTTCTAAATATGTACATTCTTGAAAATTAAGTAATTCAGATGTAATTTAAGTCTTGAGAGCATAAAATGATGCCAAATGGACCCGTAACGGTCCATTTGGCATCATTTTACGTTCTCTAGAGTTACAGATCTATAGGGGTCCATTTGGTTACCAACTGTTCATCATTTAGCTGGGGACCACATGGAATCTTCTCAGGGACCACTGGTGGTCCCCGGACCGCCTGTTAGAAACCTCTGATTTGCCAGAATGTGATCCCAGGCATGTTGAATACACCAAGGTTTTATATTAGAAATGTTGAGAAAATGCCAGATGCCATCTTGCACATGTTAAGCAATTTCCATTATTGGCGTAATATGTGAGCATACCTAGAGAAAGCAAACTGGGAGGGGTTTTGTGATGCTGATTATCCAATCAAAGCATTTGTCTCGCTCAGGGCTAAAAATACCTGTCGTCACAAATGACGACAGGTATATGATGATCAGCACATTTGGGCAAGTGTTTTTGAGTGTGTTTTTTGCAAAACTAATGTAATGGGTTCAGTATCATGCTACGTAAAGCATGATGAAATTTTGTTTTTTTTTTGTTTGTTTTTTTCCTTTTTTTTGCGTTCTATAGGCTGTTAATAGTATGTTCACAATTGTGAAAATTGTTCAGCAAATGCAAGTTAGCTGGCAGTTTCTAGATGCTGGGGACCACTACACAACATTTCTAACATAAAGTCTTGGTGTACCTAACATGCATTGCAGGGTAAAGAAGTAGACAAGTAAACTAGTGTGTGTGTGTGTGTGTGTGTGTGTGTGTGTGTGTGTGTGTGTGTGTGTGTGTGTGTGTGTGTGTGATCTGCTCACCTGTGCGTGTGTGTCCATACTCTCCCACTCTCTCAGAGACTGTTCTATCTGAGACACGGTGTCTCCTGTCGAGGACACCTCTTTCTCCTGAGCCAGCAGGCGTTCCAGACACGACTCCATCTGACCAGGGGACACACACAGGAAGATGGACACTGGAGCCATGCACACGCACACATGCACACACAAACACACACGCTAGAGCCCATGGATGCCAGAGGATTTGGTCCGAAGCCGATTTACAAACTCACACTATGTTGCACGTTGTGAGATCACTGAGCTGCTATATCTTGGATGCTGCTGCAACCTATCAGCAGCCTATTATCTCTCACACACATACACACACACACACACACACACACACACACACACACACACACACACACACACACACACACACACACACACACACACACACGCACACACACGCACACACAGACACAACCGGAACACTCACCTCTTTAAAGCTTTTCTCGTATTTGAGGAGCTGAAGGAACTGATGCAGTTTTAAATGGTGCTTCTCAAAGAACCCGTCGAAAGCGGCCTCCATGTCTCGGAGCTGAGCCAGGAGCCTGAGCAGCAGAGAGACAGAGACATGATGATCTGTGATCACTCACACCATCACTTAAATGTTCACTCTCACCTTCAGTCAGTGATCACTCACATAATCACCTCAACCAATTTTCATGCACACCCATCACAGGGGCGGATGTAACATTTCCCAATTGGGGGGGGGGGCAGGAGAAAATGGTAGGGGGGCGACTTCATCACCCGTGCCGCTTCGCGCCACGGGCGATGAAGTCGCACCCATACCATTTTCGGTTACAGGACTTTTATTAGTCAAGTAATAAAGCATCAATACTAACATCAGTTGTTGTTGAAGTTGCAACAGACACAGCATGCATGAAGCTGAAGGTCTGATTTCTGTTTCTGTTTTCAATGATGAAATGTTGTTGGTTTAGTGGTGACACAGCTGTAGTTAGTTAGTAGCAGTAGTGTTTAAAATCATTATATTTTAAATATAAGCACTTTAATTTGGAATACATTGGGTTGTTTTGCATGCCATCGTGTTTGGTGGGGCAGACTGGGCATTTAGGGGGGCATTGCCCCCCCATGTCTATGCCTAGAACTGCCCCTGACACATCACCTCAACCAATGTTCATTTTCCTCTCCTTTCTAAATCCCGCAGAGGGCCTGGCGTGTCCCCAGCAGACTAACCCTGAGGTTTAGACGTTGTTGTGTACCTCTGTACTGTGTCCCAGTCTAACTTCACGTCCCAGTGGGGGTCCTCCTCTGTCCCCGAGGCCTCCAGGCTGGAGAGGAGGTGGCGGCCCTCCTTTGACACTGATCTGATGGCGTCCTGCACAAGATTAAGGGACCATCAACATTAGCGCAAACAATCTTCACACACCTCTCTGCAAAATTCTGCACACACAAATGCAGTAGCTGATACTTTATTGGGAGCAATACATTTCAGACTAATAAGTCAAATTCATTTTAAATCCCTGTATTTATTCGATTCACATTTAGTGTAGGTTGAATACCGGTAGGTGGGTGGACCCAGAAAATCGCCCTCTTTTTCAACATGTTGAGAAATACATGTACTAATGTACGAATAACCTGTGCTTTCGCTGGACACACAATAGCGCACAAAGCCATAATGAGTCCCACCTTGAGCCTCCTGTACTTGTCGGTGTGAGTCTTCAGCAGGTACTCGATGGTGTTGCCCTCGTCTGGCAGCTCCGTCTCTGCCAGCTCTGTGCCGAAGGCCTGCAGCATCTGGGCTATGTCTTTCACTGTCACGGCAAAACTTTCAATGGCCTATAGGGGGGAGCAGAAACCAGAGACGCCCAAAAAAGAAAAACAACACAATGGCGTCACTACTTGTGCACACATTACACTTTCATGGACACTCACAGCTTCAGATTAAAACGTAATACTATAATAATAATATTGTAATAGGTACTGTACCCAAACTTTCTTTATCAATCCACCTGTGGCCTTACCGTTCGTAGGACAATCCAGTCACTGTGGCAGTAGTCCAAGGTGCCACCAAACTCAGAGGTGAGCTGGTTCTCATCGATGTAGCGCAGCAGGTCTGTGACAGAGCTCAGCATCACCACCTAAAAGAGATAAGACACAATAAGTCCCCTGCTACATGATGGAAAGTTTGTTAACCAGATGTAACTCTTTGAAAGCGTAAACAATAAACATTTTTTTCATTTTTACACTCTCAAGAGTTAAAATATTAATCACTTAAATTAGCACCACTTAATTAAGAAGTCACACAATTAGAGAATGTGGAAGATGAATGATTTCTTTGTTTGCCTGTTTGTTTGTGAAATCCAGCCTGGAATTGTGGACAAAAACAAAATAAATAAATCTTTAGTTTTAGGTTTGCGGGGTGAAAATTTCACCAAATGGTGGTCCGTGGCTAAAATGTTGAATAAGCCCTGGGATAAAAATGGTTAAAAAAAACACTGGTCTAAGTGGATTGTTGAGCTCGGAGCTGATCCCCAAAGCTTGGCCAAGGTGAATATTATGGAGAACCTGGTCTGAGGAAGAGCGTGTGATGCTCCAATTTTTGTTGTTGTTGTTGTTATTTTTTTTAGGTAAAAACCTCTTGGGAGACATTTTTATGGATCTTTCTTCTCTAAAACACCTGGTGAGGTGGGACATGCTCTGCTGACTGAGGAGAATTGTGCATTACTGGCATCTTCAGCATGAAGTCCTCCTGGCTGAAGCGGAAGCCCAGGTCGGTGACAGTGCGCTGGAAGAAGCTGGTGGGTCGTAGCACCAGCACCAAGTGGAGGTTCCCTGGGAACGAGGCCTGCAGAGAGACCAGTACACACGGCTGTCATATACTGTATGCATTGCAGAGAGACCAGTACACACGGCTGTCATATACTGTATGCATTGCAGAGAGACCAGTACACACGGCTGTCATATACTGTATGCATTGCAGAGAGACCAGTACACACGGCTGTCATATACTGTATGCATTGCAGAGAGACCAGTACACACGGCTGTCATATACTGTATGCATTGCAGAGAGACCAGTACACATGGCTGTCATATACTGTATGCAGAGAGACCAGTACACATGGCTGTCATATACTGTATGCAGAGAGACCAGTACACATGGCTGTCATATACTGTATGCAGAGAGACCAGTACACATGGCTGTCATATACTGTATGCAGAGAGACCAGTACACATGGCTGTCATATACTGTATGCAGAGAGACCAGTACACATGGCTGTCATATATGCATATAATATAAGAATTACATTAACCCAGGGGTTTTCAACAGGTGGTCCGGGCACCACCAGTGGTCCCTGAGAGGATTCTAGGTGGTCCCCAGCTAATGATGGACAGTTGGAAACCAAATGGACCCTTACAGATTTGTAACTCTTGAGAGAGTATAATGAAACCAAATGGACCTGTGAGGGTCCATTTGCAGATCTACACACTTTAAGCGCAGCACAAAGTGACACTTTTTGAGCCTTGCTTGCTGATCTGCTGCTTTTTTACATTTTTAAATTTGAATCCTTAAAAGTAACAGTTTTAGACATATGAGGTTTGCACCCAACAAAGACAATATACACACATAAAGTTGTTCTCAACTTGAAAGGTATAATGGAAACATTCCAATACTCCAAATGGGCTCATCTGTACACTAACGTCTGTGTGCACAGTTAGAGTAGATGAAAGGACATAGTGCAGGTTAGGAAGAAGGATCTGTCACAGACAGGCATCATTAACCAGCCACTGTATGGCTGCTGTTTCCTGTATCCACACACTCAGCTGTCAGTCCACAGATTTACTGTCAGAAGAGCCAGACTGATGAGTGCAGGGATCACAGACTGCACTACAAAGATGTCACCAGTGGTGGGAAAAGTACTTTTTTATCAATACTGCAGAAATACTCGGTTACAACTAAAATCCTTAAAGCTTAAAGCTATGCAGCTTTAAGTACCTATGCATTATGTGGAAGGTCTCATTTCACAAATAAAACATCAAACGTGTAAAAATATTTTGATAGCAGATAGCACATATCAGATGTACAAACTCAAATGTACAGTACAAAAAAAAGAATAAAAACATAATAGTCTCTCTGAAGTGCATTGGAGTAAAAGTTAAGGTATCGAAATTTGGAAATAATTCTCTCAAAATGGTCTACTTGAGTGAGTAAATGTTGGTTACTTTGTGACTTTACACGACTGGATGTCAAACTAATCCACAGGCATGAGCAGTTCATTTAAGGAAACACATCCTGAAGTATGTATCAAAGTGACATCTTGTGGTGAAATGCACATTGCTGATGAGGCAGAGGCTAAATTACACTGTAACAGATGATACAGATCTATTCTACAGCACTGGCCAGCTTTGATGAGGTTGCAAATTTTGCTGCTTTGCAATGCCAGAAGAAAGGAATAAAATGCATGAATAAATAATACGCTCTTTGGCATATTATTATGATTATTATTCACAGTAATAACAGTTCATAAAAGAGTCGACTTGTTTTAATAATAATGAATACATAGTGACTTGGATTGGTCAAACATATAAGGACATCATTCATCTCATCTCATGAGAATTATAATGCATTAACCATGATGCATTATAAATTAATTCACACATTATGGGGTGGCGGACAGGACATGTATAGAATGTTGTGCGTTTCTTTTAAATCACATCAATGCGACTTGCATGTGATGATGTGGAACTTTTGACATTCATTCGCCCTCAAGTCATTCCACCACACCCCCAAAACCTGATGACTTGAGTCTCTCGGGCGGCAGAAATGGGAACATGCATTTAAACTCCAATCCATAGTAGTGATCATGCAGTTGGATTTCAGTCAGGCTGCATTTAACTGAAACAATTGCATGACTAAGCGGAATTGGCGATCCGCAGTGCTACAGTCATCAGACAGCAGCAGCATCAGCTGAGCTCTGCATGCTGCAGCCGGTCGGCGCATCATCACTGCCTGCCTCTGATCTGCCGCAGTTACAGTAGTTACCCATCAGGACCCAGCCCACCCAAAACTTCATCGTAACTCTTTTTTGTTTTAAGTAGTACGCTAAATAAAACCGTTACCGGGGTCCTCCGCATCTTGGGCATTCCTCGTCGATGAGAACTCTCAGTCATCATGTTCGATGCCATCTCGGCGGTGTGAATAAACCAAAACCAAAACGCTGTGCTTTATTGCTTTGCCCTCCTCCTCCTCCTCCTCCTCCTCGCCCGTCCCGTCCCGTCCGTGAGTATGAGCTACACCTCTCGGCTCTCTCTCAGGCTGCCTGCAACGGCGACGACGCCGCTCCCGCAGAGAGAGAGAGAGAGAGAGAGAGGTGGCAGCGCTGACTGCAATCTCTCTCACCCTCCCTCCCCAGTCTAGTCCCCACCACCACCACCACCACCTGCCTCCACCCAACATCATAATTATCATACCGTCCTTTCCTCGTCGCTCCACGAAATGAAACGTCATCAAGACACCCACAGTAGCCTATTATAGCTTGATGATGCATTTTTAGCACGAATTCAGCGGTCACAGCATCGCAGTAGCAGTCCCCACAATTATGATGTCATAGGCCACGTAGGGCTGTGTGCGCGCGCGCACACGCACGCACGCACGCACGCACACACACACACACACACACACAGTATACCCTATTTGATTGAATATACAGTAATGGTGTTTTTTCCAATGTTTTTTCCGATGATATTTCATATATCCTATGTGTCGTTGAGTCGTTTTGGGGACTGAACCAGGGTCATCTTATATTCAGGACAACACAGGTACAGTACTATATATAGCCTAGTATGTTGGTTTTGCTTTTTTACACTTTGGACAAAGACAAAATAAACATTTTCAGGTGGTAGAGCAGGTTGTCCAATGATCTGTGGATTGGCGGTTAGAATCCAGCTTCACTTGAACCCCAAATTTCTCCCAATGTGCTCGTTGTGCCGCAGTCAGTGTATAATGCAAAGCAATGCACTATTTAAACCTTGGAGAAAGGCATATAAATGCACCGCATTTACCATTTAATACTTCTTGCTAGAAACAAAACCCAGTCATTTTGGGCACAAAGACAGAATTCCATGCCTTTACAGTCATAAGTTTCCCTTTCAATCACATTTCAATATTGGGCTACAGACAGTTGCTTTAATTACTCACATTGTATCATTCATTATTATTAGCACTATAATATTCTGGCGATAAAAAGTCTGCATATACATCATTGCCTGAGGTGAGTCTGACTAATAAAGTCAGATGTTTCAGAAGATATCAGTTGGCACTAGGCAACCGCATGGACAGCACTCTGCTGGTTCAGCACATGGATGAAAAATGTGCATTATCAGGAAATATCAGTGCAGGAAACGTGCAGCGTCTGTGTCTGCATCAGCAATCGATATTTCCCTGCATGGCCCCCTGATGTACACATAAAATCTCACTATAAAAAAAGTATAATCAAAGCAAAGGCGAGCTAAAAGAAAACTGAAATGAGAGAAGCTCACCGCTATTCTTGCAAGTGCTGTTTTAATAGAAGCCCAAGTATCCAGTCTTCGATCTAAAATGATGATGAATTTTACCCCTGGCTGCCTCTTTCTGCAATCACAAACAAGGAAATAATTTCAGTTCTGTGCATATTTCATGACCAGTATGTGATTTAGGAATTTAAGCAAAGTACAATGTCAAAAGTATTACTAATGTATTAGAGTTGCCTGGTAGGCTGCAGTATAGCATATATGACAGGTCTGAACTAGTGGAAAACTGTATGGACATGCTGTATGGGAAGTGCACAGCCAATACATTGCCTGTTGATCTTTTGCATTGGGCCTCACACCTTTTCATGTCAACTAAACCCAAAGCAGACTATGTAGACTACGTAGACTATTTGGCCACGGATCTCCCATCTGATTATGATTTGAGTCTGAATTATCCAAAAGATTAAACATTGGACATTTTTCAATTCTTAGAAAAAAAAAATAGAATATGGGATCGCATGCACAGAGTGATATGTTGTGAGCTTTAGATCTGCTATTTTTGTATAGGCCTATGCTTGTTTTGACCATTGGATCTCCCTCGAAAATGACATGCTGCATCTCAAGGGGCTGTCCCTTCAATAAAAATCTAAATATAGCCAAACGTATAAATGGATAAAGTGACTCCCTAGCTCCCACCAGACTGATGCCATGCATTCACTTACATGTTATTTCGTCTACAGAACATGACTGAATCCACAGCATCAGTCTAGCAATGCCGCTCTACACTGAGAGAGGGTCACTGGAACCCCACTTTTTTCAACTGACCAAAAAAGGTTACCATACTGAGGAGGACTCCTCTAGGGCAAGTACTGAATATGAGTTTGTGCCTTGAGAAGACTGGAGGAGTTGTGCACAGAATATATAAACTCTGGAGTCAATGCTGCATTGCAGGGAACGGAGAGAGAGAGAGGGGAGGGGGGCCATAGATCGACTGACAGAGGAGGTGGGCAAGACAGAGGAGAGAGGGAAAGTCACTGAACATTGTGGGATATTTGTATAAATAGAGAAACTAACTCGCAAGATAGCATCACCCTAAAAATTGGATTGACTATAGAACCCAACAAGACCACAAATGTGTCATGTCATGTATCATTATCAAAAATATGTTTGACAATGATACATGGACCTCTGCACTACTGTACAGTAGCTATGAGTGGAAATGTGCAAACTAAAAAAGAGCAAAATAGAGAGAGGTTTAGTGACACGCACACACCGAGGTATGAGGGTGAGGTATGTTAGAACTTTGGCCAAAGCTTCCTCCGGGATGTCACTAAAAGCCGAGCATTCTGGGAGCGTGATGATGACGCTGGAGTCTTCTCCTCGACCTCCTGTAAAGGAAAACAAGCATGGAACTATCAGCAATTTCCACACAATACCGAAGTTTAGCTATCATCAGCCCAGGTGACTAGTAATCAGGAGAGCTGCAGAGTATGGCATTAGGATGTGGGTATCTGACCATATGAATGAAAGCACTAGAACTGTATTGCTTCTAAGATTCTGATACAATATCAGTTAAATAAATCTAATCTATAATTAGCTAAATATCTGTTTATACATATACTGTAGTTTATACATCGGCTATTCCAAAATAGCAAGCTCAAGGTTTGGAAAATGTGGAACCATTTAGCAATCTTTCGTCCCCACATTTTCAGAAGGCATTCACTGTAGGCACTGTAGCCAAATATGAATTTGGGGGTGCTTCATATAAGAAAAGGTTAGAGAACCACTGATTTAAACCCAGAGCAGGTCGTTGGATGAAAATCCCTCCTCACCTGACAGATATGCCACCTGTTTCTCGATGTAGCCCCCCACCTCCTTCATGCTGACCGGGACAGTGACCTCTGAGTGACAAGACAGAAATTAGAATGGTTAAAAAGAAAACTAAAAAGGCCTCAAATGAGTGGCAAATGCAAGTGTTGTTGGCCAAAAATATTTTCGGCAGTTTTCACAGACAAAAACTAGATTGCTAAATAAAAACTAAGCTATGATGACTGCCCTGCTACTGCATGCTGTGAAATGTCAACACATACAAAATCTGATTAGGCCCCATGTTCCTGCAGTGAGTTTACATACATCTTACCTTACAGACTGCTAATAATTTTTGATGGGTGCAAAAATGCTGCTCTCTAGTGTTAGATACAAGCAGTGCATTTCATTGTAATTCATAATGCATCATCACCATCAACAGAGACACCATTGGATTCATTAACAATGCCATCTACTGGAGAAGAACGTTATAATGTTGCACTTGAACTGCAATTGATAGTGTGTTTAAAGTTAATTGGCTGATTTTGCTCTTGCCTCATGCTTGGTGACATTTAGAATAATATGGTGATATGATGGCATATCAACTTGTGAAAATAAATGGCCCAGTAAAAATCACTTTCAGAACAGATCAAGCAGGGCATTGGACCTTAATTTAGATGAGCAGCTCTTGGCACCAGGACCAAGTAACAATGTATCAAATATAGTTTTCATTATAGTAAACTTGAATCATGTCTAACACATAATGGCTCCCATTAGGAAACATACAGTTTTTTTTTATTTATTGGCCAGACTTTTGTGTGCCTTTTGTAAAATTGGGTCTTGTATTCATCATATCACATCATTTCCAAAATGTCAACGGCCTGAAAATCTACTTTCCCCCGTGCCTTTCTAGTATTTTCCAGAGCAGCGAGCATGTTGGAATCTCAGTGCTTTTCTAAATACCACATGAACCGATTATGTATACTGGATTTTCGGGTCTAGCACTTCACTAAAAAAATCCCATTTTAACATGCAAACTCATTTTTGAGTGGTGCTAGCTGCCTCCAATAAGAGACTTTGTGTGTCTGTTTGAGTATGGAGCCGTTCACCCTTGACTTCTGCAGCACACTCATGTGCACGCACACACAACACAGTAACTAACATGAAAAGTATGGTGTGACTACTCAGTTCGCATGGGTGTGATTCTTCCTCATCTTTACCATAACAACAGACATGCGTGCACAGAAATGCGTGCACCGGAGTCCAGTGCGGTAGCAATCTTCAGCTTCATGTTTTTTATGCAGTTCATTCATAATAGATAAAGACATTAAAAATAAATTAGACCTGAAAGACATACA
Source organism: Benthosema pterotum (assembly GCA_039105355.1). Taxonomy (NCBI): domain Eukaryota; kingdom Metazoa; phylum Chordata; class Actinopteri; order Myctophiformes; family Myctophidae; genus Benthosema; species Benthosema pterotum. The sequence goes on along the minus strand of CM076984.1, from coordinate 23,830,367 downwards.
GGAAAAGAAATAAAGAAAAAATAAAGAAAAATGTTGACAGAGAGAGAGAGAGAGAGAGAGAGAGAGAGAGAGAGAGAGAGAGAGAGAGAGAAAGAGAGAGATGGAACTTGCGTAAGAGAGAAACCAAACAGGGAGGTGTCCTATTCCACGTGGCTAGTTATACTACAGGTAGATAACACGGAGGGAGGGAGGCGTGCTTGTCAGGGAGCAGGTAGCGTAATGAGCCCCACCGGTCATCCTTAAATATTTCATGTGTGTCTGTCAGAGAGCTGTGGTCGGCCCAGGGCAGGACGTTACGGCCCCTGGGCCCTTCACGGTAAAGTTACAGTCTCAGGTTTAACAGGACACTATGGGATAGTGGTGGTGTGACAATGGAGCACAGGGTTTAGACACAGGTCTTGAACAACATAACGCTCATGTTGATTTTCCACTGCCAGCGATGCATCTGAAATAGTTACGTTAGACACGCTACGGTACCGCTTGACCAGAACTAAGTGTAGTCTGCAGGGATATGGAAAACAGTGGATGCAGGTTTTGTTGCATTTCTGAATGTGTTCATGAGTTGAATTACCGCTCTGCTATGGAAAGAAAGATTTTGTAAATTATTATTATTATTAATCTGAAAATGACCAATGCTGATTCTGCACTTACAAATTATTCCAGTCAATCAATTATTTATAACACACACACAGGAGTGATCAGAGGCGTAGGAGATGCTTGCACTGCAAACTGCAATGTTTTGGCTTTGGATGCCAGCAGGCTCTATACTATAGTCTCTGGAGGTTTCGCTACTCCTCTGCTTGTTTACGATCTGCTTCTCTCGTGTAGTGCTTCTCTGGATCTCTCTCTGCCAAAACAAATATCTGCAAAATCATACCTGCTGTTTGGTAATGGATGGCTAGGAAGCGGTGTAATTGCACCATTTAGCCTTTATTGCAGAGACAGTGTAGTTATACTTCTCTAGCACAATGGTCTTCAACCTTTTTCATATCAAGGTCCATTTCTTATTTGGCATTGAGACACAGATTTAATGAGACCTCTAAAGAACAAGATGAAGAATATTTTGTTATGGTTGGATACAACTTTGTTTGTGATTCCATGCTGTATTGCTGTACCATATGGAGTGATAAGAGTCAAATGTCTTATATTTAAAAGGTATAGAGGCAACTAATAGTGCCAAAAATGAAAACAGATAGCTAACAAATACCTATATTTCTTGCCTTTCTCCCCTCTGCTTCTACTTGTTGCTTCTACTTTGATGGTACAGTTGTTTCCCTGCAGACAGACACTTGCTTCATCCTGCAGATGGGCCAGAACTTTGTTGTTGGCAACAAATCATGAAAACAAAACATTCCTTGTCTCAGGAAAGGCGGTGCTAATTTAGGAGAGGGGTTGTGTGGGGTGCGGCAGTATTTTAGCCAATCACAGCACAGCAGTTTTCAGCAGATTCATAATGAGTCAATAGAGTGGAGGTGAGGTGGAGTTAGATTCTGTTTGTTAAACAAATCTGCTTACAAACACTTTGTAGGCAATAAGTTTCCTCTATTACTATTACTATTGGCACAATATCAAAAGTTAAAGATCTAATAAGCAACTGCCCATGACTTGCTGGGAACCACCTAGGATCCCCTCAAGCCTCTGCTGTAAAGGAATTCATCAGAGCAGGCGTTATGACTATGACTATGATGAAAGTCAAACAGTGTATGTTTGCTCTTCTGACCTTGCCCATTCCATTCAACAGAAAGCATGGTTTGTTGTGCCACACAGACTGATTGGCAGCTGAACACGCTGCGTCCTACAGCGCAATGCTTATCAGGGTGGGCTGTTGTTGAGCAAACACATAGGATTCCGTATGCACACAAACATAACATGCTTGCAAAATATTAAACCCAAACTTGGTGAGGCCATTTGGATAGGACTCGGGTCCTGGATAACAGCTAAATTACACTGTATACTGTTATTGTATATAACAGTATACAGTGTAATTTAGCTGTAAGTTAGCTCTATTTGTGTTCAAATAAGACGTAAGAGCCTTATATTGCGTCAGGGTCCCGGCATAAACCCCATAATTTGGAGATTTAACATAAGAGGTGTTTGCAATAAACATGCTATCTTGGACACCAACCCTAAAACATCTCATCTATCCATTACATTATGCATAGGTGTGGTTTGGGCATTACAATAACGAAACCAACCACTGTGCCACATGACAACTTTCTCAAGACTCACTCACACAATTTACAAAAGCAGGCCTTTTCATTTTTTGCTGATGGGTTCCCAGACCTCTGCACAGCAAGTACTGTACATTAATGTGTGATTTGAACACAAATACAGTGTCGCATACAGATCATTAGGCGTGACTGATCTAATATTTGTATTACTCGCTAGCCGACTCGCTCAATCCAAATGAGATTCCTGTTGGCCTGTGCCCTCACTTACACTAACCTGCAGCCCTATTCAATGGACGCCAACTTTCTAGATTTGTCCAGCATGCCAAATGGATGTAGACTCCTCAGCACATCTCCTAGTGTAGTCACAGGAGATCCATGAGCATGAAATCAGTTGCAGGGCAAAAAATATACTGTATATCCCCGCTTACACACACACACACAAACGTTCATAGAGCACAAAGGCCTGAGCTTACACTGCTTTTAGGTCAGCAGATATATATATTTTTTTTTACTAAACCAGGCTTCCAGTGCTTAGGGGATTAGACTGGTGGGCTCCTATGGTGTGCATTGCTGGGAAACAGAAAAAAAAAAATCTGGCGGAAATCCCACTTCCCACGATGCATTTTCCCCCTCTCCCCATTATGTTAGGATAGACCTGCATGTCTGGCACAGTACTGGTCTCTTCTACACGGTTGTCATTGTCAAAGTATGTGTAACAAGGGATGTAGTGTGTGTGTGAGTCTAAATGTAGGATCTAGTTTTGGGTGGTGTTGGGTTGCTTATTTTTGATATGTACAGTATATGACACAGCATCTTGTTCACTTAAAAGTCAAAACAGATTCACAGCATCCTAATCCAACTGAGTACAGGGAAAGGAACATCAGAATTCTACGTAAGAATTAGTTCTATGCATGAATATGCTTTTGGAAAAGTATCACCTGGACCTGTACCTCTTGAGAAATGTAATCAGCTCATTGAGCACAGCTCAGTGGAATGTGAGCACAGCTTTAGCCTGATTAACCTCATCATAACGTCACTCCACTCATGACTTTTTACGTCATGCGTGTCAACTTCGATGTTTATCAAGACACCACAGGAGGTGGTGGTGATGGAATTTGTGCAGAGACTACGATGCGTGTACCAGTGATGGAGAGGATCAAAACCTAAGTTCTTCTGTCTCTGTGGTTAAGCCCTGGTACATACTGTGCCAAGGTTGTGAGCTCAACCCCAGCTCAGGGGTAAATGGTGCATTTACAGTATATAGTGCCTTTATCCAAGGCGCTTTAGAGCTTGTGCACCACATTAACCCGGTCACACACATTCACACACCAATGCCAGAGAAAAACATGCAAGCCACCAGGCTTGTGAGCAGGGTTTCTGAGTCTTGCTCAAGGACAATAGACCTTTAGGTAAGCCCCGCCCTCTTGTCCACCTAGCCGGGCTCATTCATTCCAATGCAAATATCATGGACTTTATACTATAAATAATGGTTCGTTTTTGGAGCCAGAATTTCAAAATCCCTTCCAAATCTATCAACAAGGCATGCCCTATGCAGTGGAAAAATGTGTGTGTGACATTTTTTTTTAAACAATGTTTTGCTTAGCTGTGGTTGGACCATAGTACTTTGGGGAGGGGGTATCTAAATGTTTATTGAGGAAATGTGTATCAGACTTTTTGTGTTTAGTTCTGAAAATATAATATTATTTGTTTTTTCAAATAAATAACATGAGACTTCTTCCAATCTATGTGCCACCATGATTAGCCGTGATGGTTGGTTTGCATAATTAATATGTCGGTCCTGATTTTGCACCTACATGTAAGGTTGAGATGTGTTGCCTTGCTTTGGGCTATCTTTAGCTTCCCTAAATCCTTTTCAGCTGTGCTGGACAGCACACAGCTGGGCTGCAGTGTAGTCAAGGTGAGATAGCACCTGGGTAACCTAGACAACAGAGGATGGCATCTCCTGAGCATGGAGATGCCATCCTGATTTTCAATGAGTAGAGTCATGGTAGATGACCATTTTATCCAATAGTTGCTTTACCTCAATCCCCCCAAATTACACACACAACTATTATTTACTATGCATGACGATGGTGGTGGTAGTATATTGTAGCAGTTGTTTTAGTTGTTAGCTAAAAATAGCACAACGCTGCAGGATAAGGGACAGAAGGTGGGTTATGTAACAGCTGATAGGCATTGTTAATCTCACTGCATACTGTAGGTGCCATGTGCTGTACATTGCCCCCGAGATAAAAACTACAATATGCTTCCACCATCCACCACATTTCACACACATCATTACACTGAACAAACTAATCCTTGAATTAATGGGTTTTATCCCTCTATAATGTCCCCACTGTGCTCCCGATCACATCACATCACGTTCCCAGCCTATTGGAACGATGGCACCCCACCCACAGTGGGAACATTAAGAGACATGACTCGGACAGAAAGCCGTAACACTATAGCCTCTGCCAAGATCTGCTCTCCTCCTCGTATGTAATCACATTAGTCTTCACAGAACCTCCAGTCAGCTCTACTATAAGCCACCTCAGCCCAATACCACTCAGTTCTTTAGAAGTTGGCACGGATCTTCTAATAATGAACCCCAAAGACTTCTATGCGGTGGGAAAAAGTGCAGAAGAAACACAAATGTTGTAGTTTACAGTAGATGATGCATTTCTATATTCGGCCAGTGATTTACTTTGGAAGTTTGATGTGCAGGCCGAGTTTAAGGGTAGGCTATATGGATTAAAGCAAAAATAAAATCTCACTACTGAAAATGTTAGAATTGCCCTAATGCCCTAAAGTGCGATTTGTGAGCCAGTGTCAAATAGGCTTTAATTTATAATCAACGAAAAACTATAAAGATGTCATGGAAGATGTTTGTGAACATACTGCTAGTTTGACCACTTATAATGCTCAAATTTTACAAGCTCAGCTTGTCCTTCCGGTATTAAATACCCTGGAAATATTTACAACGTTGTACAATGTAACTTACACTACTGTTTGATGCTAACAGCTACCTCAACCACCTCTCACTGTATCATGTAAGTAACCTTAAATGTTATATATGAAAATGTTATATTCATCATTTCTTGAAAAACTAACATTTAGGAGTGCCAAAAAAAAAAAATCTATTTTTGGCCGTAATCAACGTGTTAACAAAGTAGTATTTGGATTCTTCAATGACCACTTGTTTGACAGTTACTCGAAACGATTTACTGACCGCGAGTATCATCTGAATGAATACCACCAGTACCAGTTTGGATATTCATCCACAGCAAGAGTTTACAAATCTCTCATCTACAAATGATTACAGTGAGTGGACGAATGGCTTAAAATAGTCATAATCCCTGCAGGCTGACGTCACAGAGGCTGAGACAACCCTCAATAATACTGAAGCTAAAACTGGGGGAAAAATGCTTAGTACTGTACGAGTCCACGATGTCTCTTCTCTTTGTAAATACTATTCAGGAGACATGGCGACAGCCTGCACGGGAGGCTATGCAAATCAAACCAGACGCAACCGTGCTGCACTGGCCAGGGACATAATCTGTTACAGCTGCTGGGACGATGCCTGCATGTGTAGCAATGACGTGGAATGGGCAGACTGCAGAGGCGAACTGGGCTTGTATTAAAAAAAGGCTGCATCGGTAAGTGAGAGGGGGTGAATTGAGGCCAGTACCAGCCATCGTGTGTGTGTGTGTGTGTGTGTGTGTGTGCGCGCGTACTCACGCTGCAGAGTACTCTCCAGTTGAGAGCCAGCCTGCAGAAGGCTGTGGTAACTGTCCATCTCTGCCGATGAGGACTCCTGCTCCGGCTCACTCTCGCTCTCCTGCGGTGAAATCAGGCCCATCCTGTCTCGAGTCTCATACCCTGCTCTCGGCTTCCTTCTCCCCTCCCCAAGACCCAGGGAACACTGACAGAGCGCTGGTCACGGCCCGGAGAGGTAAAAGTGACTGCTTCTAACAGGCCTCACATGGTCTTACCCGCAGTCCGACAGCCCTGCATTGTGTCTCTCAAGACAAACTGTGAGCTGGAGGGTGGACCAGACCTCTGTCCACCTGCCTCTGCGGGTGCTGAGGTCCGAACTTCCAGAGTCACCTTGAGCTGCATAGAGTGCCTCCACAAAGCAGAGAAACAGAGACACTGAACACCGAGCTGGATGGTGATGGCTGTCCCGTTAGCTGTGGCCTGGATTCCGTGCACTGTACTCTCTCTTGCATACAGGCAGTCAGGCACACACACACAGACACACACACAAACAGACACAGACACTTTACCCAGTTAGTATGATATTCACTGCTGTTGTCCTCTTAACTGCAGTAGCTATAGCCCTTAATGAACAGCAGTCGGCCACTTCCACTTCAAAATAAACACTGCTCCATCTGGCCACTGCTGTCTCCCTCCCTCCCTCGTCCCACCTCTCTCTCACTCCCCTCCCTTTCTCTCAGATCCAGTGCGTCAGCTCTCTGCTCTAGTGTGCAGAGAGCACAGGAGTCAAGTCCTGATACGCTGCCAACTCCCTCCCAACTTCTTTCTTTTCTTCAGACTCCTACAGTACCTCCTCACACCTCTACGTTCATATAGAATTACGTGTCGGTCGACCTACGAGACAGTGTGTGAATCCCATGCCACCCATCCACCTTTGGGTACATGCGTGTAGCATACACAAATATATGCAGATATATACATGCATACAATACAGGCACGTCATCAGAATGTTGCACAAGCGTCTGAATGGGTCCTTTTGTAAAAAAAAACAGGGTAGGTTTCTTCCCTACCCTCGGCCAATGAGCTTGGCCCACGGCAGAGTACACCCAGAGACATACAACAAACACATTCACACAGAGACACAGGAATATGAAAGGGTGTCATTGTCATTGTATACATATTAATAGAGTCAGTCTTTCTCAACTCATCCCCCCCCGGTCCCAACACCCACTCACCACCAGACTGATGGGCTTTTTTGGACCCATCGTTGTCACGTTATGTTGGAGCACAACGATAAATACAAAATAAACCTCACATTAACACGGATAAACTTGCATGTCTGCTGAGTTTCACTAAGAGATGCAGTGACACATCAGATCCAGCTCAGCCTCTCACAAGCAGCTGCATCTGCTTATGTACATGGTCATGCGTCTCTCTCCCACCCACACACACACCCACCCACACACTAAAGAATACAAACAATACAAAGGCGTTTGTTTTTACTTCAAAACATTCTGGTTTATTAATGAAAAGGTTTATTATAGATTTTGAACATACTGGTCTTAAAGAGGTACATTCAGCTCAGAGGTTCAGAGTGCTGAGGCTGGAGACCGCCAAAGAGTGTTAGAAAAGACCCGGCACTTTAAAAAAGTTACCTGTTGGCTCCTGGAGCAAGCTCATATATGAACAGTATATATTGTTCCACCCGGCAAATCTCCAAATAATCGCTTTTCTGCTGAACTCTACTGTTTAACCAGTTGAACCACAATATCCCTATTCTGGGTGAACCTTTGGTGAAAAAAAAGTTGATCTACAAGCTCACAAGTCACAATGTATTGCTTTCTGACATGTTGGGAGCTTGTAGATGTGTCTGTGAGAGGTCATACAAATAAATACACATTATCCACGTTGAGTTTTGTAAAGTAAATAGTCTTGGGAACCAATAGTTCCCCAGCCATGTAGTGACCAGGAGTGCCTTGCATGGAGGCATTTCATATGACTTGGCAGGGATCCGAGCCCCGACTTCCCAAGTCAAACACTAACCATAAGGCCACTGAGCTGGAAGAGTGCAGTTGCCGAATTTTGATATAGAAATCGTACTATCGTAATCGTAAGAGTCACTCTCCTTGCAGAAAGATTTCAAGCAAGTTCTGATCAGCCATACAAGCACACAGTGCTGTTTCGTTGTAAACGTCATCACGTCCCTGCATGCTTGTGCAGTGGCATACGGACTTTGAATGTTCCGGTTGTACAATTTCTATATGTAAATTAGGTGGTTGGACAATAAAACTGCATATAATGTAGCGTATGTATTTATGTCAACTATAGATTAGTGGGTAAAGAGGCCAGGCCATCTGAGAACCGGGGTCACTGGGTTGAACCCTGGTTTAGGTGTGGCTGAATGGGATGTATTAAAGCAGCATTTGCTCCGATAGCCAGGATGGGAAAATGTTGGACAAATTCACCCTACAGTTACAGTACATACTTAAAACTGCAAATGGATTGTAGCAAATACCTCAACTAAAATTAACAGATTCATGCCAATGATTACCATTATAATTGCTATTGACTCTGACCTCCAAATCCTAACCAAAACAAATAATTAAAGAAAATTCCTGTTATCACTGTACAGCAATAGAAACATTTGAAGTAATATAGATGCTTCGCGGTTTTAAGGGCATAATAACTTAAACACCCTTTCCCAGTATTCACAGGTTAATGTATTTATACAAGGCCATAATGAAATTCAGACAAACGCCTGTTCCTGCGGAAATTTGCGGAAGCGGAAAAATGTAAGCTTGCTTGCTCCAAGGACCCAAATGGCCAGTTACAGGGCACATCTTTTCAAACACTGATTGGGTCTTCATGGATGCCAAAGGGCCAGAGGTGGGAGGGTGCCCCTGGCTGCACAGTTGCCGGGGCAAGGTGCCCATTTTTGTGCCCGCCCCATCTCCTAGGCAGCACCCCGCCCCCACACCCATCCACCCCCGCACACACAGCGAGTACGTCGTCGGTGTCTGTTAACTCTGACAGTGGAAGTGTTCATTTGGGTCCATTTTCACAGAGTTAAAATCAACACCAATGATGACTTGTGTGCGGCCAGGGTCAGCCTCCATGACCACAGAGCCTCTCGTGCTTTTTTTTGGATGTTTTGATTTTCATACAAAAAAGTGGTTGGAAAAAGGTTGCATTAAAAATACAATCAATTCTTTGATATTTTTCGTTTAGTCAGGCAAAACATCAGACTCCAACTTTTCTTTTCTTTTTTTTTCTCCAAGCTTTGAAAATAGCATCTCTGATGCAATTTTAAAGGTTCAATACTCATTTTTCTCAACAAAGCAGGCAGCCCCACTCAATGCATCGTCCTCTACGTCCCTGGCACAGTGTGTATGTTACTGGACACTCAAACATGTGCTCATTTGCGTCTAAGCTCACTAGTGCTCAGAGAGCTCATGTCATTTCGATCCGTGTTTCTCCTCCTACACAGAATCTTTTCACATAGAAAAGAAATGTTTGACGATTTTTTCAGCCATAAAAACACAGGCAAATTTTTCAAGTCTCCGTTTGGCATCGCAGCTTCTGACACGTGGTTTGCGTGTGCCATGGGCTACATAATGCTCAGTATCATAAAACTAATGATATGTAACAGTCAATGTGTTTCAGGAATGGAGTGGTTTTCGAGGACACACACAAGTGATAAAACGTGAAACCAAAGTAGCTGAGAACCTTTTAGCTGCAGCTGAAGCCTGGGCAGAAATCAAAACATCACAGACCTACATGCATTTCACTGATATGTTCATTTTTTGCCAAAGCTAGGTCACCTGGGATGAGAATGGCAGGAGGTGCGATGATGGTGAGGATCTCCATGGACAGGTATGTGGGTGGGTGGGGGCTGCCTGCCACCACATGATAAACAAAATAGCTATCCAACTGGACTCGCATTTGAGCTGGAAGAACACAGGCAAAAAAAAAACTCAAAACTGGCACAAAAGCATAGATCAATCTTGACAATAAAAAAAGAGATTCATGTAATAAAAATATAATATTTGTGAGTACAATTACACAACAATAAATATGTCAAAGAGATATTGCATGTCTGAGAAGAAAACAAGAAGAAAATAAAAAAGAAAGTCCCATAATATCTCAAGTTGATTCAAACCATGGCGTGTGGAAATGGAATGTATGACACACTATGCAGGTTAAAAAAAGGACAGGCGTGCAAACGGCACACTTGCTCCCTCTGGAGAAGCAGACGAGGCAAACAGTGCGGGCAACAGGCGGCGGAGCAGAGCCTCACAGTGACACCTCACTGTGCTGTGAAGGCCCAGAGGTCTGAGACCTCAGCCAGACATCAGACAAACAAACACAATCTAGACTACTGTGATGTATCCGCATGGGAACAACAAAAATATACCTCATTTAGATGTTTTATTAGTGCATGTTGTGTGCATAACATTTTTTGTGTACAATGTGCAATGTGCAATGTGTGTTTTCATCCTAAACTATACGTGAGTCGCATGTACTACTGTAATGTCTACGATGGGTTTCAAGTAATCCTGTTGTTCATTGCACACAGGTTTGGTATAGTAAGCCATTCCTGTCCGCACACGCGCATCATTTAGGCAAAAGTGTACACAACTCACACTTGCTTGGATGGAATCGGGCATGTTTACTCACCATTGCAGGCACCGTTTTTTGGCTTTGAGCAGAGGTTATCATACATATCTAAGCTATATACAGTACGGTAACGTATAACTATATATATATATATATATATATATATATATATATATATATATATATATATATATATATATATATATATATATATATATATATATATATATATATATATATATATATATATATATATATATATATATATATATATATATATAAATTTTCTCTTTTTCCTGGGATCTCTTTCAATTATCACTGAGGTTTGTAAGATTTAGGTCATGAGTAGTAAAGTGTACCTAACGGCATTAATTTTAAGGTAGAAATGTTCATTGCCAGAACATGAATAGTTCATTCATTAACTAACTCACTCACGCTTTTTGGTAGTGCAATGGAAAATGGCCTCTGTTAACATTTCCTTCCACCTCAGTGCAATGCACTTACTCTGTTTCAGAATAAAGATGTTTTTTTTTGTTTCAATTAAAGACAATTCTGCCCAAATCAGTCAAGATTTTGCCATGGGGCGTTTCTTTTTTCCTGCCTTGAGCTGGATGTCAATCTATTCTATAGTTGAATTCTATAGTTGAGACTGTCTGTCTGAACAAATATGACCATACATGGTCATGCCTGGTATCACAGTACTGCCATGTGTGTTTATGTCCGGATAAGGATGCCCAGAATATTTTTGATGTCAGGCATATCCATACTGTTTTATATTATAAGGACATGGCTGATGTCAAAGTTGACTTATCTGTCATCAGCATCTGGCAATGGTTTCTGTTGTGTTTGACGCCAGACAAAAGCTGATAGCGAGAGACAGAGTGGGACCTTAAAAGAAACGCTTTGATACGTTGTGAGCTTGTGGATCGGCTTTAGTTTAACACTAAATGTTTGTCAAGGTTTTGCCAAAATACTATGACAAAAAAACTAAAGAAAAAAGTGCTGTCAAAATCAACACTGTCAGGGAGACAGGGCAGGAGGGAGACAGAGAGCCTATTTTAGTGACAGTATAAGCTGGGTACTGAAACCTGAACGCGCTGATCAACACGTCGCCAAGCAACAACAATTTGCTACGAGTCGTCAGCGCAATTACCCCAGCAACGTCGGACAAGCTGATAATGCAGCACTTTGAGTCGCATTTCCAGCTTGTAGACAAAAACAAAACAAAACAAAAAACAATAAAGTGGGGGGAAATAAAACACATTGATATGGAGTAAACAGTAGAACAACCGTTTGAGTGGCACAACCACTGATGGCGGAAGGAACGTCAATGCAAATGGAGCGAAAGTTCTGAGAGTGCAATTTAAGCTCTAGCACATCTCATTATGAAGTGGTCCTCGGTGTAACATCGACAATGGCGGTTGTGAGGAGAAAAAAAGAGGCAATGCAACAAGGTGTTCTTTCACGCCTCCTTTCATGCAGGGGCAACGAAACGTGACAGACTGCCTGTTAAAACACAGCAGTCTGCAGTCAAGCTACTGACAAGGCAGCTGTATTTGCATTCTTAAGCTAGTATAATGTACATATATCTATAAAAATATAGATATACATTAGGAACAGAAGAAAAAGAAAGGAAAATCTGCAGAGCCTCATGCCCGTTTTGTTGTCCAGAGTAGTTTGTGAGTGTGTGTGTGTTTTAGAAAAAGGTGTGGTACAAAGTGGGCCCATGCTGCCTGGGCTGGTGATGCAGGACACTGCTCTGCTGCAGGCATGCTACGCTCAGGAGGGGCTCGCATTAGGACGGAGCAGCGGCACCAGCTGGGACAAGTAAGACAGCAGCCCGATTGCTGTGTGCGTGTGTGCGAATGTGCGTGTGTGTGTGTGAGCGCTGGGGTGAGGGATCCTGAAAGAGGCAGACGTTAGCGTAGCTGTGTAGATCCTCAATGCCCTTCTTCACTCGTTCTCCTTCAGGTGCTTGTAGGACAGCGGTGTGACAGGTGCGACCTGGTGAGGACAGTAGGCGGGGGGAGGACAAGAAGAGCGAGATATGGCTTACTTTCACTCCTACTAAACGTCCAGCCCAGAAATAAACATAGCACTTTGAGGCCATTGGAAGAGGAGCGGAAGGCATGAGGTCAAAGACAAATAACACACCACCACCGAAACAAAATGCAGCAGCGATTGGCTGCTGCACACCCTTAAGATGACAAACTTCGCCCGGACATTCAATGGAGCCAACAGCACCACCACAGATAGGAGTTAAATCAAGATAGGAGGGCTACTGATTCCTGATTACTTTAGCTGCGGTATCGTTGTGTGTTTACCTGGATGTCCGTCTGAGGCAATCCTCTGACAGCTTTAGGGAGAATAGAGAACCACGTTAGACAGGGAGTGGAAGTGATGTGTAGTATAAAGTATAAAGTATAAAGCGTGTTGTTGTTGTTAAAAAGATATTAAAGTTAACCACCCATTCATTCGCCCATCTTGCAGATCACGATGATGAGCCACAGCATGGCTGAAGTATTCAACCTCAGGTTAAAGCGAAGCACAGACACAATGCGGTGAGTGAGCCATGCCTCGCAAACACAGACAAAAGATAACATGCCCCACAGCATGCAGCAAAGAAACAAAACAAACCCACCACATGACAGACAAATATTAACATTGGACCATTCCAAAGCCGATTTAACAGCCATTTCATGTTTGACAAAAGGAAACCGATGGATAGATGCTCATAACACACACCACACTCACACATTTACCCTGATAGCACAGATGGGTCCCCAGTTCATTGAAAATAAAAATCAATAAAATAAATTTGAATGATATATTTAACTCCAGTTAACAGGACAGGTGGGGACGAAAAAAGAAAAAGCACATGCAAGATTTGCTGAGGTGGGCATCTCTAGGGGAAGGCTGACAGAGAGATTATACAAATTAACAAATTGAGTTAACTGTAACCTAAACAACGACCTGTCTTAATAAAGAAGTTAGGTACCAATAGAATAATCTATAAAATATCAATCCTTAATAAGACACGAATTCTAAACCATAAGAATAATCAAAGGTATTGCCAGCTCTCACAGAAAGGGTCCTTCATGTACTTTTATTTAATAGGCACGAGCAGCTAACAAAATCTTGTTCGCTGTACTTTTATTTAGTAGGCAGCTAACAAGATTTTATTAGCTGCCTAGTAAATAAAAGTACCGGTACCTTAAGGACACTATCCGTGAGAGCTGGCAATTCCTTCGATTACTTACTGATCTTTGTGCAATTACGATTAGTCTTGTGTCGTGCTCAGAATTCCCTTGTAATACCATACGAGCAACGTTCTCTTCAGTCAGCCACTAGAAGGCACCACAACAGGCTCTGTTTGCAAGATCACACCAGCCAAATTCCAATACTCAAATCTATGCTCACTCGCTCACTCCACACTGGGTCCCACAACTTGACCCAGAAATCACTCGCATCCCAATGGTCATTTTCTTTTGGACAAGCCAAGACTGGATAGAGAGTGAGCTCCACAACAACCAACTTGAAGCGAGTTTCGTTGAAGGGTTGACAGACTTTCTGTTTTGTTCTTGGAAGTACGGTTTCCTCCAGCTATGGGGTGGAAACTATATTTAAAATGAATAACAGTGACATTAGTCCAACCTGCTTGATCTCACGTACTAGTGTCGGATGCAAGTGGAGTGTGCGACCATGGATGTTTAGTATTGGAGTATTGGAATTTGGCTACAGGGTCTGTAGACCAGAGGGTTTAGTGTGTGTGTGATCTATTATTCAATTATGAGCAGTAGAAGGTTGGAATCCTTGACTTCAGGAGAGTATGGCTAAGAGAAGGGGGGCTTTGATTGGCTTAAACTGGTACTGGGGGGCAGAGGTGGGCTGGTACCTGTTCATACGACAGTATTGGACTCATCTGAAAAGGTTCTCATGAGCAGGGGTCTGGCTGAAGACGGGGCTGACTGGGGGACCCCCGCGCTCGACTCAACTGGCTTCTTCTGGAAGTGTGAGGGAAGAGACACTAATGACACTGTGACTCACTGACGAACACACTTTCACAAACACGGGACAACAGGCTCTGAGGTTATACATGACGACACACACCGAGGTACACTGAAAAACACCAGGCGAACAGTGAAAACTCACATACAATTGTGGCGGATTAGCTTTTCCTCAACAGTAGCATCTTCCAGTGGCGTTAAGGAGGTCAGAAATAAATAGAACATGAAGCCGGGAGGACTTTCTGACAAAAACACATGTATACTGTATACACAGTTGCCGAATAACAAAGGCCAGCTTTCCACTACACCACATGTGCAATTCTTTCCAACATCTATGTTGAAAATCAGACACAGGTATGCACACACACGCACAGTCGCGCGCGCACACACACACACACGCACGCACGCACGCACACGCACACAGATACACATGAGCACACACACAGAGCAGTGAGCCGCTGAGGTTGTGGTGGGGTCCTGGGATGTGATAGTTAGCTGAGGTCTCATGCTTTGCGTGCTACATTCATCCATGTAGACATGCAGAGGCAGGCACTGGAGGAGCAGCATAGGCAGCTTAAGGGTGAAGGTGGATGGATGTGGAGGCCACAGACTGACTTGTGGTGGGGGGCACATGGACTACACGCCTGCTAAGGGTTCCCTTTTTTGTTTCCTACATTTGGTTTTTAATTATTATTATTATTATTTATTTATTTTTTCTTCCAAAAACATTCACAAACAAGCACAACCTTTCATGAATTAATAATCCAACAAACAAAACACAATGTTTTTTGTCATTAAGTTAAAAATGGAGAAATTCTATAAACTATAACAATGGCAAATACCATACATGGCATGAAGCGACATGCCATGAGTTTCTAGGTCTGCTATTCTCACTACCTCTCTAATGAAGACTTGATTGAATGTTGTTTTGTCTTGAAGAAAAGAAAAGAAAATGCAGAGATTCTATAAACTAGAAAAGTAAATTAAGAGTAGTGAAAATATCTAATATGGGTCCCCTTGTTTTTTTTTAATATTATTTAAAAAACAAATTAAAAAAAACCTTCCCAAACAAACACAAATTTTCATGAGTTAATAACAAAATCCAATGTTTTTTTTGCCACAAAGAAAAGAAAATGTAGAAATTCTATAACCTATGAAATAAAAATCAGTGAAACCCAAAAAGCTCACAACTTGGCATGAAGCAACATGCTGTTAGCTTGTAGATCTGCAATTCTCACAAGTTTACTCATTTTCACTACCTCTCTAATGAAGACTTTTTTCCAAGTTAAACAGAGGCCAGTTGCAGAAGAACAGGAAGGAAATGGGAGGGAGAATGGAAAGGATACAAAACAAAACAGACATGGCAACACAAAGGTTAAGGGGCAGGCAGAAAGAGAAGGGAAGGGAAGGTAATGGAGAGAGAGACCTCAGTCACTCCAGGAGAAGCTGTGAGTGCTGGCTGTCTGAGACAGCATGAAGATAGTGGACGGGCCCGAGGAGGGAAGGCGATGATGCTTCATCTACGGCCCAGAACCAGGTCCGAGGAGGGAAGGCAGTAAGAGGGTTAGAGAGAGGGAGGAAGAGGGTCTTTAGTGAGTACGCAAAAGCAAGAATCCATAGGCAGAGAGAGAGCAGAGTTTGGAAGTGTAGAAGGAAAATAGGCAAAGCTGAAGACGTAAGACGCTTTTGGTTAAAATTGTGCATGAAAGGTTATTCTCTTTGATCCAAAAACGACAGCAAAGTTTTGTACAGGAAAATCCTGCTGATAAAAATATCAAACTCACTCAAGAAGTAAATGTGGCCTATTTCTTGCACAAAATGTAATTAATAGTCCCCCCCCCCCCCCCCCCCCCTCAATCTAATATCTCTAGCTACAAGGTCACGCTTCTATAATCGACATGACATGAGACGTGGGACGATGGGATCCCTTCAAATGGAAAGCCTGGGCGGAACTCATTTGCCTCCTGGGGAGCTAAGTGGAATGAGTGATATTCAGTCAGTTTGGGATACTGTAGGTCTTGCCTGCTACCAGTTATTGATGCAGATGAGTTGCATCTGAAATGATGAGTGCGCTTCCGGCAACGAATAGCTGATTCCAACACACAATAATAGTCTAATTTCAACCTGTATAGTACAAGACATGTATCACAGCAAATTTAAAGCACTGAAATTGTCGCACTCATTTGGCCAAGTGAATTATGTGTGTGGCAGTGTTGTTTTACTCCAAACAAAAAAACAACAACAAAAAAAACACATTATGGTATGCTATGGTGTCTTTAGCAAATCTAACAAGCCACCATGTCTTTTATACTATACTGGTACTATAATTGACCATAGGTTTGTGGAAGTGTGAAACACATTGAATAGAAGAATTGGTCTGGTGTCTGTACTACGCATACTTGAGCCTCTGGCTAAAGTATGCATGTAATGTTAACCAAGTCATTAATTAATATTACCTACATTATAATGATACATCAGGCATATAGTACTAGTTTTTATTAAGAGATATGGCCTTATTTTTGGGCTTGTTTTTCAAGATGCCTTGTTTCTCTAGCAAGATTTGACATGCTTTGAGAGGGCGGTTGTTGGTTTATTTCTCTCACGAGACTTGGCACCACTGAGGTGTGGGTGTCTGGTTGTGTGTTTGTGTGTATGTGTGTATGTGTGTATGTGTGTGTGTGTGTGTGTGTGTGTGTGTGTGTGTGTGTGTGTGTGTGAATGGTGAATGTATGTACAGTATTAATATGAGGATGATTATTCATGTGCGAGTGCATGTGTGGGTGTGTGGGTGTGCGCACAGGCGTGCATGTGCGCGTGCACGTGTCAGGCCTACCTGGCGTTGGGGTTTGCGCAGCACAGACAGCAGGATGTCTGGCAGCAGGCTGAGCATAATGAGCAGGATGATAACCAGCCACGCCGACACAGAGCTCAGCATGTTGGCGAACACAAAGTACAGACGCTGCTGCCTCAGGAAGGGCCTGCAGGGGAAGGAGGAGGGAGGGGGTTCATTTGGTCCAATAAAAACAGTGGTTTTCAACCTTTTTGAGACCAGGGCCCACTATTTATTCAGCATTTGAGCCACGGACCACAATTGGATGACACTTTAGCCCCACAGACCCCAAAACTAAAGATTTATTTTGCTTTTGTCCACAATTCCATGTTGGATTTGGGAAACAAAACAGACAAACATACAGAACAAAATGGCCATTAATCTACATTCTCTACTTGATAATTATTTTTAACTCTTGAGAGTGTAAACATGAAACCAAATGGACCCGCATATCTACCAGACTGGTAGATATAGAGGTACAATAGAAGAAGAACGTATTTGCACCTACTGTGACATAAATTATGTCGAGAACGAGTTTCATTTTGTTTTCTATTGTCCACTGTACCACTTGTTACATCAATAGTTATTCAATAGATGTAAAATATTGAGTTAATGTCGTTGCAGAACGTCTTCATTGGCTCTTTGAAAACAAAATATTTGTTCTAGCAGTATATGTAAAGAAAGCCTGGCATATACAGACAAAGAAAACCTATACCTGATGATTGCCTTATTTTTTTATTTCTATTTTCTTTTATGTTCCGTTTATTTTTGCTTTGTCCTAGCAGAATAATGCTTCACATGACTTCTGTGTGGAAGTGTTGTGATATTGTTTATTTATGTTTTTGGTGTCTAATAATCCCGTAAGGGATGGGTCTCCGACAAGACAAGACACTGTTGAGTGACGGGGCTGCTGGCCAATTAGCAGCGTCTGTTCGGATTTGTCGTTTGACCAACGCCCGACTCCGACTCTCATTGGTTAATATATCTTGGTACCGTAAGGAAATAAAAGTTTAACAATAGTGCCTGTGTCTTTGGGTTTGGAGTTTGGAGCAGGCTAGTCCTCACCATATGATTCCTCCCCAGAAGAAGCTGAAGAACACGTAGAAGGCCAGGGAGCCCCAGATGACAAAGTGGTTGAGCCACGTCCAGTGCCTGGTGTCCAGAGCCAACTGCAATGGGACATTAATCACAACATGTCAAACATTCCCACTGAACTCACTCATACTTTATTTTGGCTCTCTGAAGTAGGAGGAGGAGGAGGAGGAAGATGAGCCGGTGGTGCGATTACACAGTCAGGCCAAAAAACTACTGAATCACATTCTACTAATGACACACACTGGGCTTAGGATGAGAGGATCTACTGTAGGTAAACAGCAGCAGCAAACCAAGTCTAGGTAGTTTACCTTCAGTGTGACGGTGAACACAAGGATCGTGAAGACGATTGTTCCATATGACCAGTTCCCAAACACCTAGAAATTGAAGACAAAACGATTATTTAACATGAGCTCAGTGTGCCTAAAAGGCCACACTAACCTAAGGGCAACTTTATTTTTTATTTATTTATTTATTTTTTCCAGACAAGGTTCATGTTTTAGGTTGTTATTAGAAAAAGTAAAAGATGGGTGTTAATTGTTTTACATTGCTTGCTTTATTTAGTTTTAGGGATTTTAGCTAGGGGAGAGGGGCATTCGAACATGTTCCAAAATACATATTTGTTTACAAAATTTTATTTTATTTTTTAATTATCTACTACAGTCCCCAGAAAACCCCAGGAAATTATAATTGGTCACGGAAGTTCCCACGATCTACTGAATATGAAGGAGGCAGCACACCGCACTGCCCTTTACACACTCCATATTTAGGTATGACGCAGAAGCTCAATATGGCAGTTTGTCACATTCAGTAGATCATTTTTGGCCAGATATATTTTCCTATGGTTTATTAACACTATGTCTGCTTTATGGCTTAATAAGCATGTTTTTCATATGCCGATAATAGTGATTACCTTTGTAGCGGATCGCCGAAGTGTTTCTGCTTTAGATGCATCTTTTTTTGATTAAAATAGTTCCTTTCCCCCTTTCGAAACAAAAAAAAAACATTGCATGGAACCGCGATCGAAACCATGCTGGCAGTCGGAGACTGCCTATGTGTACCATGCCAGTCCATTGAGTTAGCATTAAGCCTATACTAGCGACGGTTCTATCCCTCTGGTCTGATGTCCGATGGTTGTTTACATATAATGTCTGTAAGCCTAGTCCTAACATAGCCTGGATTCAGCCCACAGACCCCTTCTACTCCGTTGGGCCCCGCCCACTCTGCTGAGTTCTGTGCCATGGCTCAGAGTCTGACAATCAGGCTAGTGCTAACACTAACAAAGAGGGACATGCCTGTTTTCACAGTACTACACCCCCCTCTCCTGGCCACGGTGTATTACGCACTCGCACACGATAGGTCTTTGCGCCCAAGTCATCAGCTCGATTTACGCTTTCATCCCAAGTTATCAGCTCGATTTACGCTTTCATCATCACAGTCTGCCAAGATTAACCCTATGTTGGCAATCAACATGGATTTTCACCGTAACATTAAATAATAGGCAAATTAAACTATTAAACATTAAAAGGCGGAAAGGGCGGGTTTGGCAAACACAGTGTTAACTAAAAAAAGCAAGGAATGTAAAACAATTTAGACCAATCTTTTACTTTCTTTAATAACAACCTAAAACATGAACCTTGGTTGAAAAAAGTTGCCCTTTAACATTAAACCCACTAACAACTGAGAATAAGCCATCTATAAGCTTACGGCACCTAGATCAGTGGTTAGCCACAGACCACCATTTGATCTTGAGTTTAGTCTTGTGCCCACAATTTAGGAGAGTTAAACTGGCAAAATATTGGGCAATCCAAATGACTAAGCACTTTAATCCATAAGCTTTCCGTCGGCCAGAGGGGGCGGTGGTGGGGCTGATGACCAACCTGGCCGTTGTCCTGCAGGGCCGCGTTGCTGAACAGGAATCGGACACCGAAGAAGAAGAGCAGTCCCTGGAAGACCCCCAGCAGGGTCCAGTAGAGGAACGGACCCCAGCGCAGCATGGCATTCTTGGCAACGTCCCTGAGACACAACAACAACACCACATGTTGCAAATCACCCGCAACAGACCGTCTCAGTCTCATTCATTTGTTATTGAATTGAATGAATGAATGATCTTTACTGTCATTATACTGGATGTACAACGAAACTTCGTTGCCCTCTCTAGCCTCCACAATACTAAAAACATTACAGTATACTGTATATTAGGATTCCCCCTTGCTGGGCAGTGGTTTTCAATCAGTGGTCCGGGGACCACCAATGGTCCTTGAGAGGGTTCCAGTTGGTCCCCAGGCTAAATGACGGAAAGTTGGTTAACCAGATGTAACTCTTTGAGATCATAAAAATGAAACCAAATTGCCCCTTGTGGGTCCATATGGTTTCATGTTTACACTCTCAAGAGTTAAAATATTCATCATCTGAATCAGCCCAAGTGTTTACAATCAGAGAATGTAGAAGATTAATGGTCATTTTGATCTGTATGTTTGGCTGTTTTGTTTCCCAAATCAAGCCTGGTATTGTGGACAAAAGCAAAAGAAATCTTTAGTTTTGGGGTCTCTGGGGTTAAAATGTCCTCAAAGGGTCAAATGCTGAATAAATAGTGGGCCCTGGTATCAAAAAGGTTGAAAGCCACTGCCCTAGAGTACAACTAGTCTTTCCAGGGACTGGGCATGTTTACAATCTAGAAATTGTAAAAAAAAAAAATCTGTAAAAAAAAACTTTCAAAAACAACAAAGAAAAACAACAATGAGGGAAAAAAAAAAAAAAAAAAGAACACTTTACTATACACTATACACTTTACTATACTCTGTAGTGGTTGCACACTCTGCACATTTTTAAAAAAAGAACACCTATAGGCCTAGGAGTGGAAGTAACTTTACTTTAATTGTTGCTTCTTTAGCATAATAAAGGTTTGGCATATGGTCATTACAGAGAGTAGCAAGACTTGCAGATTGATTCATACTATGTGGGGAACCAAAACAATGCACCATCCTGCGGAACATGATTCTATTTTATTTGTTTTATTTGTTTTGAGGTTTGAGAAGGGAGACAACAGTAATATTGCAACAGGAACACGTCGTTCCCAGGCGTACCTGTAGAGGGTAGCGTTGCTCAGCAGCACCTCCATGCTGATGTGCTGCTCCAGCAGACTGTAGGCCAGGATGGGCATGGAGGTGAAGCAGATGTTGTACATGGTCAGATAGGCTGCGTCATACAGGGGCTGAGGGGAGGAGGCAGGAGGGCTGGGGATTAATATGTTGGAGAGGACAAGTCTTGGACAAACACTACTGGATATACACCTACAGTGTATGCCAGGGGTTTTCAACCAGTGGTCCGGGGACCACCAGTGGTCCTTGAGAGGGTTCCAGGTGGTCCCCAGCTAAGTTGGTTAACCAGATACAAAGTTGGTAAACCAGATGTAACTCTTGAGACTCTCGAGAGTTAAAATATTCACCATGTGAATTAGTCCAAGTCTACACAACTAGAGCACGTATGGTCATTTTTTGTATCTGTATGTTTGCCTATTTTGTTTCCCAAATCCAGCCTGGAATTGTGGACGAAAGCAAAAGAGATCTTTAGTGTTGGGGTCTTTGGGGCTAAAATGTCCTCAAATGGTGGTCCGTGGCTAAAATGATGAATAAATAGTGGACACTGGTATGAAAAAGGTTGAAAACCACTGTATGCACACAAACTCGTTTTGTTTATGGAAGCATGCACGCATGCACACGCACAAATATACTGTACACATACAAACAGACACACACATACACACAACAGCCATTCCAGGGGAGCAGGTATAGGTCAACCAAAGGGTAAACATGTGTCAGGAGGAACACAGCCGTCTGTAGAGAACACCATAATAACATACTCACTTGCTGCGAATAGCCACAGAAGAACTGGTACAAGAACTGAGGTAAGATGAAGCAAAGGTTCTGTAGAAAGTAACAAAGACAAGTGGCTTGCATTTACAAACACATCACTTAGCCTCAGGCATGTTCTGTGACAGTTTTTGTGAAGATGAAAGTCATGGAACGCCACAGTTGAATCAATTCATGGACTGTATATGAGCAGCAGTTTATACTGAAATGAGACGTTTGGCCGGGTTACAAAACTGGAATAAAACTGGAATAGCAGACTACAAGCTGACAGCCAGCACACTGCTTTGTGATGCGTTGCAGAGCTTGTACAATGTACATGTGCTAATTTCACTACTTTTTAGCAGTGAATTATATATTAATGGAAATATATTAATGGAAATTACAGAGCATCCTACCTTGTAAAAGAAGTACTGCACAAGATGGGCGATGCGGACATAGTACAAGTGTCCATGTGCCAATAAGAGCTTCTTGAGGTGTTTCAGTTTGGGGATAGCATAGTCGCTGTTCCTCACTGCCTGACGCCCCTCTTTCCCCTTTATACCTAGAATGACCATGAGGGACCATTAGACTCACAGCATTTATTCAATTAGGGACTGCACGTTTGTAAAATCCCTTTTAGAGAGCTCTGGCACACAGCAGGATTCTTACCGATGCCAACATGCGCCTCCAAGATCATGCTGACATCGTTTGCTCCGTCCCCCACAGAGAGCGTAATGGGGCCGCCTTTGGAGTTCTTCACCATCTTCACAATCTAAGGAGGCAGACATCATTATGAAGATTATACAAACACTTAATGTGTGCATTACCACTTAAACCTTATAGAAATGTTACTCCCCCACACCCTGTGTTCCCTCTCTATATCTAATCTCTTGTAAATCTGCTATTTTTACTAAAATGCATTTGACGATTATGACATGCTATTAATCTTGACAAACGTTTCTTGTGATTAATGCATGTAACAATTATTTTGTGGAAGGGTTTTTTATTCTGTTAATATTTTGATGTTAAGTCAACAGAGAATAGACTAGACTAAAACATATCTGACTAAATGGTAAAACTAAATGGCGTGTTACTAAAAAAGACTAAATCAGAAATTGCTGTCAAGTTAACACTGTGACCCCCTTTTCACCAAAGCATTGTTGATTGTAGAACTGGTTTTGTTCTTTGAGATTTCTGATCTTTCAACATGGCACACACTTTGGGGCAAGTAAATTTTGTTCACAGTTCCGAAACAACTGTACCAAATTTCATTTGGTTAAAATGCCGCAGGAAAAAAACAACAGAGTGGAAGCGGTTGAACCCTGCTGTGGTGGAATATGTGGGTCCGTCTGGTGTGCTGTTCCTGACCTGAGCCTTTTGGAGCGGCGCCATGCGACAGCAGAGCACGGCGGTGCAGTTCTGACAGATCTGCAGGAACAGGCTCTTGTAGTGGCTGGAGTTGGCGTCAGACGACGAGTTCAGCACCATAGAGAGCGTGGCTCCGTCTATGATGAAGCCGTAGTCCTGGTTGGCTTTGCACCAGCTCCTGCA
Source organism: Benthosema pterotum (assembly GCA_039105355.1). Lineage (NCBI taxonomy): Eukaryota > Metazoa > Chordata > Actinopteri > Myctophiformes > Myctophidae > Benthosema > Benthosema pterotum. The sequence goes on along the minus strand of CM076984.1, from coordinate 23,806,531 downwards.
AAAAAACAAACAAACAAACAAAAAAAAAACACATACCTCAATGACTACCACTTCAAAATACACACCATACAGTACATGACCTCTGAATTCACCTGCAGGTTATCCATGGTGAATTGAATAGACTGCAATGCACCTCATTCTTCCATACGCTCTCTAATGTTCCGCCCTGAGATGATGAGATCAAAGCACTTGTAATGTAATCATAATCAATGTTACGTTCAAGATCCTGAGATTTAATTTATTCCTTATAAATATTCATTTATTTTTAAAATTAGCACTGTTAGCATTTTTATCTAATAGGCCACGTAAAAACGTCCAAAATCCTTGCATGCACTTGTTCTTTTGTGCATTACGGCTCAAAATCTGCTCAAACTGCGATTTTCTTTTGACAAGGGGAAGTATCCGTGGTTGGACGTAGCGCGTGGAAGGAACACGTTATTCCAACCAGTTCCAGTCCCCTCCATCAGGCGCCCCGGCTGGCCAGGGGGAGGCAGTTTACCAAGACCAAGATTACTGCATGTACGTTGTATTTGTGAGTGTGTCTACCCTAGGAGAACGGGGGGAACATCCTAACCACTGTGCCACCGTGCCCCTGAAAAGCACTGCTCTAAAGCACAGGCTGACCTGGTGGCGCCTCCTTTAGCGGGGGGCGCGTCCGTCACAGCCTTCTTGTAGTAGTCGAGCAGCAGCTCGTGGAGGCGCTCCTCGCGCTTCCTGCTGCCGTCCTCCAGGGTGCGCACCGTCAGCTCCAGCAGCTCCGTGCTCCTCTGGAACAGCCGGCAGGCGTAGCACGTCGACTTGGCCGTCTCCATCTTGTCGCCCGTCAGCACCCACACCTTCATGCCGGCGCCCTGCAGTGCCTCCATGGTCTCCGCTGCCTCCTCCTGGAGCCTGGCGGTAACACAGGGGTGGATGTGTTAAGGGTTTTACAAAGACAATAAAAAAGGAAGCGTTTTGGACGTTGAAGGTTTCCATGCGTTTCTCGTAATGTGTTCAGATTTTACGAGTTGGAATCAGCCTGTGGTTTGAATGGCTTAATCCATATTTGACCTTTTCTTTACAATGTTATTATACTCCATCTTTCATCTAAGCTCACTGAATAGGTCATGTACAGTAGTGGCTAAATGTTACAAAAATGTATGTAAAACAATACAATTGACCAGTTATCCACAGCGGTGTCCACAAAACAAAAACAGACAAAAATTGAGAATAGGCAAAGCCTTTCATTTATTTTCCACTTTCAGCTGGTTCATGAGCTTGTGGACTGGTATATAAACACAGGTCGATATGAACACTTGTAGATATGCTAGTTTGTGGTAGAGAACTACCAGCTAGTAGCCTGACCTCAGTCTGAATTGTCATTTTGTTTCACTTCGTTTCACTTCATTATTCAAACTGAAGTCCCTCTTCACAACAGCAGTTTCTGGGATGGGCGTTATCAAAGTGGCAGTCTGTGCGGTGATTGGTTCATACCAACTCATAAGAATATTGAGAAAGCATGTGGGTAATGCGCTAGCCCGGTTGCTAACCAAACAAACACAGCCAACGAGCGTTACAAGCATGTGAACCACTGGAAGAGCTTCTTCTTGTTGAGTGACAGGGCTGTCGGTCAACCAGCTGCTGAAGTTGGATTTTCAACTAATACTAAGGACACCAGAGGGAGGGACACCAGTCCTTGAATTTTAGGGAGGAAAAGGTAGTATTTTTTTAAGGTGGCGATTCAGGGAGGCGCCAGGCTAACCAGCTAGGGCAGTTCTGCTGTTGGAAACTGCAAAATATCAAAGGTGTCCTCCACTCCAGTGTTGCTTGGCTTATGAGTGATGTTGTGGAGCTGTGCATCTCAGCACCACCAGCCGTAAAAGAGACTTACTGTCTGCCGGTGAAGCAGTACAGAAACATCTATCTGCTGCTCCAGATTTCATGTTATTACAACACTTCAAATGACCACAGGACTTATGGGCTGAGCCTTTAGAAAGGGGGATACGTTTTCAACCTTCAACAATGTCATTACAGTACCTTTGAGATGTTGTGTGGAAAAGGAGAAAAATGTTACAATCTATTGCCCTAAATGGGAAAATCAATGTTTGGGATCACGTAATCAGTGACTTACGACCAATGTTCGCTCTAAGCCGCTCTCGGCTCGGTGGCCTCATAGACTTGAAGGGGAATATAAAAATTAAGACTTGTTTGAGCCAATTCAGTTATAAGAGCTATGTCTTGTGAAACACCACGATAGAGTAAACTACTAAAGGTGTGCTCTACAGAGAGATCAAATATTTATTCAATCTGATCTCAGTGCTTACATAAAAAGTCGAGGCAAAGATACGACTTGGCCAGTGTTGGGTAATGCTCACTGCGTAACTTAATATATTACGTAATATATTACCAAAATAGGATATTAAAATATTACTTAACCAACAATCTGTAATATATAATACTTTTCTTTATGCTTTACTTTCTATATAATTTCTGTTAAGTACAGATGTGTCTCCTGCCTGCCAGATAAATACAAAGGCTCAAAGTCATGCATTCATACATTCCAGTATGTTCTGTCCACTAGTTCTGAGGTCTGGTATTTGTCCTCTTTTGTTTCTCGCTATTTCAAATGTATTTAAGAGGCCTTGCTTTATTGTAGGTAAGCCACTGGTCTATGCAATATTTCAGTGGTTTTCAACTAGTGGTCTGGGGACGACCAGTGGTCCCTGAGAGTATTCCATGCGGTCCCCAGCTAAATCATGGACTGTTGGTAACCAAACGGACCCTTATAGATCTGTAACTCGTGAGATCGTGAAATGATTTTACACTCTCAAGAGTTAAATTATATTCAAACGTCTGAATTACTTAATTTTCAAGAATGTACACATTTAGAAAACGTAGAACAATTGTTATTTTGACCAACATTTTGTCAGTTATCTCCTAAACTGTGGACCAAAACCTGAAAAGTTCAGTCTCAGTCAGAGACTGAACTCAACATCACTCAACAATGCTGGTCTGTGGCTAAAATGGAGGAAAAATAGAGAGCCCTGGTATGAAAAAGGTTGAAAACCTCTGCAATATTTAATTAACTCATATAAAATATATAAGTAATATATTAGAAAAAACAAAGCAATGTGGGCACAATATTACTGGGCACGACCCAAGCCATTTTGTAACTTTAGAATGTTAGCTTCAATGAAAGAGTGATTGAAAGTGAGACGCAAAAGTGAAGGAGTGAGGCAAGATTGCGCGCGAGAGAGCAGGGGCGGATTGGCACATATTTTCCCACCGGGACAATTTTGCCTTTGCGAGGCCACCCTGAGGGGGCAGCTGGTTAACCAGATGTAACTCTTTGAGAGCGTAAAAATGAAACCAAATGGACCCTTGCGGGTCCATTTGGTTTCATTTTTACACCCTCAAGAGTTAAAATATTCATCATGTGAATTAGCCCAACTTAGTCTACACAACTAGAGAATGTAGAAGATTAATGGTCATTTTGATTCGTATGTTCCAGGCGAGCATCTAGCACATTCTAGTGCATTTTGGAAGTGCCACTAGTGCATTTTGGATCTTGTCCAGGCCACTAGGTGGCGCAGGCCACCGGGAAAACTCCCTGTACTCCAGATGGCCAATCCGCCCCTGCAGAGAGACATGATGATTTGTGTCCACACCTGTCCTCCACGGCCGTAGCTCCTATGAGACTCATGCCGGTCTCCACCTGGTTGTAAACAGCCATGAGCATGGCCTCTCGGTCCTGCAGGGCCAGCCTGGCTTCCCTCAGCCCTGCGTCTGCCTGAGAGTACTCCTCTGCACTGAGAGTCTTGTAGGCCACACACAGCGTCCGGTAGCCCTCCTGAAGCATGGGGAAAAAACAACAACAACAACAAATGAGAGCCTTTTCTGTGTTACCGTCTAAACCAGTGGTTTTCAACCATTTTGGTACCAGGGACAACCATTTATTCAGCATTTAAGCCACGAACCACCATTTGAGGACATTTTAGCCCCACAGACCCCAAAACTAAAGATTTCTTTTGTTTTTGTCCACAATACCAAGCTGGATTTTTTGAGAATGAAACAGTCAGACGTACAGATCAAAATGACCATTAATCTTCTACATTCTCTAGTTGTATAGACTTGGGCTAATACAGATGATGAACATTTTAACTCTTGAGGGTGTAAACATGAAACCAAATGTAAATATGATTTATATGTAAATATCTTTATAAATAACATGGCGTGACCCACCGTTGCATTGCGTTCCACATGCATACGTATCCTCTCCACCTCCTCCTGCCGAACACGGGGAAAGATGGACGAGTCTGCACCTTTGCAGAAAAGCAGCGTTTCACCTGACACACGCGCACGCACGCACACGCGCACGCACACGCACACACACACACACACACACACACACACACACACACACACACACACACACACACAGCTTAGTCAGTGCTGAGGGTCCCCAACAGACAAAGTCAATGGCAATAAACCTGAAAGCATTTTGAGAAAAGGTCGCCCTCAGAAATAATCCATTCACTTGATTTAATTGTTAATTCGCTACAGAACGTTTCTGGCCATCCAGCATTTATCAGTGTGTGCAAACGATGACACAGCTGAAACCTCATTGCCAATTACCAGTTATGAGCACACGTTTCCACTTTCACTTGATTCTCCTGTAAGGTGATTCTATCTGTTGGCTGTAATTAATGATTGGTAATCTGGAACGAGGTTCGGATGAAAACGCCACTCCTATTAAGTCATGGTTTCATGTAATTACATATATCCCTTGATCAGGTACATTTGATCTCCAGCTCACCTGATTTACTTCTGACTATGACACTCATTCGCCGTCGCACAGGGTCAAAGTTCAACACGTGGAGCAGCTCGTACCTTTCAGAGGGAATCCAAGAAGCCAACGTCACTTTATCAAACATTCCTACGATTAGATACATTTTAAACATAGGAAAATGGAGGGGTGGGGGTCTGAGGAAACATATCTTATACAGCAGACTTACATTTCAACATCATTGTTCCTGTTGAGGATTTTCATGTTCTTGCTCTCCAGGCCCAGGAACGTGAAGCCATACCTGCAGATGGAGACAAAGCCTCAGGAATGAGACAACTGGACAGCTCCACTTGTGGAAAATAAAAATAGGTTTATTGCAGGGATCTTCATCGGACATCCAAGTTGAGAGAAAGAGGAAGCAGGGACCCTCCCACTAATATATACTGTAGGTAGTTTAAAATAATTTGTTTAAACGTTTATTTTAATACCCTAGATTTCATAGATTCATAGAGGGCTGTGGCTACTTGAAAGAGGTACAAAAAGAGGGACATTTACAATATTTTCAAGTGGACCCTAGCGGGTCCATTTGGTTCACATTTGTACACTCTCAGAAAAGAGGAACTAAAAGAAAAATCATTAACGTGGTGAAACACAACTTGATAGAGCATGAAGTGAGTTTGTGACAGCATAACTCTGTCTATACTCCCGTTACCGTCTCATCTCACCTCATGGCTCCCTTGACCAGGGCCACCTCGTCGGGCGAGGAGGCGATGAAGCCCCTCTGCTCCTCCAGCGGTGTGAGCTCCCCATCCTCCTCCGGGCTGCTGCCCAGGCCGTCCAGGTGGTCCAGTAGTGGACCATCCCTCTGTGTGGCCGCCTGGACCTGCTCTGTGGGGTCCTTAACCTGCACCGTGTGGCACAGGCACAGGGCCCGCAGAAACAGCTCTTCTTTCTCCTGATCGCCGGCAACAAAAGAGGAAAACATGTTACTCATAAGGGACAATTCACCATTTTTGCGAAGAAATATATGTTAATGACGTTTAGAAGACTTGGAACACTTTCCTGGGGTCTTTATGAGTGTAATATGTGGCTTTAGATATTTATTTTTTTTTATCACTGAGCCAGTGTCTCTTATGTCATCAACACTCGCTCGTGGACTACAATTCCCATTATGCTGTCCCGATCATTGTGACTGGCATTGTGACTGAGAGAACATGTAGTCCATGAATCAGAGACAGTGGGCTAACTGCTGAAATCCAATATATCTAAAAAACAGTTACAAACAGATGCCCCCAGGAAAAGTGTTCTGAATGTTCTCAATGTCAGTAACATAAAATCTTTTTGGGAAAAAAATGGTGAAATGTCCCTAGGTTAAGGCATCAAATTGCATTGTAGGAATACAATGCTTAAAGTCAAGTGGAACCCATTGATTACACATGAACAGGATACATGCAGATATAAAAAACACAAGTACAAAAGAATTGGCATTGAAATGTACTCACAAAGTACCAAAAGTAAAATTACTCATCGTGCAAAATGTCGCGTTTCACAATGTATCATATAAAATGCATTAATTAAAAATTAACCAAGCCAACGTTTAAATAAGGTGCAAGTTCCCAGTTTATATTTTGTAATAATAATAATTCAAAGCTACAATCACAAATTAACTAGGAACTAAGGTAGTGGAGTAGAAGTTAAAATATTGAAATTGGAAATACCGGTAGTAATTGTAAATTAAACTTTACACCACTTATCAACAAATTATTCAGCACAACAACATATCCAATATAGGAGAAGATTTATGTGAAACGGAAATGCAATATTTAATAACTGATGATGAAATCAAACGTTCAATAATTAATTTCAATAATGCTTGCTCTGGGGAAACGGCAAACGATATGGCTCTTTTACCAACGTAAAAAAGGATTTTAAACTAGCAGACAAGTGGATTACAGCCGCACGTCACGTGCCCCAAGTCCGCATGCACGCACACACACACGAAGCACAGTAGCTGCAGTGGTGTTAAGATAAAGTCATGGATTTACAACCGTTTGTCTTATCATTAACCTCTCATCATTAAGTTCTTATCAAACTAAGCTGTTGAAGCTTGTAAAGTATTATCAGGTGCCTTGGCCCCAGCCCAGTGCATTGCAGCCTCCCCTCCCAAGTATATTTGTCACATGCATATGTTAACATGTCAAGGAAGAGTGGATGTCTGGAGGATATACTGTTAGGCGGCCTGCGCCAGTGCGGGTGTGGGCGTGTGTGCTTGTGTGCGTGCATGTCTGTGTGTGTGTGTGTGTGTGTGTGCAGCAGATGGAGGGACACTGCTTCTACCACCCACCCTGCCAGCTTTTTGCTGCAGCTTGTTCACAGGCCCATCTGTGACACAGAAGCCATCCAGCTCGGATCCCGCATCCCGGTACTTGTACTGGAAACCGTCGATGCAGCATTCGATGAACTCCATGTTGTTCTGAGTGAGTGTACCCGTCTTGTCCGTGAACACATACTCCACCTGCAGGCAGGTACAATAGTACAGTGGTTTTCAACCTTTTTCCATACCAGGGCCCACTATTTATTCAGCATTTGAGTCACAGACCACCATTTGAGCCCCACAGACCCAAAACTGAAGATTTTTTGTTTTTGTCCACAATACCAGGCTTTCAGAACCAGGATTTCAGAAACAAAACAGGCAAACAATATATCAAAATTGCCATTAATCTTCTAGATTCCCCAGTTGTGTAGACCTTTGATAATTCAGATGATGAATATTTTAACTCTTGAGAGCGTAAACATGAAACCAAATGGACCTTTGCGGGTCCATTTGGTCAGCTGGGTCAGCTGAAAAGTTAGTTGGCTATGGCATGATAATATATGGTACATAAAAGAAAATGCTGAACCATATTGGTGAAAAAAAAGTTTATTATGTAAAGGAATTTTCAATGACTGAATAAGTGATCTATAAATATAGAGCATTAATGCTACACAGACAGACAGAGAGTGAGATTGAGGTACATGCCGTGCACACACACATGCACGCACACGCACGCAGACACACACACACTACTGTATATGCCACTTGCACCAAGTGGCATTAATGGGCTCCAACAATAAGATTGGAGCAATTACTCCCCTGACAGAATTACAGCGCATAAATCAGTGTAACGAAGCGTCACCTTTAATTTAAGTAATCAACTGGCAAACCAAGCGTGGCTGATCTATATACGACTGCTCTATTTCAGTTGGGAGTGCAGTAAAAACAGGAGGAGTCGGGACAGAGCACAGCCATCGGGTTCAATTAAGACGCTGCGACTTGGGAGTCACAGCCACTCTCATAACTCACCCAGAGCTCAAGGCATGGTCAAGTACTGTATATACAAGCATCCGACAAAGATTTGCAAGTCTCCAAGTATCCCTCTAACCGCGTCAACATTACACACAATGTCATTATTTTACCTTTGACAGGAATTTGAACAGACTCGCAGTAATTAACTTACAATGGAGAGAGGAAAATTATACTACAATTAACATTCCTACTTACCAATATATTGAACTTAAATGACTGGCCATGGGGTCTATTTTGCAGATTCGCCCCCACCAGCTCCATTAGCATAGAGCAAAGACCATAAGAGTATCACTACTAAGTACTTACACGACTTTCTTTTAAACCCCATGGCCAGTCATTTGGGATCAATACTAGTAGGAAAATGTTATTTTTTACGCTCAACGATTCTCCAGTTTAAATTAACAGATAAAGACAGTAAACGCCCTTGACATACCATTTCTACATACATTCCGTAGTAAACCCGTAGTGTACTGAACGCGTTTTGGTGTTCTAAGCATTATGTTTTAACTATTGAAAAATAGCAGATCTACAAGCTCATAGCGCGCCACCGTGTGGCGCGCTATGAGCTTGTATCTCTGCTATTTTTGAAAAATCGTGCAAATCTTTGAATATTACGTTATTCAGAAACTAGAAATCTAGACAGGACACAATGGGTTAATCCAAAAGGTTCTTCTTTCCGTACTGACCTGCCCAAGCTCCTCGTTGAGGTCTGAGGTGTTGACCAGTGCACCCTCCTGGATCTCTGGGTCAAAGAAGTCTCTGTCCCAGGCGATGAAGAAGGAGCCCAGGAACTTCTGCATCTCCACCGTCACGTACATGGACACAGGGATGATGAAGTTGAACAGCACCATGAAGGACAGGAAGTCGGTGAACATCTTCAGATACTGTTAGAGGAAACCAGGAGAAAATAATATTCTTGATTAGCAGGAATCAAAATAAAGCAGTGGTTTTCAACCAGTGGTCCGGGGGAACTTGAGAGAGTGGTCTTCGAGAGAGTTCCCAGGCTAAATGATGAAAAGTTGGTTAACCAGCGCGTAACTCTTTTAGCGTAAATATGAAAACAAATGGACCCTTGCGGGTCCATTTGCAGGTTCATTTGCGGGTCCATTTGGTTTCATTTTACACTCTCAAGAGTTAAAATATTCATCATTCATCACAATTAGTCTAGAATGTAGAAGATAAATGGCCATTTTGGTCCGTATGTTTGACTGTCTTGTCCTCCAAAGCCAGCCTGGAATTGTGCAACCAGGACCATCATCAAATGGTGGTCCTCAAATGTGGAATAAATAGTGGGCCCTGGTATTAAAAAAGTTGATAACCACGGAAATAAAGGTAAAGATATTTTAAAATGTATATATGTGAACGGAAATGACAAAAAGGATGTCAGCTTCCTTGTTTGTATTTCAGATTATTAAAGTACAGAATGTAAGCTGATGATGAACCTTATCTGTGCGTTATGACGTTTGGTGCGCCAACCATTCACTGTCACATTAAGAAGGCTCCAATTCTGCCGTCTACCCTCGGATCCAGGATGTTATTATGATGCTACCGGTACATCCTGTCTGAGCCTTTGCTACCAACAGCTCACAGTAGAAGCAGTTGCATTAATGCAGCGATGCAACATGATGATGCACTAGACATCTGAATATATGCTGCGTGGCATGGCTCTATGTCTCCTCATGTTGTTGTTTTTTTTTGGAACAAGTACAGTAATAACACAAAACAAACTGTCACAGGAGACCAGCAGGCTAACCAGCGACCAAAGGAACACTACAAGGTAAACAAAGTGCAGACGTGATGATTAATATAGTGTAGAAAACATCTCAATCTAAGTGAACTTCCGAATGAAGCTGGCAGCATGACAGTCCATAGGTTACCTGTAGCTTGGCTACACTTCTAGTTGTATTTGGCAGTGAAAAAGTTAATGAAATTGGAGCATATTTGAAGGAGATACAACGTCCTGGTTGCGATATAACCAAAATACTCAAAGCTGAGTATTTTTGTGACCATTCAGAGATTGTAGAATAATTGTCAGCCTACGCAAGATTAGGCAGAAACCTCAGATCTCCAAATTCAAATTCAACATTTTCAGCTTTGTTTGGGATTTTTTTAAAGTTGAATGTTGAAAAGTAAAATAGGCCGATCTTTATGTTTTATGTATGTTTTTTATTCACATTTGGACATTTTCACATCATATTTCATACCATACAAATTCATTGTGTCTGTTTTGGGGAATAACCATTAACCATGTAAGGCCTACATACGGCTGGCTTGTAAATCTGCCATCAAAAACAAATTGAAACATTTTTTAAAATGCCTGGCAATATGTTGGCCTATGTTGTACAGTATGTTAGCTAAATATGCCTTTGCGCTTGCAATAGAACTGTATTACGTATTATTAAAATAATTGAAATGACACCCGTGTGAAGTCTGTATTAACAAGCCAGATTTATAGTTTGTTGCTTGCTGGTGTCTCGCGCCAGATAGCCAATAGCCATTCATTCCACAAGCTCAGCACGCAATGTGCAACAGACCTCAAAGCGCATCAATTTTGTATTGTACAGTATATAGTAAAGCATGTTGGTGAGCAATGTTAAATGTCAGGAAGGAAAATATATATTACAATAATAGTTCACAATCATCATCATGTTGAGCAGTCTAAAATTGCAGTATCGAGCAGGTCAATTTGTTGTAACAACCTAATTCAGGGGTCCTCAACAGGTGGTCCAGGGCCCACCAGTGGTCCCAGAGAGGATTCCAGGTGGTCCCCAGCTAAATGATGGACAGTTGGTTAACCAAATGGGTCCCTTATAGATCCGTAACTCTTTAGAGAGTTTCATTTTACTTAGAGTAAAATGAGAGTAAAGTGAAAAAAGAGTTTAAACATCTGAATTAAGCCTACTTCATTTTCAAGACTCTAGGCAGTTATAAAACGTAGAATAATTGTTATTTTGACCAACGTTTTGCCAGTTTATCTCTGCTAAATTGTAGACAAAAGCTTGAAAATCCTTAGTTTTGCGTCCGAGAGATTAAACTCGACACCAATGGTGGTCCGTGGCTAAAATGCTGAATAAATAGTGGGCCATGGTATGAGAAAGGTTGAAAGCCACTGACCTAATTTGTACTATGCGTTTAACTTTGTGTACCTTGCTCAGAGAAAGACTGTCGCAAGAAATGGAGGGAGGGACCCGTGGGATGGATATGGGAGGGAGGAAGGACGCAGGTGAAACTACAACAAGTGATCGATATGCAAGGGAGAGGAAGGATGCAGGTGGAACTACAACCAGTGGCAGTGCTGCCAGCCACAGGAGACCTTGGTACTCTGCAGCTATTATTTTTGGACCCTTTCATTTCATCAAGGCCAACACACTCTAATATGCCACAGCAAAGGGAGGGTTCAGAGAGAGAGAGAGAGAGAGAGAGAGAGAGGAAGCTGGAGGTCAGAATGTTAACCCAAACACAGCTGAAAACGACAACAGTGTCGTGTTCTGCCTTATTGTATATGCCACGGCTCGGGCCGCGGCATTCGGTAAAAAACCCTTATTTTGAAGCGATCTCTCACAATCTGTGCAAAAGGTTCCGGGTCACAAGTCAGGAAGTGACGTTTAGCTCTAGTTGTTTTACCATTGCACAAACAACATTGCGGAGCCAAATCTGAGAAAATGCCATCTGATACATAGAATGGGTGCGGGTGCAAAAAAAAGAGAGAAAATGGCCACGCCCATTCTGCCCCAAATGAAAGTCAACAACAAAACGATCGTTCAGATGATTCACTCAGATTAATAGATGGACTAAAGAACAGAATCTACGATTCGTCGTGAATGGTGAGGGGGCCCCTACCGTAGGCCTACCGGAGGCGGTAAATGAGTTAAAAGAGGGACAGAGATGGATGCTGAAGATGTTCACTATGTGAACGTAATGGAGAGTGAGGTCGTACAAGAGAGAGAGAGAGAGAGAGAGAGAGAGAGAGAGAGAGAGAGAGAGAAAGAGAGAGAGAGAAAGAGAGAGAGAGAGCGCGAGAGAGAGAGAGAAAGAGAAAAGGAGAAAGAGAGTGTGTGCCTGAGGGGCTGGGTGTTGGTGGGTGGCATCAGGAGAGTGAGAAGAGCAGAGGTCCTCAGCAACTTTGAAGCAAATGTGATGGTGGGCCTGTATGGAAAACATTCTCTGTTCTATGCCTCCGCCTCCTCCTACTCCTCCTACTACTACTGTTGCTGATGATGAGGACATGCTTGTTTCTGCTCGGCTTTCTACTACTGTAGGTTTTTATCGGAGAAAAAGACAGCTCTTTGTGAGTTTCACAATGATGCTGAGTTACATTCCATGCAAGTATGCAATGATTACAACTAAATCACTTAACTTTCTACTCCATTTTTCTCATAGATGCAAATGGATCTCCGATCTAGACTTACTTGTCAGCTGTCCTTTATGCTTGTAATCGGCTGTTTTGGTAATTTGCTGTAGTATTGGGCAGCCTTGCTCCCATTCAGCCTAGTGTCACATGGACGTTTTGGTTCACTGGTCAGAGTATCAGGGTACCGACAATGTACGGTTCAGAGTACCGACAATGTACAGTACGTGAGGGTAGTAACTGCCCAAGTACCCCGATACCAGTATCGGAACAACTAAAGTAAGTAAAATATGTTGAGTGCTTTTTCTCCAACACTATAATCTGGTGTATAATTTGGTTGAATAGTCCTGGTGTCTTCTATTTGCACAGGACAATTGAGGCTCTCTGCATTTATCGTTCCATGTACCATGTATATTTGATAGCGTTTTGTTGTGACATTTGATCGCCCCTCCCTCTATTCCTATTCTCATTTAACGCAACTGTGATATGCAAGTAGCCTGTACAAAAATAATTTCACTCAATCTTACATGTGTGATGAGAAAAATAAAGTTAAGCCAAGTTGATTGCAAATATTGAATAGCTCATATGCATAATTGCATTCTGACATTTACCCATGTAATTACTTAAGATGCTGCGTGCAGTACATCAGCAAGAGTATGCATGTGGCCGACAAGAATATCTGTATGATGGAATGGTTGAGCCAGAAAATAGCAGCTGGGAGAATGAGAGTAGCAACAGGGCAGTGCTTAGCACACATGCAGCTTGTGTAGAACAGAACAGCATTTTACCATGTTACATAATTCACACAATGATAGACAAAAATGATATATATCCAAATATTTTCCAAATCATTCGGTTACTTCCAAACATTAGGTATTAACAAATGAGGTCAGTTCAGCACATATGTGCAAGTGGCTATGGATGTTTTTTTTTAGCCCAAGGAGTATTTTGTGCCTGGTTCTTTATGGTATAGTCACATATTATGAAAACTGCTCAACGTAGAGGTATGCAAGTTATGGGGTGCCTGCTTAACAATTCTAACACAAAATGTTCAAGTACTCAAAATGCCCAAATTCACACAGGCTGGCAAGTATACTAAATTACTATTTGACTTGGATACGACTTGGCTGACTCACAATAGGTTCAGAGCTGTGTCAAAAGGAGGCAAGTCAGCTTATAAACAAAGCATGTCAACGCCAAACATTCAAGGTCAATAACTGTGTCCTCACCAAGTAAGTGTCTTTTTCTCCTTGAGTCTTATGGTTGTACCAGGGCTCGTCCTGTCCAAGCTTGATCTCCCATACGTACTTGAGTGTGGTGCACACCAGGGCCTTGCTCACCAAGATACACAAGTAAACCAGCAGGAAGGCATTGATGGACCTGCGGAGAGAAATGTCACATTTCACACATTGCAATAGGTCAGGGGTTTTCAACCGGTGGTCCGGGGACCACCATTGGTCCCTGAGAGGGTTCCAGGTGGTCCCCAGGGTAAATGATGGAAAGTTGGTTAACCAGATGTAACTCTTTGAGAGAGTAAAAAAATCATGTTTAAACTCTACAGAGTTAAAATATTCATCATCTTAATTATCCCACTTCTGCACAACTACAGAACGTAGAAGATTAATGGTCATTTTGTTCTGTATGTTTGACTTTTTTGTTTCCCAAATCCAGCCTGGAATTGTGGACAAAAGCAAAATGAATCTTTTGGGGTCTGTGGGGCTAAAATGTCATCAAATTGTGGTCCGTGGCTCAAATGCTGAATAAATAGTAGGCTCTGGTATGAAAAAGGTTGAAAACCACTGCTATAGGTCACAGCCATATCGGAGGAGACGTGGTTTCTTTTCACAGCCTGGCTCTGCATGAGGCATATTGTGTCGCAGGTGTGTCAGGACAATCTTGGAAGTACCTAGTCTACACTATCCTGTTTATCAGACTCAAGTTCAGCTTTGTGAAGCTTGAGTCTGACATTGTCCACTGTCTGAGCGATTCCAAGGGGGAGGGGTTTGGTTCATAGCAACCAAACCAGACGTTGTTTCCAATCATGTGGCTAATGGGCTATCCCATTTGCTAACCAAACAAACACAGCCAACAAGCGTTATAGCATATGAACAAAAGCTGAAGAATATGTCGGATGATGAGTATAAAACCCAGCGCTGACTTTAAAGAAACAAATTATAGGTTGATTTAACAGCCCCGGTGATACGCATCGTGTTTAACTGTTGCTTGAAGCTCTGGAGGCTGCTGGCCAAACAGCTGCACCAGTTCACAGACCAACAACCCAACTCCGACTCTCATGGGATAATACATATTGATACCAAAGTAAATTATATACTGTATTAACTAGAGTTGTGCCCCTACGGGGCACAGGTCTCCACCGTCCACACGTCATCATGACGTCATAGTTGGGAGGACGGACAGATCGAGGGCACACACGGGCTACGCGCACGGACAGAGGGCGTTTTATAGTCACCACCTACGGTGGAGACAACAATACAAAGCCAGACCAAGAGGTGTAGTGCACTCAGAGAGTGGGCTACATTGACAGGGTTTGGATCCAGGCTAACACATTATTTTCCATGTGTTTTGCTTTACTGATTTCTAATCTTTAATACCAGACCGATATCCTCTGGGAACAATACCCATTAGGATGCATGGCTGACCAGTTATGCAGTCAGTTAGGAGTACTAAGATTTTCATATCTTAAACATAAAGTATGGACAGGCTTAACCTTCCACTTACTTCTCCACAACGGAGCGTTTCTGAGACTTGCCCTGGTAGTTGAGAGCCATCTTGGTCTCCATGCCAGTGTAAACCGCCACGCCTTGAGGAAGGAGAGGCAGAGAATGAGTAAAGGGGTGAACACTCAACGAGATAGGATGAGCATCAGAGCATACCGTACGGGGAGTTGAGCTGCAACCTTTGAACTCACCGCAGATCTTCTGAGTGTTCTTCAAGGTCGCTCCTTTCAGGAGCAAGTTCTCTGGACCCAAAGACCTGAGCAATCATATCAACAAGCAAGTCACTGCACTGCTTTCTACAACATGGGACAGGATCACCCGCCCCTATGGATTTAAACTGGCTTCATTTCAGGGCAGCTGGCATCAACTAAATTGCCATGTTGTGGGAACATATCTACTGTACATTAAGTGGGTGTACAACATTTGCTAAAAAACAATGGACAAGCTTACAGCTTTATGCACAACAACAGAAAACAACACTATTATAGCGACTCTGGGCAACCAGTACATAACCACTTGAACCACTAACAGGTGGCCATACTAGTGAATTCTATCATATGTTTGTGAATTCTAGGGAAAGATTTATCTGAGAATAGCCAACCAAGAAGCTCACCACGCCCCACCGCATGGGATATTGTGAGCTTGTTCAACTGCTATTTTCTGTGAAAGCTTTCCCTGCTGACCCACAGTGGTTCATGCAATCCTATTTTCTAGTTGCTCATGCTGTTGGAAATGGTCATGTAGGTAAAAACAAAATGCTCTCACCTCACCACAGGCTCCCGGTTATCACTGTATGTGATGTGCATACGGCCCACAAATCTACAACACAGATGGCATTCATAATGGACATGATTATCTCGGAAACGTAATTGTTACAAACATGATGCAGGCTGGAGCTTTTTAGAGATTGTTGTATTTTCCTGAACCCAGGGTATTAAAAGTCAACCTACGGAATACAAGTATTTATTTAAGTGCATTAAGCCTATGAAGTACCCATGGATGCACATGCAGTAAATTGGGTGGCGAAGGCAGCACGATCCGCCCACCACCAGCGCCTTGCAGGAGGGTGCTATGGATTAGCAGTGCAGCTGGTTAGCCAGCAAAAGGCTGCCAATAACCCGATCTGGGTTATTGGCTGAAAAGGCAGCGTCTGGTGCAGTGACTATGTTTAGCACATCTCAAAACACCACACTGATGTGCCCTGAATGGTAATGCCAGGCTCCTCGCCTATAGGGGGAGCCAAAGGCTTTTCTGCGGACTGGGCCCATATAACACTGAGGGAGGGAATAAAAGAAACGATGAACTTTCCCTTCATTTCCTGGGAAGCTTCTCAGACCTGGTGAATAAATATGATATGGCCTGCTGACAGCTCTACACTTAACAGTGAAGATGTTAACAGAGTCTGCAGGGAGAATTATTTTTGTCTTTCAGTCAGTTGATTTACTCCCACGTATAACAAACGCCGGCCACTAAAAGCATGCGCTGTGCTTTCAGTGTCAGGACCCAGAGGGACGACGGGACGAGTGCCTACTTGTAGAGGTCGGGCTGCGGCTGTTCACACTCGATGGTGGCGCTGATGGACTCCAGATCCTTCTCTGCATCTGGCACCGTGTAGTGAGTCTAGGGAAAACGCAGGAGAACTTTCAGGCAGGATGCGACCATGTGATTTGGTTAATATGCAAAGCAACAGCAACAATGGAAATCTATGCTTGCATGTTAGTAATCGCTCAAATAAAAAAAATCCACACAATGCACTGATCAATTAAGGACCCAGAAATTAATGTTCATTCAACGCTACAACAGGAATCACCACCACCTTTGGGTAAAAAAAAAAAATCATATTGGACATTACACTGAAGAACCTTCATTTTTTGTTTAATCATTGAGCATTGTGTAATAATTGCATTGTGTGCGTGTGTGTGTGCTGTGACGTTGTGGTCTAGCCGCACGACAAATGTCACTCAGTGAGATATTAAGACTGACGTCCAACACTTCAGTCAGTTTGCGCTGTGGCATACATAGACACACTGCGCTTCAATGACGCAACCGAGTGTCAATCATTCATACGTTTTTGCACTACCTTCTGTCTCCTGACCTCCTGACCTGTCTGGTAAATGAATGAAAAACACAGCTTTGCTGCAATAACAATTACAAATCCCATACTTGGTGTTTTTGTAAGTATTGAGTTTGAATTTAACGACTTGGGGAAGGAGAATGGAACAGAGCTGCTTATATTTTGTGAGTGCCTGACTGCATGCGTTAGGGGTGGGCAAAAAATCGATATGTCAATATATCACAATTCTTAATGCCATGATATCAATATCGAATTGCCAGGTTCAAAATCGATTTTTTTGATATTTGTGTATGCCTATTCATTCATTTGTTCATGTCAGAAAGACTGACTGATGATATCAGGCTGCATTGATGTGTATGATTGAACTTTTTGTTATTTATATTGTTTAAAATTGCTTTAAAATGTTCTAGTTGATTGAACTTGTCATGGTCCATCCACCCATTTTCAACATTTTACTGTACTTGATGACATCATCAAGATGTGTTAGTGTTGATGTTTCTTTTAGGACCTTTTTTCTGAAGGGTCCATTTGTACACTCTCAATATATGCGATATATCGAAAATTGAATCACAGCATAAGTAATGAATCGCAATATAAATCGATTAAGAACCCTAAATATCAATATTGTATATCAGGGGTTTTCAACAGGTGGTCCGGGGACCACCAGTGGTCCCTGAGAGGGTTCCAGGTGGTCCCCAGGTAAGTTGGTTAACCAGATGTAACTCTTGAGAACGTAAAAATGAAACCAAATGGACCCTTGCGGGTCCATTTGGTTCATTTTTACACTCTCAAGAGTTAAAATAATCATCATCATATTGATCTGTAGGTTTGACTGTTTTGTTTCCACAAATCCAGCCTGGAACTGTAGATAAAAGCAAAAGTAAATCTTTAGTTTTGGGGTCTGTGGGCTAAACTGTCCTCAAATGGTGGTCCGTGGCTCAAATTCTGAATAAATGGTGGTCCCTGGTGTCAAAAAGGTTGAAAACCACTGTTGTATATTATGGTGAGGTAAGTGCGTGCGTGCATGTGTCCGTGCATGAGGCTAACCTTGTGGTTGGACTCTCCGTCCAGGCTGGCGGTCGTTACGAAGCAGGTGTCATCGTCCCTGCTGGACTGCAGCAGAATCAGATCACAGGGAAAGGTCTCGTCCTCCTTCACCTCCAACACATCTCCAACCTTACAGCAGAAACAGCCCTTCAATGCACATCCTTTTCAACAGTGGTGCAGAAAAAACTACTCACATTTTTTTGTACTCAAGTAATAGTTATCAATACTGCAATGTGGACATTTTCTGTTTCAAGTAAAAGT
>CM076984.1:23722952-23782952 GCA_039105355.1 Benthosema pterotum | reverse complement strand
TGTGTGTGTGTGTGTGTGTGTGTGTGTGTGTGTGCGTGCGTGTGTGCGTGCGCGCGCGCGTGCGTCACCACTCCCATTTACACAAATCAGAGTGGATAAAAACGCACAGCACACTCGCACACGCACAGCAGACACACACACACACACACACAAACTTTGGCATGAAAGGAGGGAGGGGAGCTCACGATTCCTGGACCGAGGACCATCTAATCAAAGGAAGCCAGGGTGTGTTTTAATCTGCAGCCTCGAGGGGGAGGGGCAACACTGCCTTCTCTGCCAAGATGATACGATCCAAGAAGGTCCTCAGCTCACACTGAGAGGCCTTGGCCCAATGCACGGCCAGGCCAGCAGAACGCATGCCTGAGCCCAGTGGAGGAATCTGGTGCTGTGTGTGTGTGTGTGTGGGGGGGGGGGATTATTTTGCTTTCGTCCACAATTCCAGGCTGGATTTAGGAAACAAACAACAGTTAAACATACAGATCAAACTGATCATTAATCTTCTACATTCTCTAGTTGGGTAGACTTGGGCTAATTCACGTGATGAATATTTAGCTCTTGAGAGTGTAAAAATGAAACCAAATGGACGGTCCATTTGGTTTCATTTTTTTTTACCCTCTCAAAGAGTTACATCTGGTTAACCAGCTTTTCATCATTTAGCTGGGGACCACCTGGAACCCTGTCAAGGACCACTGGCGGTCCCCGGACGACCTGTTGAAAACCCCTGGTATAGACACAACCACTCCAATGCCCAACTTTGTCCCAATGTAGCTGTACACCCACCTGTACAACTGTATTATGTTAATCATACCAACGGGTGGGCTGTTACACCAATACACCACTCAGTTCACACAGGAGCACAACATTAACTGTTCAACTTCAACTGAAGATGTTACTTGAACAATGAACCGTCAAGTAAGTACATCTAAAATTTAAACTGAACTTTATTCAACTAACTGGCATCCAACTTGTGTTTAAAAACAATGACTGTCTTTTTTTTGCAAATAGTGGCCAATATATAGGTCAAAACGATTGGTCACTTTAGTCTAGTGTAGCTCTCTCTTTCTCTCTCTCCCTCTCATGGCTGAGAAAAAAAACAATGCCTGGTGACCAGGTAATCCAGCTCAAGGCTGCCATATGACCACCCCTGGACAAGAAACAATCCTGTGCTTTATTGTGTGTTCTCTAAAGTAACAAGCATGGGGACACGTAACAGTGTACACGATCTACACGCGTGTCTACACCATGGCAGGAATTTCACAGCAGCCAGGGTTCTCCTCGCGAGTCTGTTTCACTGTGTTCTACTCAGAAAAAAAAAAAAAAAAAAAAAACAGATGCCCGGCGGCCGCAGTGGCCTTGATGCCCTGCCTGCACTGCCCCACCTGGCTTGGCCTAATATATTTTAGGCCATGCAAATTCAACTAAAGTCATTAGTCATTACCGGTCAAGTCCAAGCCCAGTCCAGTTCAATGACTTTCGTGGGAAAATACAATAAAATCTCTAAACCTTAAATAGCTTATGTCACCAATGTACTACTGCGCTTGCTATTATAAATAATAATGACCCAACTGCTGGAGAAGCACTGAAGGTTTGCCAAGCCTGCCATGCCTGATGAAGACCTGAACAGGTCGAAACGTCGCTGCTCTACCCTTGTCGCTAAATAAAATTTGGAGCACTTTAAAGTGAGTTGCGAGCCCATTCTTTTTCTCTTTTTTTTCTACGTTTTTTCTACGTACTTCTACAGTTTTTGGCTCAGCACCAGTTGGGGATGTGCGTTACCTTTTTTAACTTCTGAAGCACTGAAGGTTTGACACGCAGGGTCAGATCAAGATATGAACTGAATTACCGCTATGTACTGGCCATATATGGCAGGAGTTCTCAACCTGTGGATCACAAGCCCTCAGGGGCTCCCATTAATAATGATCTGGTTTTAGTATATAATTAATACACAATTAATGTTATTATAGTGGACAATTTGTATGGGGGTGGGGAGGGGAAACATGGCCAATGCATTTCCAGGGGTGTCCGGCCAGAAAGGTTGAGAATCCCTGTAACGTGCCTCTTTCTCATCATCAACATATGGAATGTCAAAACAGGTCAACTCCATATACAGTATAAGGAGATCTAAAGGATTGAGGTCAGATATACAGATATACAGCTAGCTGGCTCTATATATGCAGATATAAGTGATGATCCAGTCTTCTCCGTGCATGGTTGGCTACCTATGGTTGGATGACGTCAGTGTTGTTTTCTTCATATGGCGATGGACATATATGGTTGTGTGACATGTCACGTGGTGTGACCATATATGGGGGCAAGATGGCATGAGGTGTGTCCTCATATAATGGAGGTGTGATATCGTATTCGTATATGGAAGAGTAACCCACTGACGGGAAATGCGCAATTTTATATTTAACTGCAACCTTCGGGTTGCAATTAGAATGTATTCACTCATCATCCTAAACCTCTGAAATAAAACATTGTTTTGTTTGATTTCCTCCCTGCCCTGCTAGTTGGCCTTTTTAGCTTCAAAAACAATGACAATACCAAATGCCAAGTGTCACCGATCCCTAAAATGTGGAAATGCCAGGCCTGTCCTATACATGCACTGCAGCATACCTTTCACCCATACCTACGGCTTGTTAGCATTCTGCCGGTGAGCGGTGGAACCTGTCAAGAGTACACATGTCTACTGTCTACACATGCAGCATCCCTTGTTGCTGTCTAGGTATGAATAAGCTGTAAACTGCTCTACTTGCTTTACTAACCTAACCTATGTGACTAGTTAAGACTGGGGTTAGGGTTATATTTAGGCTCAGGTTTAGTGATAGGATTAGTGCTGACTATAGTTGGACAAGGCGCCAAATGCGAAGTTGAACAATGGCTGACAACAACAACAATGCTAATAGGTCCCAGTAGATCCAGTATGCCCCCTTGCATGGTATTGATAATCTACTGATGATTATGGATTGATAACATTGATTGATAACATCGATAAAATCTGCATTCTGACTGTGATTGGTAGGACCTGTCAGAGACCGGCTGATTCATTTGAGAAGAGAGTGTTTTCCCTCACCTGTGCTCTGACTGAGAATGAGCTCAACGCGCCAAGCGGCATCCTCTGTATGAAATGATAGCGCAGTGGCTCCCAATCTGTGGGTCGGTACCAACGTTGGCTTGCGGACCCATTTTTTACATTTCCAAAGATTTCAACAAAACAAAAGTATAATAAATCTGTTTTACATTTTATAAATAAAGTCTTATTAGTCTTAGTGGTAGTCACTCGTCATTTGTAACAAAAATCAAGGACATTATGTATCATGTCACAGAAATCAAGGTAGATTGATGCCCAATGTGTTTTGGTGTGGAATTCTCCTTTAAGTAATGCACCTCTGTGTGAGGGTCCTATAGGGGGCCCACGGCCAGGGATCCGGCGTTATGCCCTGTGTATGCCAACAGTTACCATGTGGGAAATGAATCAAAAGCTATTTTGGATGGAGGGACAGACCCAGCCTGGGACAGAAGGGGGAAAAAAAACGTCTTAATGTTATGTGCATTCTGCACATGTAGACAGACACACAGGAAATTTGCAGCGTGCACACGTGAGCTCACTGGCCCTTGTGTATAGTGTGCACACTGCTACACGGGCAGGACAGATACTACTACGAACGAGCCTGTGGGAGCTTCAGTGTGATTACAATTAGCCAAGGGAAAAATCAATTAGAAGGCAGAGATGGACTGGTGCACATCGAGCGGTCAGGAGGAATGCACGATCAGGAGGAAATGGGGAGCGCACACGTGGAGGGAGCTGCATCTGAAGTTGTGGTAGCAGGCTACTCCCCATATAGACCCACGGCTCCCATAGTGGGGTCCATGGCCAGTGTTGGGGAAGTTACTTTTAAAAAGTAAGGGAATTATAGTTATAGTTACCTCTCTGAAAAAGTAACTAGTTACTTTATTCCATTCTAAATTAGGAAAGTAAGGGCGTTCTATGGTATTCGTGATCACGAGTTTAAAGTGGAGTTCCTCCCATTTTCTACATTTTACTGTCATTAATATACCTTAGAGATGTTGTGTGGACATGATAAAGATCTCCACATTATTTCCTAGAAATCGAGGTTCTGTTTCACCATGTTAATGATTTTAGGGCCTTTTGAAAAAGGGTGGAATTCCCCTTTAATGGCAGCATGCTAAGCATGGACTGTATCAAGATGCTTTTTAGGATTTCCATTGGTTTTCTTTGAGGACAATGCTTTGAACTCAGGAAACAGCCCAGCTTTAAATCATCTTAAATCCCTTTATTTTAGATTGTTTTGCAGCCATAGTACAACATCTTTAGTTGTTACTGTACATTACTTTAAAACAGTTGTTGCACACACGCCTAAAATAGCTCTTATTTGCGCCGCTCTCGTTGAAAACAATGTATTTCCAACTCCAGTTTGTCCCTATTCAGGCTGCATGAACAGCAGATGGTGCGCTCAGTTTCCTCAATGTCGCTCTTCTATTAGATGGCTGTTGACGCATATGGAGGAGCTGCTTGCGTCTGTCTGCTTGCTAGAGCCCAGAGCCCTTAGTAACTCTATTCACTTCAGGGGCCAGTTCAATGGCGGCTTATCAACATACAGTATACTATACTTCTATTGAATTGGGAGAACCGAAGTTACAGAATGTTTATGGGCTCATTAGCGCCGTTTTCTGCCACCTCAATGTCGCAGCTCTTCTACTAGATGGCTCTGCTCTGCTAGACGAATAAGACTGTCTCTGATTGGCTAACACGGCGCAACAATTTAGTGTAAGCCAATCAAAGACCTTTTCTGTGACGTGGTGGATGGCATCATGTTAGAGTGGGAAGATTTAAGCTTTAGAACACAGACTGTTAACACAGCGCATCCTGTCACTCCTGCAGAATAACGATCATAACACTGGCCTACTAACTCTAACACAGGTATGAATTTCGGAAATGTAAGGAGTTACGTTAGAAGTTACTGAAAAAGTAATCCCTTACTCTAACGCCATTACTTGTAAGGGCGTTGTTTACACCACTGTCCATGACACATAGCCAGAGGGACTGCGAAAGACTGCTTACCATGATGATCGAAATCAGCTTGCGACCGCGGCATACGTTGCATCTGTTGTGCATAATAGTCACGACTGTTGGCATAACGGTTGGGGTTAAGGTTAGGTTTAGGCATAGGTTTTACTGAGGTCACGTTCACGTTTAGGGTAGGGATGCACCGATACCATTTTTTAAAATACCGATCCAAACCGATAATTTTATTTTTTAATTTCCCGATATACTCCCGATATCCGATATCAGCAAAAATATATACAATTTATTAAGTTTTTTTTTTTTTTTTTAACTAACCAAAATCCAAAATGCACTAGTGGCACTTCCAAAATGCACTAGAAGTAGCTAGAGCAGTGGTTTTCAACCAGCTAGAAAGCACTAGATTTTCCACCAGGAGTTTCTCAATAATTTTGGCGCTAGGGGAGTCTGGAAAAAAGCAAAATATAGTTACAAATGCGCCAAGTTGGCAACACTGTTGCTGGCCATGCCGTCGACGATAGATGTACGTTTTACTTACAGTAGCTCCTGCCTGGCTATATCGTGCAACGTTTCTGCTGGGATTATGCATTGGATTTACAAGCAAAATTGAAGGATTATACTTTTTGATGATCAATTTGAGAAAGGGTAAGTCATGCAGGCCACCTCTCTCTCTATCTTTCCCTGTCTGCTGCTCTGCTGGAGAAGGAGGAAGAGTCTCTCTCTCTCTCTCTCTCTCTCTCTCTCTCTCTCTCTCTCTCCCTCTCTCCCTCTCTCTCCCTCCCTCTCTGTCTGTCTCTCTCTTTCCTTGGTCGTGCGCGCTGCGGTCTAGCAATATATTCTATCGTACTGTGGTGCAGGACCGCTCAAACACAGTAAACATTAATAAATAGCCTATGTAATGTATCGGAGGAGTATCGGAGACGTGAACGCCGATCTCAGATACTTTATTTCTTTGAAATCGGGACCCGATACCGATAAAATATCGGATCGGGCGCACCCCTAGTTTAGGGTTAGGTGTTAGGGTTCGTAGGTAACAGTCGTGGCCATTTTTTGGCCATTTTTCCCAACGGTTGCAAATTGATCTCGCCGTCTCTTGTCAGCCTAATACTCGGTATCGGCCAACACACGAGTTGCAGGGAACGTTATGGGGATGAAAACAATGATATCGGACGGACTGTACATGTCAGTGGGGGCCACCGAAAGACAGAGAGCATCCTCTCTGCGAGCGCTGCGAGGTGGAGGAGGTTGAGGAATGATGGTGCAGCACTTTATTCTTTCCGATCTAATGAAATTGATAACATAGCCCAGCAGTGGGCGGGCACACACACACACACACACACACACACACACACAAATAGACACCTTTTTGCAGAGGTAGCTGGATTGCACGCCAGACAATTACAGAAATTAATAGAGTGACTGCGGGGGGAAAACGTTGAGGACAACGTGTCCCCCGTGACACGTAGCCAAGTGGCCAAGCAAGCCCCGTCCTGGGCTGACCACACCACTGCAGAGTGGCCCCATCATCCTACTCCTCCTCTGTCCAGCACTTGGTCTAGTGTGGGCCCGACTCCATCGTTTTCATAATCATCATCATGCTCACTCGGCTAATGGCCCGGCGTACAATTAGAGGACTTCTCAAAGGCAACCAATCGCGTGCCATTCTGCAATCCAAACAACTCTTTTTTTTACCCTGTATCTAACCCTGAATCCGAAACCCGCCTCGCGGGCATTACTGCAGCATTGCACTCCTTCAACTGAACTTCACGGGTCTGAGAGAATCTGAAATATACGTCAAACCTTCAAAAGGGCTGCACAGCCAACCGTCCCTCAGCTCCAACGTTTCTCCCCCAAACATTACTCAGTTCCAGTGCCGCCACCACCATCCCCTCCCTCCCTGGATTACCCCATCATCATCATCATCATCCTCCACACCATCACACCACTCTTCTCTGCAACCATTAATCAGACCCCTGCTGCCTCCACACCCCGCAAACTGCTGGCCTATAGTTTGTATGAGCGCGCCATTCTCTGCATCAAAACCAGAACCTTTTCCTTCCTCTTCTTTTAAATCACAGCATGGTGCGGCTACAGATATGCTGCCAGTTTGAGATGGAAGTTCTGGCACGTGCAGAGCCAGAGCAGAACACAACATTTGAGTTGAAGAGATAGAGAGAAGTATGTCAGTGTGAGCGACAGACTGACGTCCCCGAGGTCCTACAGGGCAGGACTGGCAGACCCCCCATGTGCTCGTCTTCAGCCTCTCTACTCTCTCTTCCCCTGATCTACATCTCCATCTCTCTCCCTCCCTGGTGTCACAGCCTCAACCTGCTTCCATCTCTCCCTCTCTCTCTCTCCTCTGCATCGCCCCCGCTGCTCGGCAACCGTTCGATCAGAACCCAGGCACAAAGCGCTTCTATTTTTAGACAGTGTGGTAGCTTTTTTTTGCGCTCCCTCTCTCTCTTTTTTTATCGGCCCTGTGTCTATTTGTGGCTGCTCAGAAGTACAGAGGGCTTCCTAGCCAGCTGCTGACGTCAGACGATGCAGCGCTGCAGATAGATGGAAAGGAAGGAAGGAAAGAAGGAAGGGGAAGAGAGAGAGATGGAGAGAGAGAGAGAGATAGATGCAGAAAAGGGGGCGCATGTGCAGGAAGGAGGGGAGTGAAAGGGTGTATTTAACACTCAGTCTGTGTGACGTGAAGGGCAGTCCTGTGGTGAGTTTCCTGAGTACATCTGTGTGAAATGTGTCCCTTTACCATGCGTGTGCATCCCCCCCGTCCCCCTGTCCCCCTGCAACATGACAGTAAACTGCATGGGAGAAAACTGTGCGGTTGGTTGGGATGAGGAGCACCCCCCGCCCCCCCAGAGGGTCCCGGATTAGTGGCGTGGTGCCAACCCACATGATATCCTGGGTAAACACCGTCAGCAAACAAAACATAGGAACACCCACTCGCCCACCACGTACCTCCTGTGACTCACACTGACGAAACAGGGAACAAACGCACACAGCATGCAAACTGCGTGAGTTGCATGCGTGTTTACTCCGTGTGATCACAACGTGTTGCATGATCAGGAGACACGGTGTAATAAATAAATGATTCCCGTAGGAAGAATCACGAGAGTGCCCATAGTAATAGTAATTGATCTCTCTTTAATTGATTTCATCCAGCAAGCAAGGAGAAAACTCATACAGCATAAACAAGTAAAATTGAAAGTGATGAAATCATCAAACAAAACAATGACCAGATAACACTCAAATTAAACTGATAAATGCGTCTCCCGATTGGATTAAATTGGCAACCAATGTTTTTTATGTTTATTCAAGAGCTGTAGAGAACGGTTCAGTGACGGGGACACCCGTTACCGAACATACTTGACCTTACAGAAAGAAAAAAGAATAAAACCAAAAATAATTAACCACATACAGCACGTTTAACGCTGCATTGGACTCCGCAATATTAAATACATAAGAGTACACGCACACGCACACACACACACACACACACACACACACACGAGTGTAGCAGGTGGATATAGCCTCTGTCGTGAAAGGCCTCCAAAGTCTAGTATCTGCCCCGGACCAAAGGGATGTCCCTTTGGTCTAGTGGTTAAGATATTGTGCTTTCACGCGGGAGACCCGGGTTCGAATCCTGGGCGTTAGAAGAGCAAAGACTGAAACTGATAATGTCCAACAGCAAATAGCACAGGTGGAAGCGAGTGAGGGGAGTGAGGGGCGGAGGGGAGAAATAGTGGCCGCCATTGATCGGCTATTGACTGCGGGGTCTAAAATAATGACTCTCTTGTGACAGTCGCGTCAAGCCAGCAGGCTTCTGCTCCTCCAGCCAGGCCAGGGTGAGGTTCAGGTTTCACAGGCAGAGAGAGAGAGAGGGACAGAGTCAGCGGCAGTGCCGGCACCGGCCGGGGGTTCCTGCGGGAGCAGTTTAGACTGGAGAGACAGTCACTCAGCGAGCTCATTGAGTCTGGATATTATCGGGCATCCCTCGTGACCGAGGCAGGCCAGCGGGCAGCGGTGGTACGTGCACTCAGGCACTATATTTAAAGGTCCTTCGAACGAAGTATTCTGAAATGTGATTCGGCAGGCCAAAATAACATGAAAAGATTTCATGACCTCCAACATACAGTAGAAGCATACATTTTCCATTATGTATTATTACTATTATTAATTCCATATTTAAACAACACGCGTTTAACCCATTCAGTACAGGAACTCCTTTTGGTGTTATAAGCGACGTGTTATACTTTAGCTGTTGAAAACTAGGATAGCTAGAAGCTCCAAGCTACATTTGAACTTATAGATCTGCTTTTATTTGAAAAATAATGAATGAAGTGAATCGTTGAATATAGATTATTTCAGAGCTGACCGTTTTGAACTCAAATCTTTGCTTCTGGGTGAGTTCCCTGAAAAAAAAAAAAAAACATATTTCCAAACGGAGCGAATTACAGATAATTCTGGAGGTCTTAGAGTTGGCATCAGGTGGAAACGGTACAAAGAAAACAGCAGAGGGTGAACAGGTCAGGGCAACGCTTTCAGTTCTCTGCTCTGTTGAGAGGAGAGCTCATAGATAAGCATGTCACCCTGTGCCTTGGCCCTTGTGTTAGACTGAGCAGCACACTCACATTTTCCATGAAACGCACACACACACACACGCACGCACGCACGCGCGCACACAACCATACAAGGCTTCGGAATGGTGAGGCTGGACGTCAATGCGGGGATCAACGTTTCAGCTAACCAACAGTTCCAGTGGGGTGGAAGTAGGGTCTGGGGATTTCAGGGGGTCCTCAGCTAAATTATACGGTAGTTAGGAAAGTATACCAAATGGACCCTAATGGTTCCAGAGTTAAACTAACATTCATTTGTCATGAAAAGAAATGCCATTAAATGGCGGTTTGTAAGTTCCATGTTAGGTATCCTTGACATGAAAAGGTTTGGGAAACAGTGGTCTAAGAGCTGTAAATGACGGCTGATAAAGTGACAGCCGTGATGCGCTTGAAGCACATCAACCTTTTCAGTGTTCCAGTGATGCAGGTGAAGTGTCAGTCAATGTCAGTTTTTGTGTCATCATTCGACATTTAATCCTACCCTTTCCGTTTACGCAGTGAGGCTTGAGCAACGCTTCAACAACGACCATCAGCACCAACATATATGTATAGCTAGTAGCCACATTGTCATTTTGAGGATTTTTTCCGGCACTAGTGTGAACACAAGTATGAGTTGTGTGGCAGACTGCCAGCCCAGTATTGAATTCCAAAATAGCCTATCTACAAGCACATGCTGTAGTCTGATCAGGCTACACTCAACCATGAATCCAACATTAGAACGACCTCGCTATCTCCACTTGTGTGCATTGCGGGCAGGGGTGACTTAAGGTACAATGTTGGCTGCACAAATGTGCTATGCCTGCCTATGCGGTAAATATAATATTTATGGAGCAAGCTGTGCTGCTGGCATGAGCTGGACTCCATGGCAGATGCTTGTGTTGTGACCTTCTGATCTTCAGATCATTGATGACAATGCTGAACAGCATCTGTGCCATTCTTCCTAAAAACTAAGATATTACAACTAAAACTAAGTTTAAATATATTGACAATTTTGTCAACAAATAAAAAAAATAGGCCAGTCATAATGCTTGGCAGGTCCAGGCATTACGACTGGACTTGCCAACATACAATTTATTTCAAACTTAACTAACACTAAAATATTTCGGTTGACTAAATGTGACTAAAACAGTCCTGCTACATGCCTGTGTGCAATTTCAGATCAATTGACAAACCAAAAATCACACCCTGTGTGAATGAAGTGGTGCAACTGCGTGGGTGTGCAAGTTTGGCGGACGCTTCTGCTGAGGTCCACCACATCCAAAGCAGCAGAGAAATGACCATGTGAGTGTGTAGGAGTCCTTGGGGACAAGGGGTCCCCAGAAATCAAGTTATAAAGTCTCCATTATCAGCAAATGAATGAAGAGTGAAATTGAGCAAAAGGAAAGTATGGGGGGGGGGGATGTCGTAATGCTAATAAGCAAGTATACAATTGTTGAGGCTATTGTTTTGGTAGTTGAACATGACAGCACTATTGGCAATAACCTAACCCTAGGTTCCACGCCTGCTCCCTCTCCCGGCCAGTCAGAGAACTGCACAAAAAAAACTGCTGCCCCAGCCCTGATTCGAACACGCGACCTTTGGACTACCAGCCAAGCTGCATTACCTAGTGCGCCACCGTGAACCGTGCTTAGTGAGCACAGTTTTACTGACTTTATAATTTTTACTGACTTGGGTTTAGGCGACTTGCAAAAACAGAGACGCGACTGCACACAGAGCCTGTTTCTAACGTGTTCTCCCCACTCATCACAATGTTTTTACACTGGGGGGACGTAGCCGCTTCTCCCCACTCATCACAATGTTTTTACACTGGGGGGACGTAGCACGTAGCAAAGCTGTATCGTTCGCAACCATCCCATAGCCTGTATGGACAGGGGGGACAGGGATATGTCGGCTGCGGCCAATAGAGCAGTGTACCATCCCATAGCCTGTAAACCGTGCCGATTCTCCACGCAGCCAGCCACGCAGCTTGTAAATCGTCTAAGGAAAGTGGTTGCACCACTTTAAAAAATAAGAGCAATGCAAGCGCCATGTAAATGAGTAAATTTAAAGTCAACTGGATATGGTCAACCTGTCAACAATTCAACAGACAACAAAATCATGACATGGTCGTCCATCCAGGCTATATTAACACAAAAAGAGATCACATGGTCTCTGGCGAAAATGTTAAAAGCTTCAATTTGACAAAAGTGAAAAATCTGATTAGTTAGTCTTTGCATATATTATGTCAATGTAGATTGCATTGCATTTCTTTTCACCAAGGTTAGTTGGTCAAATGAAGGCGTCAGAATTGACAGAGCCTGGCTTAAGGCTCTGTCCAAGTATGAGATATTTCACAATAATGCAGTAATAAACTGCTTTATTACGGAGTTGGCTGCGTCAGGCAGTCTGATCAATTCCTATGTGTCCTTTTAATTAAAGATCGATCGCTCAACCCACTGAGGATAAACCTTTACAAGAACATTCAGGAAGGACAAAATGACCATTTTGAGTTTTGACTGCACTTTATTTTACAGTCGGATTATCTTCAATGATGGTTGCTTCTATGATTTTAGCCGATTGTGAAGATTTTATTTACTCTTTTAAACACTGTCTGATAGACAGTGGCAACAATAACCTCAAACTGTGGATTTAACACCTGCCATAAAAAAGTGTGTAATTATGCATTGTGCACACACCCTGTCAGTTTCACAGTTCAAACACCCGCCATATGGTGTGCACATGATGCCCCACCCCAACAGGACACACACACACACACACACACACACACACACACACACACACACACACACACACACACACACACACACACACACACACACACACACACACACACACACACACCCACACACACACACACACACACAATTACGACTGCTTTGCATAACAGTTGACCGTTTCGCATAACAGTCGCAACTGTTTTCCATTCCATTCCAACAGTTGAGCATTTTGAATAATGGTCCAAAATTTTGTAAATAAATATTTTTAGGACCATGTTCGAATGCCCCCTCCCATAGCTAAAATCCCCCAAACTAAAGAAAGCAAGGAATGTAACACAATTAAGACCCATCTTTTATTTTCGCTAATAATAACCTAAAACATGAACCTTGGTTGAAAAAAAAAAAAAAAAAACTAAAGTTGTCCTTTAAACGTGAGAAAGCACATGGCACTTCACTTTGTGTTGCACTATAAGCATGGAGGCCTGTGAATATATACAGGGGTTGACACTAAGGTCTCGGTTCTGCTCGGTTCTACTTGCCCTCAGCTCATGGTCACTTGCCCACCAACAATATATTGTAAATTTTGCAGATGTAACTCTTGAGAACATAAAAATGAAACCAAATGGACCCTTGCGGGTCCATTTGGTTTCATTTTTACACTCTCAAGAGTTAAAATTCATCATCTTAATTAGCCCAGGTCTACACAACTAGAGAATGTAGAAGATTAATGGTCATTTTGATCTGTATGTTAATCTGCCTGTTTTGTTTCCCAAATCCAGCCTGGAATTGTGGATATCTAGAAAGCAGGGAAAGACACAGAGGCAGAGTGCAATGACTGCCTTCAAGACAAATTTATCTTGTGTTGTGTTATAGTGCACTAAGTTGCACACTTGCCCGATCGGGCAACCAGGTAGCAGTCTTCACTTGCCCCACCATTTTTTTTACTTGCCCCGGGCAAGCGGGCAAGTGTTAGTGTCAAGCCCTGATATAATATATATTATTATTATTTTTAAGCAAACATTTTAACTGGAATATTTGCTTCTGGGCTTCCCCCTCCCTGGATCAAAATGATTTTTTTTTTGTTTTTTTTAGATAGGGTCGGCAGCCAAATAGTAAGAAGTATAATTTAAGTTAGGTTTTAGAACACACACTTATAGAATCAGCCACAGGTCTTAATGGGTAAGACTCCTACAAATATCGTAATCTAATATGTGCCTGGTGGGACATGTCCTTACCTGTACCAGGAAGATGATAAGGAAGTAGAAATTGGCGATCCTCCTAAACTGTTCAAATAGGTTCTTTGGCAGAAAATTCCACACGGTGTACTGGGAAGAGAGGGAGGACACAGAAATTCAAATTCATAAGGACCACAGCAATGTAACTGATGCTTTCATTTCCCACTCTAAAAGTGGCAGTATAGGGGCGTTTTTGCGATTAGGCAGACTAGGCAGTTGCCTAGGGCGCCATGAGGGGAGGGTGGCAAGGGGAAGGGGCGACCACCAGACATGCTTTGAAAGGATACCAGGCTAATAATAAGCCTAACACGGATAAATAAATTCTACTTATCCTCTAGAACTAGAATTGAACATTTTAGTTTAAAAATAGTTAATAATTTTATCCCTTGGGGGGTGCCATTTTACAGGAGATTTTCCCTGGAAAATCTTGCCTAGGGCTCCAAATTGCTTAGAAACGCCACTGATAGGAGGAGGCTTGAGAAAGGGTGCTTTGATGCTAATAGTTCCCCAGCCCCTACATGTATAATCTCCTTAAGACTCTCCGTGCCAGCCCTTTTTCATATTTTTGGAGGTAGCCAGTGCCAGTTTTTTTCATCAAAAACTCATATTTCATATTTCGGTCCATGTTTCCCCACGGACAAGTTAGTTGGCGACACACACTTCCGGTTGCGGTTTGGTGCGTCTCTTGTTATTGTCTATCAATGGTGGGTGCGGTCGCTGCTAGCTGCTGTTAGCATGGGGATCGAATTAAACCGGCGCCGGTAACTACGTCACGTACAGTAGCGTTAACGTCAGCGGCATCAATTGTTACTGTAAATCATAATGATAACGGGAGACGTAGATCTATTTCAATGGCATGAAATCTCGTTAATCTGATGCCGGGTGGTGGTCTGAGAGAAAGGGTGCTGGCTGGGTGTTCTGTGACACCCTCTTATCCGCCTGTGGCCCCTATGGGAGCCAGCACCCCGGGTAGTTCAACCTTTGGAGACTCATCTTTAATGCATGCCACCTATCACGAATAGCAAACCGAGTCACAGAGAGACATGGTGGCAGATTTACTGTATGTACAGTATATTATTTTCCCCCAACCTTTGTTTTGCTTAGCTTTTTTTAGAGGACCACTACAGCTCACAAATACTCGCAGGGGCCAGGTGGGCCGCAACTACAGGGGGGCGCTAGGGGGCCACTCATTTTTATTCTTTATTTTTTGGACAGGTCTGCATCAGGCCTGTATTGTACCTGTATCAGTGAGTGACAAATAAACCTTCTTATATCTTGAATCCTTTTGCCATCACCATTCTAGTGAGGGTAACAAAAGGGTTGTATAGTTGTCTTTTGGTTGGTATCATTTATGTTGTTCGGTTAAAGTGGTGCTATTAGTGCTTCTTGGTTTGTGTGAGTTCTAACGGAGCAGACGGGGGGCTTGATCTCACTGCAAAGCAGGTGCCTTTGGCAGCTGGTTCCAAACATGCAGGCCATGATTGGAACCATCCCGTTTAGATTGTTGTTAGAATGGGGGTCAACGGGAGTGTCGCCACTCTCTTACTAGACTACTCTGGCAGGGGGTAGATTTTCTGCTATCTGCACGCTGGTTGTGGTGGGCCAAATTCACTCGAAAATGACCGGGCCGAATTTTTGTCGCAGTCCAGTCCTGACAGGGGCAATAATGACACTGTTATCTGCTAAAAGGCCCAACAGGACTCATCCCGGAAAATGGCCTTGAGTGGTAACTTACACCCCCCAAACAGCACCGCGCAGAGCTGTAAAACACACCCTCGTTCACACAATATAAAGGTCCTGGAAGGTGGAAGATGGCTGCACGGGGGAGAAGTGTGGAAATGCAGTGGCAGCAGAACACCACCACCACCCATCTCATCATTTTGCCGTTGAAGCTAAAAAAAAAATAGTAATGTGAAAAGATGAAGTGTACTGAGTGTGTGCGTGTGTGTGTGTGTGTGTGTGTGTGTGTGTGTGTGTGTGTGTGTGTGTGTGTGTGTGTGTGTGTGTGTGTGTGTGTGTGTGGTGTGTGTGTGTGTGTGTGTGTGTGTGTGTGTGTGTGTGTGTAGTGAAGACAGGAAGAAGGGAGGAAAGGAGAGGTTGGGATGATGGAAGGCGGAGGCACAGGGCAGAGTAAACACTAGTGGCCAGGGTAATTAAAGACTGTTTACACTGACACACCGAAGGGGCGGCAAATTGATTGGCCCCCCTTCCTTGCCCCGGACCCTACTGCACACCATAATAAATCCCGCAATCCCCACCAACCCCCTCACCCTCAGTAATGACCGCCACCCATCACATCCATAACCCACGCCTGAAGCCCTTATTGCTGACGAGGGGAGAGGGGCAGAGAGGCCATGATATACTTTTCTGAATGCTGTGGTATGTACCAAAAAAGCCAATCTACAAGCTCACGATGCCTTGCAGCACCATGCGTTGTGAACTTGCAAATTGGCTATTTTTTTTTTTGGAACAGGAGGCACCCTGTTTGGCTAAAACCAGACCAAATCAACTATTGGCAAAAAATGCCTGTCATCAGATAGGTCTGGAATAGCCCAATTGTACACTCTCACTACACCAGTAAATTGTGGTAGCCAATCAGGCCATAGTATGCAAATATATATGAATGCTGTGTCGTGATTGGCCACCCAAGTTCTTTGGAGTAGGACATGGGCGCACAATGGAGTCATTGGAGGCAGTTTTTTGGCCAACAGCTGATTCGGCCTGGCTTTATCCAGGCTAGACATAAGGAAGAGAGGATGCATGGAGAATCCAAAACAATAGGATTACATCTTTGTTTAACAGTTAATGAAACTAAGATGATGAGATAGTGAGAGTTAAAATTAAACATTTCAAGCAAATTCCTTGAAATGTTGGTGAGCATCTTACCTTGGAAGACACTATCCTGTTATCACAGAACTTGGGTTGAATGATGGTATCGGTGCCGTACTTCCGATGCCCAACATAGATCGTTCTGCTGGTTAGACCAGTAGGGCTTCCACCACCAAGCTGGAGGAGGGACAGAGACAGACAGACAGACAGACAGACAGATGGGGAGACGGAGAGGGGTGGAGAGAGGAGAGAGCAATAAGAGGGGTAATTAGATCTAGACACTTTTCAACATACGAGCAGAGGTTATAAATGGGGGCCCATCTCAGCTGGGAAAGGCGCAATCTCATGAACCAGCAGAAAATAATGGAGTGCGGGCTATAAATGTGCATCATATGCAAAAATATGAAATCCAAGCATAACTTTTAAGTTAAACGACCATTTGCTCTTGCGCCTCCCCCATCTGTGGCGCTTGGAGGAGATCAACGGAAAACAACGAACCTTCTTTCACTGGCGCATCGTTATTTGAGGCGCAGCAAAATCTTATTATACCTATTAAATATATAATTTATGTGCATGTACTGTATGTAACAAGTAATAAATCGCCTCAGTCTGCTCTGAAACAGAGTCATGTGTATAGTCATTTTTGTATAAACAGTCACACTGATCACATCGGTTTCCTTCCTTTATTTGTTTCCTTCAATTCCGTGCATCGCCAAGAGGCTTTATCCTAGGCACTTTACATTTACATTCGCACATCCATACACCGATTGCAGAATAAACCATGCAAGGCATCAACCAGCACATTGGGAGCAATTCGGGGTTCATAGTCTTGCCCAATGATATCTCAACATATAGACCTGAGGAGCTGGGATTTGAATCGCGGACCCAAGGATCATCGAACAACCTGCTTTTTCCCGGAGCTGTTCTACTATAATGTGGGTCATATAAAGGACAAGTACGACATGTGTCAGTCAGTGCGCCAGTCACCAGTATAAAGAGGTTTATACTGTATAACAAGTTCTTGCCAAGGTGGACAATCAGCGAGGAATGGCTAGTGAAGTGTAGTAATAAAAAGGGACACTGCAGTGGGCGGATTAGCCAGGCTCAGATTTAGGAGCCCAGTTATCATCACATCTAGACAGAGAACACACACTGCTATAATCTTGTATTTCAACCTTAACAACTGGGGAAGCACTGAAGCTTAAACATTTTGTGCATATAGTAGTATTTACCTAAAAAACATAAAATAGATCAAAATAGCACATCGACACATCTACATCGACCAAATTTAAAATGTAAATTAAGCCTATGCAACGCACACAAAAAAAATCCAGATTTTTTTCAAAAATAGCAGATGTAAAAACTCATCGAAAGTAACATTCTATGAGTGTGTTATGCCAATATTTCTTTAATAGCCAAAAGACAAAAGATGCTTCCATGGCGTAACCCCAGAGAGCTGGATCTCATGCGCTTCCTGCAAGCAGCATAGGAACCAAATTAAAAACCATCAGGCTATACATGGATGACTGGTTCTGGACCAACGCCTGGTCGGGGGAGGTAAAGGCCACCTGGCCGCTTGTCTGTCCGTCTTCAGAAGACGCGTTGGATCAAAGAACAACCTCTGACACTCGGGAAGATAATTAATACATAGAAGATAAAGACATAGCATACATAACTCACACATACCAATGATTAGATGCTCATTAATGGCTGAAAAAAAAGAGTCTTCACTCAGATACAATTTGGACTAGTTCTCCTTTGCCCAGTCCAGAGACAGGAAGCCAGCGTAGAACACACAGCATGGGTGGCGGAATATTGTGTCATGGGAGTGTTCACACCTCAGTGTGGCTGTGAAATCTGCCATCCACTGCCCACTCAACACATGCAGTCACTTCACTGTAGTGAAGTGACATGATTATCCTCTCAGCAGTTATTCTGCTGGTCACTTCCAATTCTAAATTCAAGAAGTGTTTCGTTTCTTTTTCAAAAGCTCTGCATATCGACACAGGATCGTTTTCTCTTTGTATAATTGTCCAGGGGTCATCGCCATGTTGGCTTGTCGTGGTGGACATTCTTGGACAGTCAATATAGTCAATATATATATTTTTGAACTAGCCCTGAATTACCATAACAGATCTGTAACTCAGAGACTATACAAACCGCACAAAATAGACCCTTAAAGGACCATTTGGATCTATTTGTACAGAGTTACAGGGGTCCACTATAATGGAGTCTGACTATGGCACAAAAGTATGCACCATATGGCACTATGGCAAAGAAGTGCCATAGTGTCATAATAGTAAAATCACTGTCAGACTCACATTCAGCAACTGGGTCTTATGATCCAAATAAGAACATTGTAACGGTGCGCGATACACAAAACTAAAAGTTGTCACTGACAAGGCCAAGTCACATTTGTGACTCAGACACATTTGTACTGTATTTTATTGACAAACACTGTTGTTGTTGTTTGATTGATTAGATTGACAAGGAAGAAACAAGAAAGCAAGATGATGATGAGAGAGAGAGAGAGAGAGAGAGAGAGAGAGAGAGAGAGAGAGAGAGAGAGAGAGAGAGAGAAAGAAAGAGAGAGAGAGAGAGAAAGAAAGAGAGAAGAGAGAGAAAGAGAGAAAGAGAGAGAAAGAGAGAAGAGAAGAGAGAAGAAAGAAAGAAAGAAAGAAAGAAAGAAAGAAAGAAAGAAAGAAAGAAAGAAAGAAAAAGAAAGAAAGAAAGAAAAGAAAGAAAGAAAGAAAGAAAGAAAGAAAGAAGAAAGAGAGAGAGAGAGAGAGAGAGAGAGAGAGAGAGAGAGAGAGGGGATGTACGAAATCCAAGGACACAGGTGAAATAATCCTGGTTGTCTATGATTAAAACAGTAGCGTCCCTGGGAACGAAACTCACTCATCTAAAAAAAACAAGAAAAAAAAAAACAATCTGCGATGAATCACACGGACGCAGCAACACTTTGACAGTGTGTCAGATACTAATTTAATAGAGGGGACGCACAATTTCTTTTAACAGTGCAGACGAGACAGAGCACATCCCCTTAATACCTGAAATAACATTAAGGTAGAGAAGTGCAGCGACAGGATAAAAATAAGGCTGCCGTCTGGCAGAGGCATCGCGCTTAATGCAAATTTCACGCTGCAAACGAGGAGCAATTTACAAAACAAATTAGCCCGGGTGCAGGACACAAAGAGCTTTGGCATGGGCCCTTTGAGTGAGAAGTCAGGGAGTCACAGATAGTAGTCGGAACACTTAGGACTTGTGCTGTGCCAATGTTTCATCTACAGCCTGTCTCTGGACTCATTAACCACAAGAAAAGCAGCCTCAAGGTTACAGCCGGGCTATAGGCAAACAAAACGTGTCTTTCAAGCTGTACAGTAGGCTTAAATCTGTTGCTCAACTACCACAGACCGCCTGTAACTGCCAGGACACAGCAGAGATTGTTTTTTATTTTATTTTTTTACAATTACTTTAGTGCAAGTAAATCACACATCGCATTGCGACGCATTGTGTGAGCTTAGAGATGGGCTATAAAGACAGGCTATTTTTGGCAAAGAGGTTTTGTGGCTGTGCACAGAGGAAAATGGAGGGGACCCAGCCAGGATAGACTCCTGGGGGACAGTTGGAACCCTTGTCGACAAAGTATAATATCGGTTTTTGTGAGTCGTTAAAAACAGTAATGGTTCAAGGTGGTAAAAGATAGCAATAGAGCTGTTGGATCTTGGATGCAGTGATGATTTCGCCAGTAAATTTTGATTTTAGTTTTTTAGTCATAGTCTCTTGAATAGTTGTCATTTAGTTTTAGTCACATGTTAGTCACCTGGAATGCCTTAGGGCCCTTTCACACAGGGAGTAATAAAACACGTCTCTAGTTCATTTACAATGAGACCAGGGTCTTGTGCTTAGAAAATGCTGTGTGATAAAACAAGCGTGTGACGCAGGGTGTTATTCCGCGGCGTCCGGTGTTTGTTGCGTGCATGCTTGTTTTGTCCACACGCCTGTGCCTGATTTTACCGGATCTCGGTTCCGGTGAGCTTTTTTCCCCAAACCACAGGATTTTCGTCTGTCACTACTGAGAGGCACGGTGGAATCTCTGTGATAATGTGAGTTTATCACTCCCCCATAATGCCCTTTAGTGTTGTTTTAGTGAACTGGATAAGATAGTCAACTATATCTGCAGTTGATTAGGTCGCCTAAAAAGGTATTTTTGCAGGCCTTGATTCCATCGTAATGACTAACACTTGTTGAAAATAACCGATCTACAAGCTGAGACCAGACCACAGGCAGAGCTCATACTTAAACTAAGAAGTAGAACTAAGGTAAAAAAAAAAAAAAGCATCGTAAACCCTGTTTTCAAAAAGGCTATACCCATCTGCATGTTTTAACAGTGTGTTTGGGCGAGTTGTACACATGCACGCAAATGTACGTGAATGTGGGTGTGCACGTGTCTTAGGGGGCGCCCCCCCCCCCCCCCCCCCCCCCCCCCCCCCACTTCTAAAAGTCCCACTACAACACTGGTGCTCCGACATACAGCTATACACACATACTCCAAACTCTTGAGGAGCGGTTGACACCCCTCACCTAGCCATTATATTTTCCTTGTTGAGATTAATGTTGCATAATTTCAAAGCCAACAATGTTGGACAACAGATGAAAATGAGGATGCAAACAATCAAAACAGCATTTTCATGCTACAACAACAGTTAAAAAGGCGGTTAAGAGGGAGGCGGGGCAGGGCACGTGCGTGGGTGGAGGCGGGGTTGGGGGTTTGGATCAATAAAACAAACATCCAATTTTCCCTGTCAGAAACAAATGGTGCATTTAGAGAATTGACTGAGTGAGCTTGAAACTTTACATTAGATTATATGGGTACTAAATGTAATTATGCACACATTGTAGAAATGAGCAGCAGGGGCGGATGTAACATGTCCCATTTTGGGGGGGGCAAGAGAACATGTTGGATGGGCAAGAGAAAATGGTATGGGGGCGGCGATGAAGCCGTGGCGCTTGTTATGGGTGCGGCGATGAAGCCGCACCCATACCATTTTCAGTTACAGGACTTTTATTAGGCAAGTAAAGCATCAATAATAACATCAGCTGTTGTTGAAGTTGCAACAGACACGCAGGCATGCATAAAGCTAAAGGTCTGACTCAGAGAGTTTTCTGTTTTCAATGATGAAATGCTGTTGGTTTAGTGGTGCCACAGCTGTAGTTAGTTAGTAGCAGTAGTAGCGTTTCAAATCATTTTAAATATAAGCACATTAATTTGAAATATCTTGGGTTGTTTCGCATGGCATCGTGTTTGGGGGGGACTGGGTACTTAGGGGGGCATTGCACCCCCCATGCCCATGCCTAGATCCGCCCCTGATGAGCAGAGCAGTGCAGCGCGCCTCGCCCCGGTAGGGGAGCGGAGCGGGGCCGGGCCGGGGTGCACTCCATTCAGAGAGAGACGAGCGGAGCGGGGCCATCTGAGGCTGGCATTCAGCCGCTGCCAAAAAAGAAAAAAAAAAGAAAACCTGTGACGATGACCTCAGCCTGATGACACCGGCCGGTCCGGGTCCCTGTCACACCATGGCACCATTCACTCACTGTCACCCCCACCCGTGTCCCTCTCGCCACCGTCCGTCGCCCTGCCAGAATGGGGTCAGGCTGAACTCGACCGAGAGCTAGTCAACAAACACGTCTGGGAACTGTCTGTCGTCCATCAGAAGCATGACCCCTAAACTTGTAGTGTAGAGCAGTGGTCCCCTAAACTTTTTTTTCCATGCCTCCAAATCGACACTTATTAGGCTGTGGAGGACCCGCATTAGAATGTATAATGCAGTGCCCCCGATAAGAAAGCTTTGGCACGGATTTAATTCAATTTCATTTCATGGACCGGACCTACAGTTTCACATGCATCTGGCTACTAACCCCCATTAAAGGGGAACTTCTACCAATTTATAGTGCTAAACCACTGATAATTTAACTCTGAGAGTGTACATATAGAACAAGATGGTTTGGTTCCATTTGTACAATCTCAGGCCCATAAGGGTGAAGTTGGTTCTAAACTATATATAATGCAGGTACCCCGCTCAAGTACCTGTAGGGGTCCCTGGACCGGATCAATCAAAGACTTACAATGCTTACAAAGGTCTTTGTCAGATTACACCTGGTTTGTGGTTTCTCAATGAGTTTTGTATCCAGCATCAGACGGAATGTTTTGGTTGTGTACACTGCATGCATCCACAGCCCCGTTTGTGACCTATCATCTACGCTGGCTATGCTGGCTGTAGCTCAGAGGAAAGGTTGCGTGTAGCTGCAGTACAGCACTGGTAGAACACAAGTAGGGTTCTTTTTAAACAGTAAATGTAACAAGCGCAACATAAGGGGAAAAAAACATAACTGCAGCCCTAAATATTTTAACTGCGGTATCAAACAACTGCATACAAAGCGGTTGTTTGGCAGATATTTGTTTTCCCGGCTTTCCCAATGCATTCTTGCAGAAGTATTTTGCCAGGTTCCCCCTTTTTTAAGCCTATTTGTGAAGCCGCAGCTAAGATGTCATGTGTTCCCCCTTAGCTTGCATTTGTTACCTTTACTGTTAAAAGAATACTGCGAAGGGGGTTTAATCCACTGCATGTCGACGGGCGCTACTCAGGCAGACCGCGGTTTTACCCGCCCTTGACTGCACAGGACCTCTCCTTGGAGCTATACCCAGCTTGGACAGTGTAGATGAGAGGTTGTAAATGGGGATACATGCAACACCTGTACTGCATAGGATAATGAGGCTGCCACAGGTGGCACCACATCCTAATCCTGGTGGATGACGTGTCTTGTCTTTTAAAGTGTTCTTCTTCCCCTATAGGGAGAACTAAACAT
Organism: Benthosema pterotum; assembly: GCA_039105355.1. NCBI lineage: Eukaryota > Metazoa > Chordata > Actinopteri > Myctophiformes > Myctophidae > Benthosema > Benthosema pterotum. The sequence continues at coordinate 23,759,641 of CM076984.1, read as the reverse complement.
AGCCATGAGCAGTGTCTTTCAGAGACTAGATCAAGACCTATAGGCGAGTCGTGGGAAGATGTAAATGGGTCATTAAATTATTCAAGAGCAATAGCAGTTGGCAATGTTATATTACCAAAGCTTTCCCCTGTAACTGCAACATAAGCAGTGGTCAAGTAGAGATCATTAGAGCAAATTACTATTGTGAAATTTGCTTGCTCGATATGCTATAATGCTGGAAATAAAATCGGTCTACATCCTACAGGATCTAAACTGCAGAAAACAAAAATCCAAAGAGCTCACTGGTGGTGACGTCATGGGAAGAGCAAACAGAGACTTTGTAGCATTATGTGAGTAGTTAGAAATATAATATACATGGCAGCTGTACAGCTGACATCTGTTTCTGTCCTCTCCATCAGAGGTAGCACCCAAAGGCCAATGGGCAAGAGAGGCCCACTTGCTTTGCCTACTCCCTACTGACTCTAGGTGGATAAAATATTCAGAGACCAGAAGAATGTTGGAGTCTATTCATTTCCAAAGGTAGAAAGAACAGCTTATGATCCATTCGTGGCACTGCACTAACTACTGGACCCATTCATCACAAGGAAGACACCATTTACAACATAATCATACTAAAATGGCTTCTTTTAGCGAGACAAATCAAGAGAAAATCCACTTTGTTATTGATATTTCTTCATCCCAGCAACAAACTCTTGTGAGATTTGAGAAGAGTCAGAAAGTCTCTTTGTAATCTGCACTTTGACGGACGACACATAGGGGTCTCTGAGAGGAGAAAAACATGCCTACTTAGGAAACCATTTGTAGGCTTTGTAGTCCACTTCGCCTCTAGTGGCACATCTTCATCCATGCATCATCTTTAGTAGCACCACACAACTTCCTGAATGTCCCACCTCAGCTGCTCAAATAACGAGTGGGCTTAATATACTCTCTAGGTTCTCTGCAATGTATTATAGAGAATTTAGAAACATTATATTGACATCACAAGACACAATTTGAAAAAGAGAAATACAAATATTTCTAGCACTATAAGCACTATAAACACTAGGCTGTTATAGTTCCAACGTGAGGCCAATTTTACTGACATAAAGTGAAACAGTAATAGCCCTGACTGTTTTTTTTTTTTTTTTTTTTTTTTAAGATGGCGAATGTCCAGCAATGCCACCCCTGGCACCGGAAAGCTGCCATCCCTCAATCCGTTTTGTGCACTTTCACCAGTTTCTCGCTTTTACTGTAACACACACACACACACACACACACACACACACACACAAATACACTATACTATAGTAACTGGTTGTGGCTGTTGCTAGGTTACTGGAGCCTCATGTATAAAAGAGTGTCTAGCTTTCATACTGAAAGATGGCGTAGCCACAAAAGTTGAATAGTACATATACACAAAAACCTCTGCACGCAACACTACTTCTTCCCAGCCTACGTGAACCATGGAGTTAACCAGGCCAATGTGCCACAAGATTTGCCAGGCAATTTTTGCACAGCACAGATCATGCTGTAGTGAAAGCACTTCTTCTAAGCCAGTGATTTTCAACCTTTTTCATACCAGGGCCCACCATTTATTCAACATTTTAGCCACGGACCACCTTTGATGTTTGATGTTGAATCTCTTGGACCCAAAAGCAAGGATTTTCAAGTTTCAATTTCAAATTGTCCACAATTTAGGAGAGATAAACTGGCAAAACGGTCAAGTAACAATTGTATATTTTCTAATTGTGTAGAATAATGAAAATTAAGTAATTCAGTTCAAATATAATCTAACTCTTGAGAGTGTAGAATGAAACCAAATGGACCCGTGAGAGTCCATTTGGTTTCATTTTAACATTCTCAAGAGTTACAGATCTATAAGGGTCCATTTGGTTACCAACTGTCATCATTTAGCTGGGGACCACCTGGAATCCTTTCCGGGACCAATGGCGGTCCCGGGACCACCTGTTGAAAACCCCAGTTGTATATTTTTCAACCGTGCCCTTGTGAGTGAGCAATGAGAGTGTGGTCGATTGCTCCAACTAATTTGGCTTGAATTGGCTGCAAATTGCACTTGATTGCCTTGCTCACCCCCAGTATATGCACCTAGGGACATACGGAGTATGGCATCCCACATGGATGACATGATTGGGAGATGCCTGAGTGGTAAGCCGGCAGCACTTTGCTAAGCTCCCATTCCAAGGCGCGCGTCCTTGTGGTCACCCCTTTCAAAAAGCTGGGCCCGGTTCAACACACTTCCATGAAGAAGTCTCTTGGCAATCTGAGCAATCTAATCTCATCTCAAGTAATCGTGTTTGGGCCAAAAACAAACAAACAAAAAAAAAAAAAAAAAACGGTGTGGTCAGTGAACACAGTCCCTGCGGAATCCTCCAGCAGTGCCAATGCAGCAATTGCTTATCAAGTAGGGACTGTCATGAACTACGGCATAGTTATCTCGACCACAGGCCCAAGGGATGGTGAAGAGTATGTTTTGTCCGTCCTTCTGTCCATCTGTTACCAGCTAATCTCTGGCACTGTTAATCCGGTTGATGTCAATCTTTGCATATACACATGACCTCAACGGCCTGTTTATAGCGCCAACATGTGGCAGATTTTCACATTTTTACCTATAAATGCACTGATCTGCGTGAAACGTTGCATGCACCCTCAATAGAGAACAAGGATGAACCTTTGACCTGTATTTTCACATTAGTTTTATACAGCACCACCGAGAGGTTGATATTTCTAAAACACCTAATTTCATACTACAACTACACCTCCAGATTCTATCCCCAAATTTCGCAGATATCACATTATCTGACGGAGCAGTCCAATATGTCATATTCCATCATAATTGTCCATCATTGGATTTCAAAGATATGTCTGTTTTGAACAAAAAACATCAAATCATGAACACAATGTGCAATATACATAAAGTTTAATGCACTTTAATGCACTTTCCTACTAGGCGGACAAATTTTACTGCACCCTTTTCACACTGGCCTATTTTAGCGCCACCAACACCAGCATTGCCTCAAATCATCCAATTAACCCTAAAAGGCATAAGAAGAAAAACCCTTTACACGTTGGCCTATAGCGCCACCAGGAACCCTGGTGGAGACCTGTGCAATGACAGTTCTAGGCATCAGTGTGGCCTAAAAATCTCAAGATCTCAAATCTCAAAATCTGCACTGATTTCACCTTGGAAATTCTCTCAGGACTGAAATCAGTCGCCAGGACTGAGAACTTCAAGCCCTGCAGACATGTTAGATTTTGCATTCTCATACATGTTTTACAAATGTCGGGAAGAGGTTCCGTCCCCAACATTCAGTTTTGATGTGGTGGAAGTCCATCCTGGTAAATACATCTACTGTAAAGTGACAGTAGGATACTGCTGTATCCTACTGACAGTTCTACTGGCACCAGGAGGACATAGAGCTTTCTCCTTACTCCTCCAACACAACACTCTCCACCAACAGGTGCTACAACAGCCGGTAGGAGTACAAGCAATTACAATTATCACCCTCCCCAGGTGATAATTGTAATTACCAGCTTACCTTGACCCGAACAAAGGCCAATTGTGTTCATATAGACGCCTGACGATGCCGGTTGTCGAACCCCCAACCTCTGTCATGGTGGGCAGGGACCACTTCGCCACTGAGCTGCCATACTGCTAGTACACACGCACAGTTCCTACGCTGCTTGTTATTGGAAGTCATTGGAATGATTCTCAGATAATCAGCGATCACAAAGTTAAGTCAGAAATAATTGTGGTCCAATTACGCTGTATCTCCCTCTCAATAATACATGAGAGGGAGATACACTTGGACGCACCAGTGTGCTGCGGTCGTATAGGCAAGAGTCAGAGGGCCATAGATCAGCCCACCAGTGCCAATGAGAGTACAGCATGACCTTGAGTATGCTGTTGTTATATATTACAGTTTCATTATTAATATTTATGATTACAGAGTACGTTAGGGGAAAGAAATATATTGAAAGTTGCTGGCGAGCATTGCAAGGTTATACAGGTAGGGTAAACACAAACAGTGGATGCATTTCAGAATACCGTTAATGAGGGACATTGGCAATCACAAGCTGAAAGTAAGGCATACATAATGTCAAGTTAAGAGACAAAAAAGGCCACCTACTCAACGTACTGTTTGTCAGGAGTAAAACAGAAGGAAGCACTTTTATTTTGTCACTAGTATATTGTTGCTTGTGGACATAGATATGGAGCTGGCTGCTGAACAAAAATGCTCTTTTGATGCCTGCAACCGCCGGATGATAAATCCAGTGTTGAGGTATTAAGTGAGTGTGGGGTGGGCAGCATGCACATACATCTCAAAGTGGGTGTTTGCCATTGTCCCTTTGGGTATCATTGACAAGTGACCGAATCTGACGTGCGTGTCCCTGAGTGAAAGGGCAGAGGAAAACAGGATATTATGATGTACTGAAAACAAACAAGCTAGCGGCTGCAGATGCAACAGCGGCGCTGTGAGTATTATTTACCTCGACACAAATGGATTTTGCGGTCGAACAAGCCGAGTGCCCAAGTCAATGCTGTGACTTTTTCTTGCAAGAGTGCTGAATTGAAAAGTATAAGCCAAAAAGAAATGAGTATGGCAGGTTAGAGAATAAACTGAACAAGAACATGGCTTGTTTGTTTGTTTTTTGGGGGGCGTTATAACTCAAGAACAAGCGATAAATAACCACAGAAAAACACAAAATGCCAGCCCCTCTTAGCATGGAATCTGGAATGCATGAGCTTTGTCATTAAGCCTCAGAAAAATCTAGTTAGAAAATCTGCTTAGACACATTTAATGAGGTGTGAGGGGTGGTGGTGTGAAAACAGAGTGAAAGCACTGCTCTACACGTGCACAGCCAACAACCTCTGACATCTAGACAACTACTCTGCGCAAAGGCCATGTTGTGGTTTGATAGCGCTGTTGCAAGTTACTACGGACCTGTAAAAGATAATCAAATACCACCACATGACTAATAGTGTACAAATATTGTCAAAATCAGGGCGAATCTAGGCATGGGCAAGGGGGGGGCAATGCCCCCCTAAATACCCAGTCTGCCCCCCCAAACACGATGCCATGCAAAACAACCCGAGATATTTCAAATTAAAGTGCTTATATTTAAAATGATTTGAAACACGACTACTGCTACTACGTTGTAACTACTTTTGTAACTACAGCTGTGTCACCCCTAAACCAACAGCATTTCATCATTGAAAACAGAAAAATCTCTGAGTCAGACCTTTAGCTTTATGCATGCTGTGTGTCTGTTGCAACTTCAACCACAACTGATGTTATTATTGATGCTTTACTTGACTAATAAAAGTCCTGTAACCCGAAAATGGTATGGGTGCGACTTCATCGGCGATGAAGCCGCCCCATACCATTTTCTCCTGCCCCTCCAACATGTTCTCTTGCCCCCCCAAATGGGATGTTATATCCGCCCTGGTCAAAATTGCTGTGTGTGTGTGTGTGTGTGTGTGTGTGTGTGTGTGTGTGTGTGTGTGTGTGTGTGTGTGTGTGTGTGTGTGTGTGTGTGTGTGTGTGTGTGTGTGTGTGTGCTACTGTATTTTAAGAGCCTGACATAAATATTTAAGTACTTACTTAGTAGAACTACATCCTGTTAGGACTACATCTTATCTCAGGCACTGTATTTGTGCAGTCCCGCCTCATGTGAGATCATAGGCAGGTCAACCTCACCTCACCTTAAATTACCAGTCTCCTCTGTGCCTGGTAAACATATCGCCAATAAACAGGAGAGAAAGAGAGAGTATGTGTGCGCTTCTGCAATAGTATTCCGAGAGTAATAAAGTGAATAAACAAGGGAATGTGAACTACAGCCAAGGTCCCTAACTCTTAGAGGAGCCATAGAGAAATGTTGATGACAGCAGCAAAAACGGTCTAACTGTAACATAAAGTTGTTATGGGTCCGACAGAGGTCCGATAGAGCTGAGTGATGAATGTTTGAACAGAAGCGGCGAGGCACGCATTTGAGTCAATGCAGCACGCCGCCTGGCATCTATCTCTCCGCTCTCTCTCTCTCTCAGCTCGCTTGCTCTCACTTTCTGATGCTAATTCTGTTAGTTTTGATTAGAAATGCACCTGTTCATTGCATGAGCCGGCACATTATTACTGGAGAGTCAGCCTTGTTTCAGGCCGCGCACATCATTCACAAAGAGAGTTAATCAACGGTGTCCTCGGATTTCAGCAGAAGCGGATGCATCTGTTTACGCAGAGATAGTCTGTTGTTTAGGCCAAGTTGTGCTCTACAAAGAGGGCTGCTCAGGCGGCGGCGCCTTGGCACACTGTTGTTTACAGAACACAGAATTGCCAGCCTTGTCATCTACTACCATGTAAGGCAGGCCCACTGACTAGGTGCCTGTTTGGTACTGTATATTGCGGCTGCCTGGGCAAATGTTTTCTAAACATTTGCTAGACATTCCTAGACAATACAGCATATAATGCATATCAGTTTCTTAACAACATTTGTAACCCCTAAGTATTAAGTACATTTAAAATCACTTACATGCTGCATCCGAGCATGATGTTGACCAAAATGTGCCCCATATGCTGTTACAGCCTCATTTACCAAGGCTGTGCTCTGCTATCAACAATGGAATTATACACAATATAACTTCCTCCAACAATATGTTCTTATTCTCAATGATGCTTTGTACAAGGTAATGTAGACCCACACAGGGAAATACATTTTAGCTAGCTATGCCTTTACATTACAAATGAAAAGAAAAGGGTGGGGGATGCACGAGATGATTACACCGATTATGAAATATATGCAGCCTTTTAACTGAATACACCAGAGAAATCAGAATGTCCCACCTGATAGGTTCCATATACAAATGTGGGATAAGCGTTTGCCCTGCGTCACTAGAAGTGTAGCTTGCTTATATAGTACACGTCTAACAACACAGCTTGATTTCAGCTTTGACTGTGGCTGGGTTTCATACAACCAATATGAGGAGGACTTCAGGACTTCAAGACCAATGATGAATGCTGAACTAACACATCTCCATAGCCCCATCAATGTAAGCATGGTATAACCTAAATAATTTCTGTCCCTTACTCCCACCAGGCAGCGAGCACAGAGGTTTCTGTTTTTCTGTATTTTTAGGACAGCCTTGAGCAGCCGCCAAGATATGCATGTTGGTGGTCTGCTTTGTTTGGGGTCTGATATGTTGGTGATGTGTGTGATCCTGCAGCAAAGACTGTGCAAGAAGACAGTTGATTAGCTGGCATCACATAGTAATACTATTATGATTGTAACCATCTTCATTAGGACTACGCCATCAACTATGGTACTGTGCACAGTAACAGCCAACACCCAGACGGAGCATATACAGTAGGTTACCATTCTCATTTGATTGCTGGCAGCTGCTTGTAAAATTGTGAATGAAGCATAAAGTGATAAAGGGGTAAAAAAGCAAACAGTTGAACTTAAACGGAGGACTTCATCTAAAGAGCTGTTGTTGAAAGGCAAAGGCTCATTGTTCTATTAGCATCTTTACAGCTGCACAAGACACAGAATGTACTGTACTGTACCATAGCCTGGCACTGGCCTACATAACGCCATGTCCCTTGACACTGGAGAGGAGAAACTCATCTAGACCTTGCTCTGGGAACTATCTGCTTCTTCAATCATCTTCCTTACTCACAATATGCCACTGACAGATGTGCTGACAGACACTAAGCCTGCCGCTTTCCAAACCAAAGATTTGATTCTTCTCACCAAGGAGAACAGGTGGCCTTGAAATATGTTGATGCCTTTTTTCAAAATAAAGATTGATTTGCTCACGATTCCACGTCTGTATAGGATGTGGATAGAAACGAGAAGATGTGCAGAATTCTGAAGTGGACAAAAGCCCACAGGCACTGCCTGAGGAGTAGAGCACGTCATGACGAAAATGAATAATGAGGGTTGTGAAAAATGTTCACCGTTTGTGGGGGGCATAATAAATACTGCTTAGACAGACTTGAATACAGCAAACGTAAAAGCAATTTACACAATGCTGACCAAGGCCTGTTGAGGCAAAAAACAAACAAACAAAAAAAAAACGACAGAATAACCTGTAGGCACGAACATGGTAGGCTAAACATTTACAAAATGATGTAACTAGATTGTTGATTTTTGGGCTATTTATTGACTATAGGAGGTTTTAGTTTTAATGAACCTCCCCGAGTGTCAAATCAAGTCCCAGGATATGTGGCCTCTTGAGGCCAGGCCGGCTTACCGAGCACTGGAGGAGAAGACGTTAATGAGTTATCTTCCATGGGGTCTTAAGAGAAAATCTTGTCACTTCAAATTCTAAAAGGCTTGGAAAAGTGAGCATATGTCTTGCAATAGCAGACTCACGAATTAATCTATAATTAAAGAGAATTTAAAAAGGTGCAGCCATCACTGACTTCTCCCAACCCGAGTTCGCAATACTCCAGACAATAAGAGGCAGAACGCTGCTCGGTGGTTAGGGGTGCTCACTGCTTGTCTTGAATAGGGTTGGTATGAAAACGACTCCTTTGCATATAGGGCTTTGGCAGAGACTAAACCGATGGGCTTGATGTGCGCTGTGGGCTGTGGCTCTCATCCTGATACCATTTGTAATGGCACAGGAGGGAGAGAGAGAGACAGAGGGATAGAGACAGAGAGACATTTGCCTTTTACTGCTGACAAGCTTCAAAATCTGCATCTCAGCTGAAGCCATTCTGATGACATTATCTTCTATAATACACCAAGCTACATTGACTGTAACTGCTATTCAATTAATTACCTTCAGACATTGCTTGTGGGGGATGCTAATGGCTAAAATCAATATGGCGCCTTCCTGCCTGTGCACTGAGGCCATGGCTGGATTGGACAGCTCTTTTGGGATGCATTTCCTCAGATTTCAATCGTGACCACAGTTAAGAGAATCATTTTTCTCCTTGCAGCCGAGTGACGCCACCTCGCCTAGGGATGGAGTTTACTGTGTGGAGTTAATCATCGTAAGCTGTTGCTTAATGTGGAGGAGCTGATCCTGTTGGGTGTGTGTGTGTGTGTGTGTGTGCGTGCGTGTGTGTGCGCGTGTGTGAGTGTGTCACAACCGTTTGCCCTCCTCTGTGACAGCGGGTATCATTTCAGGTGACAAAAACAGGTGAGAATGGAAACCCCTGCAGTGACAAAACATTGGAGCTGCTGCTTTCCCTGAACCCTAACTCAGCCCCCTCCTCCAACCCAACACAGACAGACACGCACAGAAACAAAGACTCCCCTCCAAAAAAAAGAATAAAAATAATGCACACAGCTCAGCATTCTCTTCACATCTCACTGTGAGTGAACACTCTCGCTTTGGCGATGCCAATGCTGGAGAGTGGGGCGCACGTGGAGAATCTCGGAATGAGCCTTTATAAATATATGGATGATGAGAATACAGTCTAAGTGCTGCTGCCCTGGCGAGGATACGCGAGCTCAGGAGAGGGGGAGTGATGCAAGAAGAATTCAAAATAAATGAAGCCGTCTGAATTATTCAGAGGTACAAACTGAGAATTCAACATGGCTTTTAGATGGAAATTGAAAATGGTCACATGTAAAGAAAAAATAAAGTGGCTCTTTTCCCCAGTGTTTTTCACCGAAGATGGATGAGGTTTAGAGGTACAGAGGTTCTTTGAAACGTCAAAGAAAAAGGGGGTTCCCAAGTGGCACAACCTATACACAGTTATCGACCTCAATGTTATCACTGCCCCATGCTGCTCCTATAAGCACGTTAGTCCATCGATAGATAGGTTAGACCCAAGGGTAAACCCCTGTTCTTTCCTTTTCTGAGCTTTCTGGGCTCCACCTTATATCCACATCAGCTAGTCTAGAGTCAGCCACTTACCCCCTTGGACCCCCACTCCATTACTACATTGTATTTCTTATCCTGCTGGCTGCTGTACAGAGCAGATGGGCTCAACTGGCTAGGTTTCCATCCATTACTGGACACAGGGAGAGACACCAAAGTGTGTGTGTGTGTGTGTGTGTGTGTGTGTGTGTGTGTGTGTGTGTGTGTGTGTGTGTGTGTGTGTGTGTGTGTGTGTGTGTGTGTGTGTGTGTGTGTGTGTGTGACCAGAGAGAGAGAGAGAGAGAGACGGAGAAAGAGCAAGGAAGACACGAGAGAGCAAAGGGAAGAAAGAAGTCAAGAGTAAGCACTTCTGTCCAACGGCCAGTTTCACAGCACAAGACTAATGGCGGCAAAACGGAGCGTGCTTCTAATCAATACACAGCTCTCCTGATGAAAACAGGTGGGATAAATCATATGTCAAAGTAGCAAAGTAGTGTCCCCGTCGAGAAAGACACACTAACCCTAACCCTAAACCTCCACCCTGCATACGATAATCAAAGCGACCATCTGCTGGTAAAATGCAGAAGTACTCCCAGTAAATATTAACTTCCCTAAACTGGCATCGTCAAGGGACACTGCTCTAAAACTGTCATCTTTACAACAGGTGTTGTGGACAGGCCAGGGATGGCGATGCAGCTCCCTGCTGCTCTTAGGCAAGAGGCCTCTGCAATGCCATAAGCAGGTGATGTGTGCAGAACACAAGGTGATGGCAGTGAATGTGGCGAATGTGCAACAGAGGGGAGGATTTGCTTTGGAGTATTCCAAATCAAATCGCCAGAGCAACGATATACAACTACAACAGCAGCAGCAGTGAAAGACTGCTGCACTGCACGCACTAAAGAAGATTCAGTATACAGTACTCTGTGTTGGGACGCTCACAGGACACACATGACTCTTTAATCGGTGTTTGAGGAATGTGCCAGTTGTTTAAAGTCACTGGTAATCCACAGGTTTGCGCAGTGTTGTGGCATTCTTTGATGCCCCTACAACTAAGTAAATAGATGAGGGAAAATATAGGACTCAACTGCCAGGATTCAACCTTCATTATTGTATTTCTGTACACACGCAATACAGGAAATTGGACAATTCTCACAGGTAGGGGTAATTTTTAGGGAAAGCCAGCAACCTGCATGCAACCTGATGCTGACACTTGTGCTGAGAGGCAATACAAAAAAAGGTTGCTTTCTTCTGCGTTCTGATGACATGGCAAGTGAAGCGTCAATGACATGCTTATGTTTTCCGCTTCCCTTTTTCTCTTACCACAATTAGAGCTCTTTACGTAAATGGAGAGGAAACAAATTCTTGCCGTTATACCACTGGCTATTCAACACTACCATTTTCAATGTCTCCACCAGGTTGAAGGCATGGGGAGAGAGTATAACCTTCCATCCATCTGTGTACAGCTAATCTTCAGCACCGTTAACCTGGTCGGTGCCAAATTTTGCACACACTCTCCCTGGCTGACAACAATGAATCTCTGATATAAATATTCCACAAAGGCCTTACATTTTTTGTCCAAAAATCCTGCAAATTGTTACATGCCATATCTATAGTCATGTCCTCAAGATAGATCTGTTCATAATTTATTGTAATTGGCTCGCATTAGCTTCCACAGTTTGCAGGAATGGTCCGTTTTGAACTCAGATCATTGAATGCACTATGAAATATTTCACACTACTACACTGAGGAACAACAAATCCCAACCTATTTAAGGTTGCAAAATGCCTAAAAACATCAACAAAAATCATGTTTACTCCATAAACATTTTGCCAAAAGTTCTGTGCTCCTGGTAGAGACCGTAAGCACCATATCAGCACTATAACAATCCAGCATAACTCAATTTTTTAACCCCTCTATTCCAGAATTGTCCCTGTTAAGGCGTCTTGTTTTATCTTGCTCTTCTAATAAGACTTTTAGATGTGTCAAAAGTCACCTAGACACCGTGTCTGATTTGGCTTTTGACCTGATAGTCAAGTTTCAATTTATCACCTGAGCAAGCTATAGCTTATAGCTAAATGGTAAAAATAAAATAAGCACTTAATTCAAATAATGAATTATTTGGACAATCTTATGTTGGAAACTTGAGGAATAAAGCTTCTCAGGTTCTGGGAAGTTAAAGGGATATTCCACTTTCAAAAAAACTTTGGTCATTTTATGGTCTACTCAGTCTCATGTGAACACACCAGACACTTTATAAATTACTCCATTCAGTATTTATACCCAACAAAAATATAACCGCAACACTTTTGTTTTTTCTCTCATTTTTCAGGGGATGGACTTAAAGACCTAAAATTCATTCCAGATATACAATATAACCATTTCTCTCAAACACTGTTCACAAATCTGCCTAAATGTGTGATATTGAGCACTTCTGCTTTGTTAAGATAATCCATCCCACCTCACAGGTGTGCCACATCAAGATGCAGATGTGACATCATGGTTAGTGCACAGGTGTACCTTAGACTGTCCACAACAAAAGGCCACCCTGAAATGTGCAATTTTTCTTTGCCTTATTGGGGGTATGGGACTCCGAACCAGTCAGTATCTGGTGTGACCACCATTTGCCTCATGCAGTGCAACACATCTTCTTCGCATAGAGTTTATCAGATTGTCAATTGTGGCCGGTGGAATGTTGGTCCACACCTCTTCAATGGCTATGTGAAGTTGTTGGATATTAGTGGAAACTGGTACGTACAGTCGAAATGGTAATACTGTGGTAATAATGTGTTATTTTCCAAAACAATATTTTAAAAATAAATGAAAACTGTAAATGAAATTCCACGGCCCTCTCACGTATTAGGAGGACAATGGACGTCACCTGAAAGTCACCCGAAAAAAAGATGCGTTGTTTTTGAATAATCTGTCATGGTTAAAATGGAGTTATAATGGGTTTGTAAAGAAAGGAGGTGGGTACGCTAAAATGAACATCAAATATATAAATACTGAATGGAGTAACTTATAAACTGTCTGGTGTGTTCACATGAGACTGAGTAGACCATAAAATGACCAAAAGTTTTTTTGAAAGTGGAATATCCCTTTAATAAACGTTGTAACTTTGTAGTCAAAAAGGGCTTGTGATAATCACAAGATAACAATGTATTTTATCCCGTGGGCGAGGGTCATTGGGCAATGCTGCCACTGTCACCATGAATCTTTGCTTTTATTGACTGAAATGATGATCATCTGTTTGTCCAGGAAATGTTATTGTGAAAGAAGTACTAGCGTATTAGTATTTTAAGACCTTAAATCATTTCACACATTTTCAGTTCCTGTTTATTCACATATTGTGACTTAAGGAAATAATGCCTGTCCAAAGTTCTCTGAACCCACTTACATACATAATATTTATAAAATATACCTTAACTTCCGCATGCACACACACACCACTCACACAATGCACATGCACACTCTTGCCACAGTGGCAGACATGCGTCCACACATACACGTGTGTACTACCACTACCATTAGACCATAGCCTACCATATACTGTACCAATAAGACCGCAGATCGCGTTTACTATGATATACAGTATATATATTTTTGGGGGGACATTTTGGACATGAAATTTTTTGTCCATCAACCAATACTCAAAATCTCCATACATGAGAAAGGCTTGTGACATCATCAAATCAAATCCTTAGATCTCCATATATTGATATACTGTATGTCAGAACCGTTATGGCTTCCTCATCTTGCCTTCCTCTTCAATGTCTCAATTTTAACTATCCAGTGTCCATTCTTGATGGGCCTGCCCTAAACCCAAAGTTAGTGCAGCCGTGCCTGGCAGCTGGCAAATACTAGAGTTCTCAAGAGGCCCGACAATTACTGCCCTCATCAAACCCTGTATAGTGTAGACTCCATACAGTATATGGAGCCGACTTGTTCAGACATTCCATGTTGATCTGGTTGCAACCCTGTATATTTCTCCTTAAATGGTTCCATGTTCCATGTTTCGTACTTTGTGATCAAGATTCGATATTTCGATTTATCCCCTAAGCAAGAAGTTCAACACAATGAAAAAGATGCACAGAAAAGGGTGAGCAAAGGGTGAGCAAAGGTTTCTAGTGGAATGCATGCACCATTTCTGACACGTTTCTGACAACACAGCTGAATGCTCTCACGGTGTGACTTTATCTCGTATAACTACAGAATGAGTGTAAGGACTGAAGTCACATGACGCTAAGAACTTCACAGGTTCTGGAAACTTCGTGATTAATAACCCATTGCACGCATACTCAAAAAGAGCCAAATAAGAAACAATATTTTTGACACGTGGGGGGCGAAAGCCATTGGCCAATGCTTCCACTGTCACTGTTTAACACAACGCCGCAAATCACAAACACAATCTGTAATTTATAAATATTTCACAAACTTTCCTACTAGGCCGAGTTATGAATCCGACCCTTTTCCCAAAAACAAAGACAAAACATATTTATATTACTCCATAAACATTTTGCCAAACATCACACACACTGCTGTCGTTCTGGTGGAAACTTGTGCCCACTAATGGCACTTTTTCTAAGCAGTCTCTCAAGAGCAACATGATTCAATATGGCAGCAATATAGCAGGCTACACAGTCCCACGCTTGATCTTTATGTAGCTTTTGTAGCTACTAGTGTGAACACAGCATGTGTGCGCTTACGTCTACTACTGTGTCTGCAGCTGTGTGTGTGTGTGTGTGTGTGTGTGTGTGTGTGCGTGCGTGCGTGCGTGTGCGCGCACGCACATGTGTTTACGTTTCCATGCATGCATTGCACAGCACTCCTGCAACCTGCAGAGTCAGTCAGATGCCCCATCAGACGACCTGAGAAGCAGGTTCAACGCGTCCCTCAGGGTCTCCACGCTCCAACACGCATTTTCCAACATGTATGCTAGTGAATAGCACAAGATCTGCATCTTCCCATTTTTACAAAATTAACATTCAAAATGTTTTTGCCACAACAGGGATGCTAGCCAGGTGCAGGACAAACTGAAGATCAACATATAAGCAAATACATTTCTTCACACTGGTTATCTGCTCCACGCGTTTAGTGCAGTGGTTTTCAAACAGTGATCCGGGAGAGAGTTCCAGGTGGTCCCCAGCTAAATGATGGAAAGTCGGTTAACCAGGTGTAACTCTTTGAGAGCGTAAAAATGAAACCAATTTTACGCTCTCAAGAGTTAAAATATTCATCACCTGAATTAGCCGAAGTCTACACAACTACAGAATGTAGTAGAAGATTAATGCTCATTTTGATCTGTATGTTTTACCTGTTTTGTTTCCCAAATCCAGCCTGGAATTGTGGACAAAAGCAAAATAAATCTTTAGTTTTGGGTCTGTGGGGCTAAAATGGTGTTCTGTGGCTCAATTTCTGAATAAACTGTGGTATCAAAAAGGTTGAAAACCACTGGTTTAGTGGCATTCAGCATTTCACATTGATGTCTGAAGATCAAAGTGGTGGCTAATTGCCAGCTTCTTAATCAGAGGTGCAGACAGTCAGTTCAGCGAACCTGCGGCTGAGGAACAGAGGGGACCAACAGGGCGACGTGGGAGTGGAAAATGAGACAAATGGTGGAGGAGGTGGTGAGCTGAGCTGTGCTGCACTTTGAGTCGGCTGGAGGGCACTCAAAAGGAGTAGAGGGGGGCCAGCGGCGCAGCAGAGAATCACACATATGATGGGTGTGTTGTGTTCTTGTGTGTGCGTGTGTGGTGAGGGGCAACGTGCTGAAATGTTCTCCAACTCAAATGAAATGCTGAAGCACTGGACAACACAGTCCTGTGCTGAGCCCCACTGGCTCACTATTAGATCTGCCTTGGGGTTGGAGGTATACAGTAAGCCTTCTAAAAGCTGCATCACTGTCATGATTCACAAAGGAACTTCAGACACTGCAGCTTGGCTTGTAGCTGTTCGGTTTCAATAAATGTGTCTTTAATGGATTGGGAAAGAGGCGTCGGGTGTGCGAGGGGGGTTTGCATGGAGTTTGCACTGGTGTTGTTGGAAAGTGTTTATGAATCACAATCTAAACGACTGTACATTAATAACTTATACACTACACAATGACAAAAGCAATTCTATTGTAACCGCTTATGGTGCACATTAGGGCATTTTGTTTTTTGAGAAATCTTCTACTGTGACAAAATAAAATGCACATTAGTAATTTTGATAAAATCAATTCCATTTCAGCATAGGACTAGATATAGCATAAAGTATGAGTATGAACATTTGCTTGGCCTGTGATGTTGTATACAAATAAAAACAAAAAACAAGTCCAATACGAAGACTAAAGCCCTTTTAACACTGGACAAAGAAATCCACTAACACCCGGCTTATGTCTTCGGGAAAGGTCAGAATTCGTTCCTGGGACAAATGACTCTGCAGCAGTCTCAGGTATGTCAACAATGACGGAAACATGACAGGTGGGTAGACACACTATGACGTGATGCTGTGACGCACATTGAAGTTCTACGACTGACATTCTGTGTCTGTGACATTGAACATGACACACCAGAAAAATGGGGAGAAAAAAAACAGAAAGGGATACTCTCCCTCTGGCAATGGGAAAGGAGTCAAGCAGCTATTCTTAGCGGGGTTTCCCGTGTTTTAACCTTACACACTGTGGTTGGAAAACGCTTGAAAGCAACTCACACCACAATCTCACAGATAAACCGTTACTTTTGTTTCTTCCCCTTTTACAACTTACTGACTACAGATAGGCCTACATTTAAGGGACAACCTTGTTTTTGTTTTTTTCAACCAAGGTTCATGTTTTAGGTTGTTATTACAGAACGTAAAAGATGGGGGTTAATTGTTTTACCTTTGCTTTTGTTTTGTTTTTTCTTTCTTTAGTTTTAGGGATTTAACTTTACAAATGATCAACTGAATGTGACAATGTGCCATATTGAGCCTCTGGGTCAGGCATGCCCAAATATGAAGTTTGTAAAGTGCAGTGTGGTGTGCTGTCTCCTTTACGTTCAGTAGATTCTGTGAACTTCCGTGACCAGTAATAGTTTCCTCAGATTTATTAGGACTGTAGTGGATAATAAAAAAAGAAATAGCTTTTAAATTTTGTAAACAAATATGTATTCATGACCATGTTTGAATGCCCCCTGCCATAGCTAAAGTCCATCTAAAAAATAAATAAAATAAACAAAAAAAGGAAGGTAAAAGAACTAACACCCACCTTTTACTTTCTCTAGTAACCTACAACATGAACCTTGGTTGAAAAAAAAAGTCCCTATATACACTAGATAGCATTACTAAACAAATTAACTAAGGACACATGTAGCTTTAACAATTAAAGCTCTATGACTATATCATTATTTATTTCTACAGTAAATAGCAAAAACAAATTATCGCGGCGGCACCCGCTAGCCTAGTGGTCCAGGCACGCGCAACACGCAACTATACTGTAGGCTCCCGCTCATGACAAGATTTGCTGCGTGTCTCTCCCCTTCTCTCTGTCCGTCTTTCCTGTTAATTTTCACATGTATGTAAAGGCAAATAAAGGCAAAAAGACATAAACAATGTGACAAGCTGACAGTGAGCTTGTAGATGGTCATTTTTGTACTTTTTCTTACGTTGCCTGTTTTTTGTTTTTTTGTTGTTTTGTTTTGTTTTTTTAGGAGATGAGATCATTAAACCATCTGAACCATTCAGTTTCAAAATGTAGATTAAAAATCCAACATGAATCTGCTATAGTGTAACAATGGCAAAATGAATATGAAGCAGAAACTTGGTATCGTTTGATTGTTATAATGTCCAGCTCCCATGTGAGTAGGCGTAGTAGACCTATAACAGGAAAGGTACAGAGGTAGTGAGAAGTGCTTCATGGCCATGGTGGTGCTTTCATGTGTCTCTGCGGTTCCCCCGCAGTCAAGGCAGGGGCTCCCACAATGAATACTATCACATTTCCGCCAGGCTCCACCTCTCGCCGATCACACCGCTGCCTTTGGGGGGCTTGAGGGAAACATCAAAGGCAGCTGTGTGATTGTGCATTCCTGTCAGAGCATTTTACAACCTCTGGATTTCTGACGAACGAGACCCAGCCTTTTTACCCATTCCCACTGCCATTTTTCTAATGACTTTCCAAAAGACAACTCAGTGCATCATAGTGGGAAAATCAAGTGGGGCACAGACAGCGCATCCAGCCTCCTTCTCCTGTGCCTTTGGTATGAGCAGTCTCCCTGTCTCTCTCTCACGCACTCTCTTACGCTGCATGATGCATATACCTCCCCTGGGCTAAAGGGAGGGTGGCGAGAATTGTGAGGCAAAGAGAGGGCCTGAGATAACGCCACAATGTGCATCAATGACAGTGTGGCTGCCGGCTGGCAGCTCCGCACAAAAATATTATTTACTGCTCACACCAAAGAGAAATTACAGGAGCAAACCACTGCTGAGGCTGGAAAATACGCTGACCCGGCAACACTTGGAAAGAGGCCCGGGAAGAGAGGGTCAGGGCAGTATAATTATTATATTGCTTCCCCCTCATTCAGTGTGGGTATCTATACTGCTCAGGTTGGCTGTGTGGGATATTCAGCCTGCCGGTGACAACAGGTTATTGGAGCATACAACTGAACTATAAAAAATGTAGTAAAGGTGGTTCAACATTCATAAACATGGGATTGTGGCTGTCCATATGGAAAGTGACCCCCCCCCCCCCCCCAAGATTCAAGTAACCATGATTTAAAGTCCATAAAAGAATGATGACAAATTATGGTGGAGGATAAATTGAATGAGTCAGGAAGCCTGATGCCAAGGACATTTCCAATTAAAATAGCATATTTTACGCTCAACAACACACATGGTTTCACTTGAGAACATTGCAATGCAGTATACTGAGAGTGGGAAGTATACTGTTTGTGCTGTAAAAAATTAAAAATAAAAAAGTGGCATTTGGCGGATTCTTTCAAGTGTGTTATAACAGCATTACACCAGGGTCCGAGGGAGATCCGCCAACAATGCAGTCACTGAGCCACACCACCCCCTATACAGGTGGGCGGTCTTCATTCAATATCATGTCTGTGCCATTATGTGCATCAAACAAAAGAAAAACATTGACATAATTTGTTCTATGGGACTGGGTCATCGTTTTAATTGCAGCTACAAATAATTATCCTTCTGCTGTTGTGCTGGTGGGTCGGATAGTAGGCTACGACCGGTCTGGCTTGAACTTGCAATTGCATTATTAGTTACCCCCACAGGGTCATGCCTTCAAGAAGGTAACGTTGGTGGCTGATAAAGGACAGTGGAGGAAAACAGCATATTTCCTGTTTGTCCTAGAGTAGTCTGTAGAGAATCTACAGGGGGGAAACCCACCAGTTTTTTTTTTCTCTCAGGGACACAGGATGGTTCGGTAACATAGCTGCCCAGTGTGTGTGTGTGTGTGTGTGTGTGTGTGTGTGTGTGTGTGTGTGTGTGTGTGTGTGTGTGTGTGTGAGAGAGAGAGAGAGACGTCTAGTGTTCATACCATGCGGGTCAGTCTTCGCCGGAGCATCTTCTCTCTTATCTTCTTTGATTTAGATGAACGGCTGATGAACTCTCTGTCCTCTCCCTTTCAAAAACCGACCCGCAACTTCAACACGAAATGTTAGTGAACTCGCGTATAGCGCCTCGGCTATCTATTCTCTACTCTACCGTTAGTTCTAGCTATGTGGAATGCCGCAGCGACGCTACATTTTCTTGTTTCACTTCGTTCTCTTCCGACCATTCGCATTCTCTCTCCCCGCTGAGAGACCCTTTTCCGCGTTGCGGTTCTTTTACGAGTCGCGCTGCTTCTTCTTCTCCCCGGTGGCGGCGGCTGAGATATTAGTCCGTGACATTCTGAACGATGCCCTGTTGCTGTGACTCGTCAAAATCATGTGTCGCATGCCAGGCGAGTGGCTGGGCTTGCCCGCCACCGTTCACTTCACGGTCACTCGGAATAAAATGCGACGGCAGCCCCGGGAGAAGGAAGAGGAAGAGGAAAAAAAGTAAGTTGAGTTTGCTCTACTGTACGCATACAGGTCGCCTTGCCTCCTCCCTGTAAAACAATGTTCACTCCCTCCAGTAGCAGCAGTGAGGCAGCAGCACTGTGTTGAGCAGGTTCAGCCCATGGTTCAGCCCCTCAACGTTCCCACGTTCCCCATAAGCTCCGCCCGGCGAAGGTGCGGCGACTTTAGTCCAGAGCCATCTAGTGTGAAAGTTGCGACATTGAGGGGTCAGAAACTGACCGCTAGAGCTCTAGCGCCGTGCATGCAGCCGGAATAGGGACAAACTGGACATATTTTTTGTTCAGTTTGTCCAGCCTTTTGTGTTTTTGTATGTGTGCAACATGCCAACTGTTTTAAAGTATTGTGCAATAACAACTAAAGTCTCTGTAATGTTATAATGTACAATTAAATTATAACAAAACGAACTAAAATAAAAGGATTGGATTTCATTTAACATCATTAAAGGTGAGCTGTTGCCTGAGTGAGCCCAATGTATTTCTGCCTACTTCCGGTCCAGGACTTGTGCTTATTTATTGTCCCCATTCAATAGAAGTCTGTAGAGTAGTCACCATTGGATTGGCCCGGATTGGCCCCGTGAAATGAACGAAGTTTACGGAACTCAGTCTATCATGTTAATTGCGCATTACTGTGGGCAATGTAGTGTTCGACTGAAACCTAGCGAACTACAACTTTCCAAATTCTCGAGAAGTTGGAATGTCTAACTTCTGGGAAGAGACGAAAAGCTCGGCCGACTACGGTATAGCCTACTACACCAGCGCTAGTCACACACTGGCACAGCAGCCACGATCCATGTGAAACTCGGAAATTCCAGAATAAATGTTCCCGGATTAGCCATAATATATAACTTCCATGGCTATTCCCGGATGATTTTTCTCAGGGCCCGTGATGAGTGATAGTGTAGGCTATAGCCTATACTGATTTAGCTGAACTAAGGATAATAGGCCTACATTCCCAATGTATCAATGGACCATTGTAAGCGCTTTGAGTATGCTCGTTGACGTTGTGCATAGAAGAGTGCTATAAAAATGGAATCCATTATTACATTAATTGTCTGAAGGCTTAAAACCCCAAATGATGTTATGTGATATATAAGTTAGAAATGTTTGTATAATTGCGAATGTGGTAGCAAAATGTAATTTTAATCATCTTAATAAACATATTTTAGCTCTGCTTTTTAGGGGAACTCAAACACCCCCATGGTTAGTTAACTGCATAATAAAAATGAGTTTCGTATGTCTTTCAGGCTTTCAGTTTTGTTTGATACTAAGATTTCTCTTTCAGCTTTCGTTTTATCTCTGCCATGCAGTGATGGCCTTGCTCTTGTCTTTGTTTAGAGAGTGCCAGAGTTCAATCCCTGCATGCTCGAGTCTTCTAGGCCTACAAAGACTAAAGTGGATCCCATGCTTCTGCTTGGAATTCAGCATCAAGCTTTGGGCTGGAGGTACAGTATATATGCCACTAGCAGAGACAGGGTTTCGTAACATATCTAAATTACCGTATATCCAGTAAGACATCTGGAGGGTGAGGAGCATGCATGAATCCACCTGGGTGACAGCGAGCTCTGGGGGGTTGGCATGGGGGGTCCGTTTACTTTTCGGCCGTTCAGGATTCTGTTTTATACTTAAAGTTAAATTTAAAATCAGAATACACTCCAAAAGGTGCAGATCAAGAATGAATTCTGTAGCCTGCTGGCTATATGGTGTCTTGAGAGTACAGGTTTTGATGAGGTCTGATCAACATATAGAATGTCAGAATTTAGGCCTAAACCAGACAAACCTGCCTTTTCAAACGGACTTCAAAACATGCCTTACAACTTGATTGGAATTCACTATCTCCAAACTAGAGAGGGATCAGTCAGAACCAGTATGCAAAATTATGGGTTAGGTTTATCATCAGAGACATTTTTTCTATCTTATCTACACTCCAGACTAATTCGCAGTGCAGTAGCCTGGGAAGCATTCCTTTTACAGTTTATGATCAGGTTGGGAGTGGATGATATGGTTTTGTCAGCAGATAATGATAATGAACTAGCAAAATAGGAAAAGCCGTTTTTCCCCTTATTTTGCAGTTGCTATAAGATTGTATTTAAGCAGGAACCTTTTGGTCAGACAGTACCTTATCAGACTTATTTATTTGTTTATTTATGCCGCTGAAACTGGTAATAGAGCCTGCCAGGGAAGGATTCTCCAACGGGCACATTAGGCCCAGGCCCAGGGTCCCCTGAGCTATAGGGGGCCCTGAGCTTGAGTGTCCACGTGATTGTTAAGAGGCTCAAGCTCAAGCCCCACCCACCCACCCAAAAAAAGGAGTAAAAGTGGTCCTATTCGCTGTTATTTACAATGTGTTTATTCATTTTGTGTCACCAAAAGTCTTAAACCATCATGATACGGTAAATTACTGCAAGTGTTTAAACATTTTGCATTTATTTGGCTTAGTTATTTTTGGTGTTTATTATTTTCAAGCAATCCCATGCTGTAAATTCTGCTGAAATGCCTATGCGCCGTTTCAGGAAGAAAAATGCTCTGGTGTAGGCCCCGCCTAAACCAGAGCATTTTTCTTCCCCCTTTGGCTGGCGGCAGCCCCGGGGCCCATCATTTCTTAATCCGTCCCTGAGCCCTGCAGAGTGTAACACATAATGTCAAAGTTTGAATGTATCTTGCAATGGGTCTGGTGCGCAAGATTCGCTATACCATGGCCCCTACATCTGCACTCTCAAATGGCTGCAATTAAAAAATGCCAGCCTCTGTAAAATATGATTCCACCACTCACACCCTTCCCGTATGTTTTTAAGCCTACCTCCACTAGTGAAGTGAAATTAACACAGCGAGTTCTATTGTTAAACAAGTAGAAATGATTTATGGTGTCATCCCACTCACAGTTAACAGTCTTTGTATTGGGCTGTGCTTGGAATGTACCGTAATTCTCCAAACTGTAAATCAATCACTAACCCCAATACCAGGCATGTCCTCCTTCTTACCTCTCCCCAGACGTCTATTCACGCATCCACTAGACCTGCCACCTGCCCTCTCGACCCTGTCACATCTCTAATCTTCCAGACCATGCACCTGATCTCCTCCCCTTCATCACCCCCATCATCAACATGTCGGTTACGTCTGGCTGGGTTCCATCTGCCTTCAAGTCAGTCAGGGTTACCCCACTCCTCAAGAAACCAACTCTTGACCCTTCAGATGTCAAGAACGGCAGACAGGTAAAATTGGAACCAGGCTACTTTTGCGTTTTCTAAAATGACATCCTGGTCAAAATCTGTGACAAACCTGTATCTGAATGTCTTCAGGGAGACTGATTTTTTTGTAAATGTTATACAGTAATATTATATCACAGATAGCCTACAATAGTTCTAGTTACCTCGCAGTCATATACTGTGTATCATCATGTCACCATGCCTAGAATGGTATCGAGTGTATTGATCTCAATATGTGTAGTGCTATCGCCATCGTGTGGCAAAGTTATAACATTGCATAGAAACCGGCAGACAGTTGTTAAGACTAGTGGTGCATTTATAGAGCGCCTCCACGCGCTATCCAAGGCGCTTTACACACCGTATATTCAGTGTTGGGAATATGACTTTACATTGTTAATATATTACTTATTAATTATTACTTTCATTTTAAAGCAATATATTATATTACAACATTACTGTCTGAGCAAGTGGAATATATTAATATTACTATTACATATTACTTATTTTATTATTTTTATTATTATTTTTTACAAAATATATAATTAAATGTTTAGTATCAATATTAATCAAATATTGCATAGGCCAGTGGCATACCTACAATAAAGCATAAATAAATACAACAAAGCACACTTGGCTATCTGGCCAAATCCTCCTGAAAACAGTCGTGGCAGCCTCATATCTTAATAGAAAGACTGTCATCTCATTTTAATCTTCCAGACCAACTTCTCATGTTGATTTTAAACTTTCTTACCGACAGGGTCCAGCAGGTCTATATGAATGGCCAAATGTCCAGTAGGACTGTATCAAATACGGGTTCACCCCAAGGTTGCGTTTTGTCACCCCTCTTAATCATGTATACTGACAGCTTTAGGCTTTCCCAGGAGGGCAGGCTCTTAGTTAAGTTCACTGATGATTCTGTCCTTGTTTCTCTACTCAGCGATTCTGACCCTGACCATGGTCCTGCACTAGCTGCCTTTGTGGAGAAGTGCGATGAAAGTTACCTGGACCTGAATGTTGCCAAAACAAAAGAAATGATCACTGATTTTAGACATAATACGGAACACAAACCAAGTGTCATTCACTGTGAAGATGTCCAGATCATGATGTCATATAAATACCTGGAACAGTGTTTGACTCTAAACTTAAGTTTGACATCAACACTGAGTCTATCATTAAACGTGGTCAGCAGAGAATCTATCTGATGAGGAAACTAAACTCTTTCAACGTCAGTGAAAGAATCTTGACCAACTTCTATCGGGCATTCATTGAAAGCCTCTTAACTTTTTCATTTGTCTGTTGGTTTATCAGTCTAGCCATAAAGGAAAAGAAAAGCCTGCTTAACATTGTAAATGTTAAAAAGTTCATCTGTGTCAGGCAGAGAGTCCTGTGTTCCCTTTGGGTAGACCAGTTGGTGAGGAAGGCCAAGGGCACAATAAGCCACCCTCCTCATCCTCTATCAGGCGAATTCAGTATTATGCCCTCTGGTCGACGTTATCTGACCCCTAGAGGGAGAACCAATCGCTACACGAATAGCTTCATCCCATCTGCTATCAGATGGTTGAATTCCAGGGGAATCCAAGTGTAGGTTATCCTGTGTTATACAGAGGTGGCAGGTCCACAGTATTTGTTTATTGATGTGGAATGTTATATTTATTTATTGATTATTTATGGGACACATGAGCTGGTCCACCCACCTTTGCCTGTTTGTCGAATGAATTGCTGTTACATGTCCGCATTTTATTATTTTTTTTTTTTACTGTTTTTATTGTTGGTATGATTAAGCACCAAGCTGCAATTAATTGCCTAGTATGGGATCAATAAAGTAATCTGAATCTGAATCTGAACACCAAGGAGGGTGGTGTGTGGGGTGATCGCTAGGATGACTATCATTATCATAAACAACTCAAATCAGGCCGTAATGTCGCGGCGATTTCTGGATTATGATCCGCGATGGCCATGTAGGAGCATGCACCGTAGGAGCATGCACCAGGCGATTTTGATAATTTCTGAGTGAGTACAGCCTGCCGTTAGGCGATCATGCAAAAAAAAAAGTTAATCGCCTCAAACTAACTTTTATTGACAAAACAATTTACATGTCATAAGTATCAGTGGCCATGTCACTGGTAGGCTCACCAATAAAAAACGAAACGGTTAAGTCAAATTTTGAAGTATTTTGACTTGATTTTCAATACATTACATGAATACATCTCCGATCCAAATATTGTACCCATTTATTTGAAAACTAGTTACTTTACAGATTTGGATAATTATTACAAAACTATATAAATCATCCTACCAATTGTCCTGAGCTTTTGTGCACAACAGTGGCACTTGCAACAGTGACACTTGGGTGCCAAACGGTTGACGTACTAAAGACAAGACTTTTAGACATGGGAGTAGGAGATGAAGCACAGCCAGGTAATTCATGATAATAATAACTTAGCCACCAGCTGGCCTAGTGACGTGTTGTGTGATCAAATCCTGTTGATGGTGACCTTGCTGCATGTCTCTCCCTCTTCGATACTACCAGAAACTAAGAAAATCATTAATAGTAGTAGTAGTAGTAGTAGTAGTAGTAGTAGTAGTAATAATAACACCAAAATGCAGTTTTGTGTGGGTTTGGGTGGAATGATGGTGCTGCTCCTCTCTCAATCTCCCATAACCCCACCTTTTAGCCGTTTGATGTCTATCATTTTTGACAATAAAGTATCATCCTGTTGTATTTAGTAAGATTGGGCCAAGTGCACAGCAATGAGAGGAGGCGATGTACAAGTTAGGTGAGTTTATTCACACAAAGTGATAGTGGGATACTGGGACTGCAGGGGTAGGTGACTCTCCAGTGGCACACTAGCGTCATTTATAATGGGTGCGTGGGTGCGTGGCACCCATGGGCCCCATCGCCACTCTAGGGGGGCCCCGAGGCCCAAACAGACTTTTTTCCTTCTCCTTTTATTAAAATATATCTTGTCGCGTGGGGCCCACGCGAGCAGCATACGGGAGATGAGCTAATGTCTTTCATCTAAAAAAGTGCGGTGAACAGCAACCTTATTACAGTCAGACGTACAAAGATGGCTAGTGTCAAAGCTGCGACATTGAGGCGTCAGAAACTAAGCGCTCGAGAGCTGTTTGTGCAGCATGTTGTCCCTATTTATTGTCCCGATCCTCAATAGAAGTCCATGTAGAATGGCCGCCCTTGGACTGGCCACTTAAAGAGAACGGAGTTGTCGCTGCTGCTCGACTCTGTGCTTACCTTTTGAAAGTCCGCCGAGATTTTTTTGAGATTCCAATCTAAAAACTCTCAGGCCATTCTCACCCGATTTCAATAATTCCAAGTGTGGTCCAAGTATATCCAAGTATATTTTCAGTTGCTATATAGGTCATGCGTTTATAGTATGCATTTATCACACAAAAGGAGAGGGGAAATTTTCGCATTTTCTCCATGCACTGTCTCTGTGCCCCGTGCCGTGCGTATCAGGGATTCCCCGTTCTTATAATATGGAATACGACACAGCTGTGTATATGGAGCTAATTACATGATCTCAGTCTGTTTGCACAGTATAATCTATTTTACTCTATATATAATCAATTATATTTATAAAATATAATCTTAATATAATCAAGAGCTATTTATAAGTCCTCAATATAAAATCACAAAGAGCTTAATATGCTTATCTTATGTGTTTATCATATATTTTAATTTAGCTTTAAAACATAGGTGACAGGAACTGTAACCAAATAACAATCCTACTGACTCTACTGATTAAAAAACAGCCACTGCAACCATATAATCTATGGTAGGATATGTTAATCACTTATCATGTGTGGCATAGCCCTAAATGTTAATATATTTTAGTTTTTTCTAGGGTGGGATGTCTGTATTCATCTATCAAAATACATCCATTCATCTTCACCTGCTCATCCATAGCATGGTTGGCTGATTGGTGACTCTTGTTATAATTTTCTGGCTATTCAACCTTATAATGTAATGTTGCTTGTTGATTTTTATTAGTCAAGGTGGGATAGGACGAGAATATAGGCCGTAAAAGAGAGCCTTCCCAAACGATCCAAATTATCTGACAAACACCTCTGCATGCGCATGTGTGAGCGCACGCTGAGAGGGCCCTTTTGATATCGGCACCCATGGCTGATGAACCCTAATGCCGCCACTGGGTAGGTGACTCTCCAGTGGCACACTCAGCATAGGGGGGGTCCAAGCACTGGGGGAGGAGAAGGAGAGGCAGGGTAAGTCCTCAGGGAACAACAACAACAGTAGGTGTTGTAACTGCATAAAGTTCACAGCTAGTAACACAGCTAGAAAACAAGTAACTTATTTTCTTGTTAAGCTAGCTTGCTTTTCAAATCCAAACCATATAATACCATACAACATACATTTATACAGGGCATTAAAATCATTTTGGAGCTTTGTCTTTGCTGCCCACGAGACATGGGGCGATAGGGGGGCGAGGTGGACCCTCTCTGGTGTACAGTGGCATGCTACCAAACCTTAATTTAGTTCACGATGATTACTTCAAATAAAAAGGAGTAAACAACAAAGCAAGACAGAAAAAACAGAGCTCTGCAAGAAAACCTGGATAACATAATAAGCTTATTGGTTTGTGCTCTGATTCTGAAATTGTCTTTCTAAACTACAGTAGATCAGCACTCGGTGGAGTGCAAACTTGCGTGTTGTGTACACGTAGGTGTAGTATTGTGCAGAAGCGGGGATTGAACCCAGGACTCCCACTCGCCAGTCCAACGCACAATAATAATAAGTGGCTGGCTCATGGCTGGGTCCAAACCCTATAAAGGGTCCCACTGATGTCAAACATACGGCCCGCGGGCCGGATGCGGCCCGCGCAATGATTTAATCAGGCCCCAGGCTTGTAGAGCAAAAATGTCTGAGTCTATCAAAAAAAAAGTAAGTCTCTAGCACGTTCCTATCAAAAGTTATGGTCGTTTAAAGAAATGCTTCTGAGTTCTCTTCTCTGAGCACTAGTCCGGTAGCTTCACAGCTGAGAGTACTTAATTGATTGGAATGTTGACTCGCAGAGAGTGGAGGGGGGAGGGAAGGAGGGGGGGGGGGGGTACTGGCGCTGCAAAGTGAGAACTATACTTCAGCAGTAACCTGACTCCGCCAGATGGGGCAGCAGAGAGAGGAGTATTCCCTCCTCCTCTCTCTGCTGCCCCATCTGGCGGAGTCAGGTTACTTCACTAAAGGGTCTATAACTGAGGGATCATTCAGATCACAGCTTGGCTATTTAAATATAAATACGGGTAATAATAATAATCCAATTCAGAGTTTAAAAAATATACTGTATTTTAGAAGCATTAGTTATTGTTATTCATCATTATTTTTTAATGTTCAATGATCCATCACTTCAATAAAAAGCAGGTCTGCATAATTCCATGGGTTGTGTAGCCATTTCCAAATTTCAGCTAAGACACTATTTGAAATTTAATTTTTTGTATTTTTGAATGGTTAATTGGCGCACTGTAAAATAAAATAGCATCTCTCATAGCAAATGTCTTAATCTAGGCTACAAGTATAAAACCAATAATGAAAGTCATTAATAACTATTAATAGCTACTCTTAATAATAAACTTGATTGTGTGATATACTGTAGCGGAGCAATTACGGCTGTGTACATAAACATGCGTGTGCATGCTTGCAGTCTGTGACTGGTCTGTGACTGGCACCGCG
The DNA here is from genome assembly GCA_039105355.1 of Benthosema pterotum. NCBI lineage: Eukaryota > Metazoa > Chordata > Actinopteri > Myctophiformes > Myctophidae > Benthosema > Benthosema pterotum. The sequence goes on along the minus strand of CM076984.1, from coordinate 23,730,899 downwards.
GCGCGACTGGCACCGCGGCGCAACTGGCACCGCGGTGCGACTGGCACCGCGGTGCGACTGGCACCGCGGTGCGACTGGCACCGCGGTGCTCCGGCCCCCATGAAGTCACATTAAGTCCAATGCGGCCCCCACCCCAAAATGAGTTTGACACCCCTGCTATAAAGGGTCCTACTTGTGCGTGAGCGTAACGAGCTAATACTCCTGACAATAGCTTTACATGCTATATGATTTTTCCAAGATCATTTCTCAACTAGATTGAGGCAAATCTAGGTTGAACTTGGTTTGTGGAACTCCCTCTGTATTGTGATCGTGGGCAGGAAGGGGTATTTTAGTGGTATAGCAAATCTTGTACACTAGACCTGCTGTACTTGTCAGTCATATAAGACATTCCTTTCAAACAAACAAAATGAGTGGTGCGAGGTGGGTTTGGGGAGAAATGTATAGCCTAACCGGTTTGTTTGGAGCCCTGTTTTAAAGGCCTCTGAGGTGCAGTGTTACCAGGCACAGGCAACACTAGTCAAAGAAACCTTGCATGGTTTGGTTGACCTCTTTGAATTGGTTGACATTTTATCACAGGAAAGATTTGCCTCCGGGATGGAACCTTGATAGTTGGTAGATCATTTTGTCTTTTCTTGTGATAATATTGCCAGTCACCCGGCTCTGAAACTGGGAGGTCGTAGCCCGAGTACCAGACTGCATTACGTTGAAGTTTAAGTTCAAATTCAAATTTAACTTCAATGCAACGTTAACATTCATATTATGTTGAATGTTTATGTTGCCACCAGCAAATGAGTGTGGTTCCAGGCTAGGGAGTGTGGCAACCCAGGGGAGAATAGCAATATTCACAATAAAATAAGAGGCTCAGAGTCGGTATCTGCAGGTAACTTAAATTGTCTTTCTTTCATTAAACAGTACGGGGTAGGGTAAATCGGGGCAAAAATTCAACTCAGGATTTCTTCAGTTTGGGGCTATGGCTCCTTTCACTCATACGGCACAGTCCTGGAAGGGGCAAAGCAGAGAGAGAGCTAGTGACTTATGGATCTGGTTGGGGGGGGGGGGGGCACTGCTTTCCCCAGCGGTGTGGGAGTTCAGTCGGCCTAGGACGGAGGGGGAGAGAGAGAGAGACCAGTGGTGGTTTCCATTTGTTTGAAGGTTGTACTCACTCGTGATTTAGCCGTCATAATACTCCTCATGAACAGAGAGAACAGAGAGTTGCTTCCTCACTCCTCCATACTTCCACACAGACTGGCCCCGCACAGCTGGGGCCATTAGCTGGGTCTAATGGCCTGACTGGCTGCAGGTAAGACCATGCCCAGGCTCCCATTGGCTGCAGCACCTGTACAGGGTAGTACCTCCCCCAGCCTCCTTCTGTGTGGGGTGGGCGTGGCTGTTTCCCCTGGTTTGCCACAGGAGGTCGGGGTTCAATTCCCGGCCGGGTCCATACCTAAGACTGTAAAAATGGGACCCAATGCCTCCCTGCTTGCCACTCAGCATCAAAGGGATGGTTCAGGGGTCAAATCAACGAATGATTCCCGAGCGCAGCACACACTGCAGCTCATTACTCCAAAAGAATTGTCAAAAGAGGAGAAATAAGTTCACTGTGGCAATGTGAGTGACTGATCATATGACTTTGACTTTATCAGTATTGGCAAATACTGATAATACAGAATGGTGCCAGGGGGGGCCAAAAATAATAAAAAATAAATAAATTAAAGGTTGTAACTTCATACTCATTTATACAAATTTATATTTTTCATTCCATTCATGCTTGTAATGAATAGTGTAATGAAAGTTTTTGTCTATAATTTAGGAGAGACAAACTGGCAAATCGTTGGTCAAAATAAAATAAACATAAAAACAGTACAAGAGAGTAAGAGTATGTGAGACAGTAAGTGAAATTAGTGAAGTAGTTTGTGGAGTATTTCCACAGGCAAAGAAATATATAAATACTACACTACAATTTGAAATCTTAGTTATTGTTACAATGCAGATTCCAAGTTACTACAATACATTGCCCATTTACGCTCTATATAGACCTGCATTTATTTGTAAACAGTTGATCTACAAGTTCACAGCATGCAATCTTCTTTCAAAAGAATTGTATATATTTTGAAATTTTGAAATGGGACACTATGCATAAATTAGTAGTTTTTATATTCATATCAAAGCTATATTCTGATGGAAAAGCAGTTTACACCACTGCTGTTGTTCTTTAATCTGTTTTCTGGGGTCAGTCAAACAACTGTATATTATGGTCAAAATTGCAATTCAGGAGATGGCCACATGATGGCAGCGTAATGACACCAAACCATGTAGATTAGAAGACTTGTTGCACAAGAGGAGAGGAGAAAATTGATTGGAGAAATACATTTATGAACTTTATTTTATTTTAGTTGTATGTTTAATGTTTAATGTTGTTTAATTGAAACGTTACCAGTGCATCTTTTTATTATTTGCAATTCTTTATTTAGGTAATATGTACATCATACTTTAAAACTGATTCTTATTAATACATTCCACAGAAAAAACATTCCGCAGTGGATGTATTTCCCAAAAACGAAAACGCCCTACCAACAATAACCTCCACACACAAACCATCTTTCTTGGTATTTTCCTGGTCTTGAATTTTGGATTGATTTATTGATTGAGCACTTTATTGAAAATGAATTCAAAAGGATAAATGCCAGAAGGCCTGTTGATTGTCCTCCTATTTACAGAGCTGATAGCCTACAGATAAGGACATAAATCAAATGCTATTATTTACCCCACATTATGTCCCAAACAAGTGGAACACAATACAATAAAGAATAAATCACATGCTGGCTGAAGACTCATCATGCCATGTATTGTGTAGACCATTACATGGGCATCACACACAGAGCACCATTTGAGGATATTTTAGCCCCCAGACCCCAAAACTAAATATTTATTTTGCCCACTTTTGTCCACAAGGCTGTTTTTTGAGAAAAAATCAGTCAAACATAGGCTACAGATCAAAATCACCATTAATTTTCAACATTCTCTAGTTGTGTAAACTTGGGCTAATTCAGGTGATGGATATTTTAACTCTTGAGAGCGTAAACATGAAACCAAATGGACCCTTGCGGGTCCATTTGGTTTCATGTTTACGCTCTCAAAGAGTTACATCTGGTTAACCAATTTTAAATTTAGCTAGGGACCACCTGGAGTCCTCTCAGGGATCACAGGTGGTCCCCGGACAAACCCCTGAGGTAGATAATTACAAGAAAAGTTAAAATATGCATAAGAATTCCTGCAATCTGGCCTCTGGAGGGAGTGTGCAAATAGTGACACTATGGAGGAAATGTGGAAAGTTGACCAGAGAGTTGTGGAGAGTTGCCTTTTGGAGTGAGTGTGGTAAAGGTACTGGCCATCTCCATCATCAATGTTGCCCGCCCCTTTTATTGTGGTGTCAATCAACAACTTCCTTACATTCTACATACAATATAGTCTAATAGCACTGGTGGCTGTTACTGTAAATTGTAATGAAAACTATCCATTGATCATAGAGCACGTTTGTAGCATCTGCCTTGTGCTCTGATCAAATGAGGACTAGATGTCAAATCAAGTCGTTATTATGGCAGTAGACATGGTTTATACAGGACATTAGGTGAAATGGCACCAGGTGGTGAAATTACAATTGACTTTAAGCTAAGGATCTTATTCAAGAGAGGACATAGCAGGTACAACTATAACACAGTACTTACTCAAATGATGGATGAACTTACTAAGAACTCTTATAACAAAGTTGACAAACTCTTCTCTTTGCTGCAGACGCCTCTCAGCAAACAGATGAAGTAGCTGCCCCATTATTCTGCCCCATAGAGCTGCGCAGTTCTTACATTTTCATGACGCCGTCCATCGCCCAGAAATGTATTCCCTATTCATTTTCATCATAGACTTTTCCAAAATGATTTATATCAAGACGATTATGCAGCGGACAACTTGGGTCATGACAAATCATGACAACAAACATAATGTTTTGGTCCAATCAAATAGAAACAAAAAGCATATCCTGCTGGTCAACAGCATTGTCCTGATTTGTCACCACCCGAGTTGGCTTTGTCTGCAGCGTAATCGTCTTTAAATGAATCATTTTTAAAAAACTATGAGGAATATGAATGGGAAATTATTTCTGGGCCACGTCATGAAAGGGCCGGGACGGCCTACTGTGCTTATTGATGCTCATGTGTGTCTGCAGGTGGGTATATAGACCGGTTTTCACTGCCCTGGCCTCAAACCACTCCACCGTAAGGGTGTCAAAGTGGTGTTAAATCAGGGCCTAAAAACTACCCACTCCAGGGTGGGTCTGAGCTATGTAGGCTAAATGGGGCTAAACGCTTCATAAACATAATACTAATACCCACAGGCGATTTTAGAATGGTGCCAGGGGGGGGGACAAAAATAATAAAAAATAAAGAAATTAAAGGTTGTAACTTCATACTCATTTATACAAATTTATATTTTTCATTCCATTCATGCTTGTAATGAATAGTGTAATGAAAGTTTTTGTCTATAATTTAGGAGAGACAAACTGGCAAATCGTTGGTCAAAATATTACATGATTCAAATGTTTAAATTGTTTAAATATAAAATGAAACCAAATGGACCCTTATGTGTGTGTGTTGTAGTTGTTATTTTTTATAATCATTTATATTATAATTATAATTATGATCACAGCTATATGGGTCCATTTGGCTCTGCCTAAATAGCTAGAGTACTCTTTTCATCTAAATTTAGATTACATTGTTATAGGCAGGAAACAATGACCTCCACTTATGTCCTTACATTAGAAACTGGCTTCAATTCTCTTCATGAGATGAGGGGAGGGAGGTACTGCGAGGGTAGATACTTACTGTACTTTAATGGAAATGGTATGTTTTGATGCCGTGTGGTTTGGTGTAGTGCCGTGTTGGCTAAAGCCGCATTTGGAGCATTGGAGCAGCCATCAAATCACAGAAAAGATGCAGAACAGAGACCCAAAACATGTTTTTGTGTGTGTGTGTGTGTGTGTGTGTGTGTGTGTGTGTGTGTGTGTGTGTGTGTGTGTGTGTGTGTGTGTGTGTGTGTGTGTGTGTGTGTGTGTGTGAGACCTTGATATAAAAATGTAGCCTGGTTCAGAAAAAGTCTCTTGGTCTGGCCTTCTATTGTCAACCTCTGATTTCCTTCGGTACCAAGATGTGTTTAACCAATGAAAGTCGGAATTGGGCATTGGTCTAACGACAAATCCGAACAGTCGCAGCTGATTGGCCAGCAGCCCCGCCACTCAACAGTGCAACAGTTATATTACAGCGTCAAACAACAAACATGGCGGCTGCAACGGCTGTGAATCGCGGATATCATATCAATCTGTCCATTAAATATGTGATAAATAGTTTCTTTAAAGAAGCGTTGGGGTTGTATAAACATCATCATCCAAAATATTTTACAACTTTTGTTCACATCTTAGTAGCGCTTGTTGGCTGTGTTTGTGTGGTTGGCAAATGGGCTAGCCCATTTGCAACATTATTGACTACAACCTCTGGTTTGTTTGGTATGAACCAAACCCCTCCCCCTTGAAACCTCCCAGTCAGCGGACAATTTCAGACTCAAGCTTCAGGAAGCTCAATGGGAGTCTGATAATTAGGCTAATAAAAATGGCCTTTTGGTCCAAAATGTAAACGCTACAAAACTTGCATATAGTAATTTAGGCATGAACAATAAGTTGGTAAGGGTAAATTAAGGCTTGATAATCAGGTATAGTCACTGTGAGGGCAACTCATGACAAAGATAAAAGATAACAATATTTGTTTTTGTTTTTTGTGCCTTCATTGTTAGTTACAGTGAGGATAGACAGGAAAGAGGGAGAGAGAGAGGGGAGAGACATGCAGGATAGGTCACCTTGAATGGGACTCGAACACACAACACACTGTCAGGCGAGATCCTACATTATGTGGCATGCGTCTGGACCATTATGCTGCAACGGGCGACACCAGACAAAACATATATTTATTGAACTGTAAAATTGTATTGCAATTTGCAATGTATTTCTTCATTTGGTGATGGACTGGATCTTCTTTTTAGGTACTCTGATGAAGCACATCATAGGGGCTTCGAATACCTAAACAGCAGACCCAAAACAACAGGTGGCAGCTGGGGTGGAGGAGGATGAGTAGCAAATCTTTAAGCAGGCAGCAGCGCAGCAGTGTTAATGTGCAGCAGCAACAAGCAAGCAGCATTAGCAGTGCAAACGTCCAGGTTAAATAGCCGATATGAAGTTGGAGTGTGTGATAGGATGAAGTGAATGAGAATGGGATGCCAAATGAAGGCTGTCAGCAACTGCACTGTGTTTTGACACTCTGTGTGTGTGTGTGTGTGTGGGTGTGGGTGTGGGTGTGTGTGTACAGATACAGAGGACATGATGTATTGATATATTGATTATTTAAAAATAATGACCATGCTGCACAAATACAATAAAACACTATTAGGCTCACAGTCCAAGGGCTCTGGGAAGGGAGTGAAATTAATGCAATGTGCAAGGAGGGCTAACATTAAACAGAAGTACGTTTGTCAGCACAGATCACCAAATACGTAATTCATTATGTTTATTGATATAGCAGGCTCTCGATCGATATACTGTATCTGTTGTCCAGGAGTTTGATCGATACACCTGTATATCAAATACACCACTGATACACATAGAGAAATATATTGGGCAGTGGACACATGGCATCAAACAGAAGATATGAAAACAAGCAACAGCACATCAATCTAAATCTGCAGCAGTGGCCCTGAGTTCAGAGTACAGTAGTGGTTGAGAGGCCCCCATTTCCATAGAGGGCATTCCTTCACTGGCTCTGCCCCCCACTCCCACGTGTGTGTGTGTGTGTGTGTGTGTGTGTGTGTGTGTGTGTGTGTGTGTGTGTGTGTGTGTGTGTGTGTGTGTGTGTGTGTGTGTGTGTGTGTGTGTGTGTGTGTGTGTGTGTGTGTGTGTGTGTGTGTGTGTGTGTGTCTGTGTCTGTGTGTGTGTGTGTGCATGCAAAAGAGAGAGAGAGAAGAGAGAGAGAGAAGAGAGAGAGAGAGAGAGAGAGAGAGAGAGAGAGAGAGAGAGAGAGAGAGAGAGACTCTCATTCGTAGTTGTGAATTTAAACTGACAGTCCCCATGGAGGAGTTGGGAGTCTTCCCCAGCCATCTGTCCTAGAGCAGAGTCCCCCCTCCCTCCGCGCATCGCTCATTCCCACACTGGGCCTTTGTCAGCAGTTCCTGTCCCTGGACTAGGCGTGGCGTGTGCAGAGGCTGGGGCGACCGTGGGTGCTTTCACAGGCACCTGCAGAGGGGACAAAGGGCCAAGGGTGCTGGGCCTGAAGACAGATTGATGCTTTGTGCGTTGAGGCAAGAGGAGAGAGAGAGAGAGAGAGAGGGAGATGGAGAGGGTGGTGGGGGTAGTTAGCTGAGAAGTTTTGGGGAGAGGAGGATTTTCGGGGGGACCGGGGGTGGGTGGCTGATGGGTGTGTGGGGCAGAGAGGGGTATGAGTTGGGGAGGGTAGGGGGGTGGTCTGTCACTCCAGTCTGTGTGAGTCCAAAAGCTTTGGAGGGCCGTGGAAAAGATTGACAGCTTTTGTGGCCTGCATCTCTGCACAATGGTGGCCGCTTTAATGGGCAGTAAAGCTAGAGTAGAGCTTTGGGGTAGGTTTTGCTGGGGAGCTGGTTGGTTGGTAGTGGTTGTGATGGTGGCGGTGGTGTGTGTGTGTGGGGGGGGGGGGGGGGCGGGGGGTGGAGGGGGTTGAGGGATAGGGGGCCAGGGGCTTTACTGCTTTGCTTGGTGGGGACCAATTCATGGGCATTCAGTCCAAGGCTCGTTATTCACTGAATGCATCCAGTGGAGGAATGCAGCGGCATCAATTAGAATGTGTTAGCAGATAGCAAGGCAGAGAAGAAAAACCTTTCTCT